>JBBPCZ010000163.1:11723332-11733629 GCA_037974445.1 Brycinus macrolepidotus | reverse complement strand
GGTGTGTGTGGGTGTGGGTGTGTGTGTGTGTGTGTGTGTGTGTGTGTGTGTGTGTGTGTGTGTGTGTGTGTGTGTGTAGGGTCATGACCAGAGCTCCACACTATCTCAGCACACGGCTGAGCTGACCCTGCCCAAGCACAGCCCGCTGCACAGAGATCTGCTCAGATATGCCAAGCTGATGGAGTGGCTGAAGAACACGCAGAGAGAGAAGTATGAAGGCCTGTCCAGGGTGAGCACTCTTCTATGGCCATTTAACTACTAGAAAAGTGGTCATCATTTCTGCATGGTGTTTATAAGTGTTTGCTGCTTCCCATGCTCAGACACATCTGTTGACCTTTTAATAACTAAAAGTTGAGTCAAGAATGCTTGAGCCTGAAAACTGGCAAGCAGCGCTGCTTTCCAGGGCTGGCACTGGTGACCCCTGCAATAGGATATTCATTGTTTAAAAGTTATCTGCCACATTAGAATGTGAATTTATTCTTAGAGCAAATATTCTTAGGGTTTAACAAGTAACAGCGCACCAAGCATCAGCCACTGAAAAATCTGCTTCCCCCTTTCAGACCTATGTTGACTACATGACTAGATTATACGAGAGGGAAATCAAAGACTTCTTCGAAGTTGCAAAAATCAAAATGGCGGGAACTACAAAGGACGGAAAGGGAAAGTTTGGTAAGACCGTCTTCTGTTATAAGTGGGAAGTCTATGTCTGTATGTGTGAAATCGAGAGTTTTTGTGGTAAATTTTGTGGAATTTACTTTGTTCACTGTTTGTCTTCTGTTTGCAGTGTGTTTTTGGTAGCATGCTGTTAAGTTGCATTTGTCTGACTCTGTTTTTTGCAGTAATGTGTCATTCATTGCTTGTTCTAATGTTGCTCTTAATGACACAGTTTAGAGTGGTGGTGTCAAAAGCAGTAGTGTCATACTAGACAGCCTGACTGAATTGGAAATGACTCATTACTGAGTGCCTAAATAGTGCACTGTAACTCTAAAAGGGCGACTTTTTATAATTCAGTCATCTCTGGTGATTGCCCTGATATTTGTGTAATGGAGTATTATGTCTTTAACTTCACCTGATCTGTTGCTGTAGTAGTGTCCTGACATGTGCTGTGTGGGCTCACATGCTGTTCCTTAAAGGAATAGATTGGCAAAACATCAAAGTTGTACAATTTTCAACTTACCCTAATCTAGTCGATTAGCCAAGACATTAGACTCAAGCTATGAGGCTGATATTGCTAAAAAAACACACATTGCTAGAAGTCAAATATCTTCTGTAAATACATCCAAACTTCCTCTCAGCTTGCTCAAACCACATCATTAAGGTGGTACAGACTTGTCGATGTGGTGTAGGACACAATGTTTAAAGTCCCAACAGGGTCTACATTCACAAAAAGCACCAGAAGTAGGAGTGCAGATATAGAACTGTTTTATGTGGCAACAACTGTCTTAAATAGGGAGGAATCCTATAAAAGTTCCATCCTTGGCCTTGTCTGAAGTGACTGTGCTCACCTGTGAAGTTTTGCCCATTTTTATATCTCAAAGTAAGTCATACTGTGTCCTAAACCATGTTAACAAGTCTGCACCGGCTTAATGGAGAGCTGGTTGTGGTTTGAGCGGGTTAGAATTTTGTTTTCATGGAAAAGATTTGGGTGACTATTAATAGCAAGTGTTTCTCAACAACATTAACTTCATAGTGCTAAACTAAAGGAGCATAATGTGGAAACCAAATATGTTGTGGCTGATCAACTACATGTGGGGAAAATCATTTAAATTTGATTTTTGTCATACTATTCCTTTAAGAATGATCAAAACCAGAAGGTATGACCCAGGCAACAATCCGAAGCACATTGCTGCTCTCTGGGTGTGAAGGATGGATTAGTTCCTCCTGGTTATGAGCATCTGCCTGCTCATATACACAGAGCTGGGCAGTCAGCACTCTCCTTCAAGTAGCACCCAGCAGCTCTATGGAGTGGCATGAGCACCGTTTCAAAAAGATGCAACATCTGGCTTCTCAGAGTCTCTGAGAAGACTTGTGTTTATTATGTTTGTTTTCAATCTTAGTGTATCTTTTAGTAGAAGTTTGAGTAGCAGCATATTTCTAAAGCCCCTAACGAATGAATGATGGTTTGGTGGTGCATTTGGTATGAGTAATATGTGCTTGGTTGCACTAAACTGTATGCAGCCACAAGACACACTTGGAATCCTTTCTCTGCACAATAATTTAATATTGGCTTCCCTTAATAATACACTGCCATTCCAAACCACACCATCCAAAATATAGCATTTCCACTATCCCAGAGTTTGCTTTCTTATGTGGAGAAACAAAATCCGAATGCATTTTGTTTTTGAGCGGCCACTGAGCCTGCAAACCCAAACTCAGCCACTGCAGTGCATGTCAGTATCTGACCTCTAACCCCTAACCCCGAGCCCCCCTGCATGTCGTGAGCCTAACGTGTCTCTGTCTCTGATGCCTGCCTTTCTAACCGGCCTGCAGCCACGCTTCCTCGGAAAGAGAGCGCTCTCAAACAGGAGACAGAAAGTAAGTACCACCGCCTCACGCAGCGCACAATGCCACAATGCCTCACTTCTTCTCAGTGGAAAGCACTGAACTGCCCCTCTTACATTACAGTACAACACTGTTTCTGACTGTAAGATTTAATGTGCACCCAAAACTCTAATCACACAACACAAGCCCGTTTTTCTTTTCTATTCACGAAGCTAAAAATACTTGTACTGATTTGCAGCCTAATTCGCCAAACACAGAAGCACACATACACACACGCAGGTTCATTTCCACCATATTCAGAAATCAGCCAGCAGATCGTCTTTGTCACACATGCTGCTTTTGTGTTTCACCAGACATTTGTATGTCCAGATCCACACAAAAAAGGTTGGATGGTCAGACTAACCCCAGATACGTCTTGTTTGTCACCAGCTTTTTGGGGTTTTGTGTGTGTTTTTAGCTGGCTACCAAAAACAGATTCATTTTGGACTTGGACATCTCAGAACTCCCAACTGATGATGTTGAATGAAATGAACTGTCACTATGCTATGTCTGTTTTTGTAATATAGATTAACACAGAACATCACTTTTAGTCCTCAGGGACTAACAGATGGTCCACGTTTTTTTCTTACTGTATGTGAGGAGCAATAATTTGGACCATCTGGTCCCTGAGGACAGGTCTGGGAACTCAAAACCAAAGAATAAAAACTGATATGCTATGAGTATAGATGTAACATGATGAACAGATGAATACTAGCTTTTAGTGGAAGTAGAACATTTGGGCCTTGGTTTATTTTGATGCAGCAAGACCTGGGATGGGGTAGTAGGCCTCTAGCTTGAGTGTCAATGTGAATCTTACAAGGTTTCTCTTTCCCACTTGCTGCTGCCACAGGCCTGCATGGTAGCTCTGGGAAACTGACTGGTTCCACATCCAGTCTCAACAAGCTGGCGGTCAGCAGCTCCAACAGCCGCCGCTCACAGTCCTCCTCTCTGCTGGACATGGGCAACATGTCTGCCTCTGACCTAGATGTGGCAGACAGGACCAAGTTTGACAAGGTAAAGCTTAATTATCAGACAGAAATACAGTATAACCTGTGTAAGTGGTAGGTCTGTAGATAAGCTCCAACAGTCACAGTCATAGGACAACTGCAATGTGTTCTTCTGACCATGTAGGTTTTTTTTCATTTAGAACAGAGTGTATTTATATACTTTGTTTTTGTCTGTAGATCTTTGAGCAAGTCCTCAGTGAGTTAGAGCCCCTGTGTCTTGCTGAGCAGGACTTCATCAGCAAGTTCTTTAAGCTGCAGCAGCAGCCAACACTTGCTCAGGTTTGTGAGTGTGCCCTTACTTTTGAAAGGCGAGGTCTGAACCGTTTACATGTTTAAAGTCAATATTGTGGGTCCTTTTTAGGGAGAGAACACAGATGACACTGATGGCACATTCCACGCCAAAGTAGTCAGCGAGCACAGACACTCGATATCATCAGAGTGAGTAAGAAGAACTCTCCCACACACATGCACACACACACACGCACGCACGCACACACACATACATACAAAATCTTTCATCATGGGTCAACCAGTCTTTGTTTTTTTAGCTTTTTGTCAAAGTATGCTTTGTAGAAATGGTAGAAGTAGGGCTGTGAATAACCTATTTAATTATTTTTACCATTAGAAAGAGACAATGCAAAAATAGTATCCATGGGGAAAGGTGAAAAAACAACTGCTAAAGATAAAAATTAATCTCATCACATTTTGCCAAAAAAACACCTAGATGACCCTCAAGCCTTTTAGAATAATGTTGACTAATTAGTTGAAAGTGGAACCTTTTGGAAGACATTTAGTATTAAACAAACACAGCATTCCACAATAAGAACATCATACAAAAAGTCAAACAAGGTGGTAGTGTGACTGTCTGGGAGATTTGCCCTATTTGACAAAATCATGAATTCTCTCTAGAATGAATCCTCTCTATTTGAAAATCCTGCACAAGAATGTCCAGTCCATTAGTCGCTGATCTAGTGCAGTTGGGTTATGCAGCAACAAAGCAATCTAAAGCACAAGAGCAACTCCACTCCAGTGTTCCTCCCTCTTAAAATTCTATCCTGTTGATCTCTGTGATGATAGAAGCTATATATCCTTTTTGTGTAGTGTACTGCAGTCTGTCATTAAGACTTTATGTAGTATATGAACCTTACAGAGTATTTTTTTTAAAGAAATACTGTCAATTTTAAACTCCACATTGAAAATTCTTCATAATCGCCTTGTCGATTTTTCCAACTGATTGTTGCAGCCCTAAATAGTGGCCGCCCTTCATAACCCCACGTTGTTCTCCAGTCACATATTTGCATCTCTTGGTCTCATTAACTGTTATTTTTTTCATATAAATCTCTTACTGCTTCTTACGCTCCCTTACTCTCCTTTCATCTCTTTCAGGAAAGACATGGTCCGGCAAATGATGAATAAGATCTTTCAGAGCATCGAGACAGAGCTGAACAGTCTTATAGCACTGGGCGACAAGATTGACAGCTTCAACTCGCTCTACATGCTGGTGAAGATGAGCCACCACGTGTGGACTGCAGAGAATGTGGACCCTGCCTCCTATCTCAGCACCACCCTTGGCAACGTGCTTGTCACCGTCAAGAGGAACTTCGACAAGTGTATAGTGAGTGTGGATAGTCGGAACATTCACTAATTTTCCACGCTGCCACAGTTCATTGTTCCTTATATTGTGGCAGTTAGGGATTGTTTAATGTACAACTGCCTTTTTGTGCTAAATAATGGCACATGTGCTAAATAATGGCACATGTGTTCTAGTTTTGAAGACTCATTTGTCATTTGTGTTTCACAATCTCAGTCTGGTCAGATCAAGCAGATGGAGGAGGTTAAGATCTCTAAAAAGAGTAAGGTGGGGATCCTGCCCTTCGTCACTGGCTTTGAGGAGTTTGCCGAACTGGCTGAGACCATTTTCCGTAATGCAGAACGCCGGGGAGACCTGGATAAGGCATATGTCAAACTCATCAGAGCTGTCTTCTTGAACGGTAAGACACCTGGCTAAACAGATTTTAGAGCCAGGTAAAATGGATATCAAGGATATTATATATATAGTAAATAGTAGTCAGCTTTAAGTGGCTGATAATTCACACTATATATTTACAGAACAGTAGTCAGTCAAAGCATGTTCAACTGTACGACAGTAGTTCAGTTAGAGAAAGATTTGGCTGCTTTCATATGTCAGAATGCTAACTGGTGACTGTCTGTCTGTTTGGATGGGAGCAGTGGAGAAAGTGGCCAACGAGAGTCAGAAGACTCCGCGTGATGTGGTGATGATGGAGAATTTCCACCATATCTTCTCCACTCTGTCGCGCCTCAAGATCTCCTGCCTGGAGGCAGAGAGAAAGGAGGCCAAGCACAAATACACAGACCATCTGCAGTCTTATGTCATCAACTCATTGGGACAGCCACTAGAAAAACTCAATGTAAGTAGTCCTGGGTGTGATCTCAACAGCATTACAAGAATACACCTCTCAGAAACAAAGTAACTAAATAAAGTTCCTGTTAATGGAAAAACAGTTGGTGGAGTATAGTCTATGTGCACTTGTTTCTACACTAGCAGTGAAAGAATGACTTTGTAACTTATTTTTTGTGATTATCACAGATGCACACTAAAATCTCATGGCCAACATAAGAAATGGATAACTAAAAGTGCTTCTCAGTATTTTTAGCTTAGCTTCCAGCCTTGATGATTGACTTGTGCCACTTCATCATACTGTCATACATCTTCCCAACATTTTCCATCAACCAGTCCTCAGCTGAATTTTCTGAAATTTCCTTCTTAGACCATTCCTTTACTTGACAAGCTGTATAGAATCTCTTGTAATGGAATGGCCAATCGTGTTTTTAATTTTCATTCTTTAATTGTCAGTAAGAGATGGATTACTTCATATTCATATCCTTTCATCCGAGCAGTTCTTTTGACTAATAGGAGTAAATTAGGCTAAATCACCTGTACTGGATTTCATTCATAATTTTTAGAGTTTTGACATTTGACAGTCCATCAAATCAGCTATATCAGTTCACAAAACAAAATTAAGATTGTTTTACACATAATGTTTGCGGGAAAAGGATAAAAGTCATGCGCATTCTTTTTTTATTATTATTATTGTTCTCCATTTTTGTGTTTTGCAGCACTTCTTCGAGGGGGTTGAAGCGCGAGTGGCTCAGGGTGTGCGAGAAGAGGAGGTGAGCTACCAGCTGGCCTTCAACAAACAGGAGCTGAGGAAGGTGATTAAAGAATACCCTGGAAAAGAGGTAAAGAAAGGCCTGGACAACCTGTACAAGAAAGTGGACAAGCACCTATGTGAGGAAGAGAGTCTTTTACAGGTAAGAAACAGTTTAACATAATCAACTAATTATCAAGCCTTTCCTCGGCTAAGGTGGATATAAGAGCAGGGAAAGCACAAAAAGGGGGCCTCCAGGACCAAGGCTGGGAACCACTGCTGTAACTGTCATAATTCTGACCTATGATGTTCCTAATTTTTGTGGTCCTGTTGTAGAATCATTTTCCAATAATCAAATTTATAGTATGTGGGGAAAACAAATGTTTCATTTGCATTCTGACTGTCTAGAATCAAGCATGTCAACAGAGCATCTCATTAAGTAATTCCTGCTGTCCACTAGGTGGTGTGGCACTCCATGCAGGATGAGTTCATCCGGCAGTATAAGCACTTTGAAGGGCTGATAAACCGCTGCTATCCTGGCTCAGGCATTACCATGGACTTTACCATTCAGGACATGCTGGAGTACTTCTCCAGTATCGCTCAGTCCCACTAGACCCTGGGAAAACGGAGGATATGTGTCTGGGTCACATACAGTAAGTAGAGGTGTGTATGCAAGAGAAAGAAAGAGCGAGAGGCTGCGTGTTTGTCATAATTAAAAGGTTATGCAACTGTTTGTATGCGAATATTAAAAGTGATTTTCAAAGATGGAATCAACTTCTTTGGTTGCTGATGTGGCTCAGTAAGCTTTGTTCAACAAACACTAGAGTCTAGCTTCCCCCACAGTGAATTTACAGCAAAATACGCTGAGATTATCAGTGGAAATTGTGTCCAAAATAATTATCAAAGGGTTTTTGTCTTACTACAGCATCATAACACTACTTGAAAAGTACACTGGTAGTTAATTTCATGTTACAGTTACTGAACTTATTCATCGTTTTGCAGAGCCACTCACACTTTAAACTGCTTTCACTCTCAGATGATGTTTATCTGAATCTTTTGCCATTTGCACTTGTTACAATGCCAAATGTAAAATAAAAAGCTTCACATGTCCTCCTTGTTTTGTCAGCTGTTTGGGTTTGGAGTGTGGAACAATCTGACTTTTCTGTTTATTTGAGTTTATTTTCACAGAAAGAGAAGGGTTCTGTTTGTTTTAAAAGAACATTTTGAGGGATTTTCTCAGAACTAGTAAGAAGTAAATCAGGTGCAAAAGCCAGTGGATGATCTATCAACGTGTAGACCTGCATCTTTGGAGACTAGACTTTCTATTCGATAAGATAAGATAACCCTTTATAATTCCCACAGGAATTTGCCTTGTTACAGCAGCAAAGTGGACAGAACAAAAGAAGAAAGTAGAAGAAGGATAACCAATAGAATAAAAACTATACAACACAACAGTATACTATAAAAAGTACACTATACAAATATTATTAAAAAATAAATATAGAAGTTTGTGTGTATGTATATGAAAAAATATATATATATTTATGTAATATTTGAATATGTATGTATGTATGTATTTATGTATGTATGTATGTATACAGCGGATATAAGTATGTATGTACACACTGGATTATCCCCAGGTGCGTGGTAGCCTGGTGCATTATTCAGAAGAAATGGTAATAATGCACCAGAAAAATGGCACACGGTAATATTGTACCAGAAACACTGCACATGAGAGAACCGGCAAGTGCAGGTCTGAAGCCAGAAGCTGCATTTCTGAAGGTTTTTTTTTTTTTTTACTGCTCTACCTCTACGCCCCTAAAAAAACTCCTTTCTCCGCCCCCCGTTTGGAACGACTACAAATCCCATCATGCACGGCTCCCCAATACTTTCTTGGAAGAGCTGAGAAGTTGTGTGGACGGGAGAGCGACTGTGTTCGCGTTCATCACACCACGGCTGTGTCTCGGAGAGAACAAAGAGACCAGAGAAGTCAACCGCAGACACACAGAGAGCCCGGAGGACGGGGGACGGGGGTCGAGTTGGCCATGCCGCCGCGGAAGCCGGAGAGCGGGGCGAGACGGGTCAGCGTGTCCCGGAGCCGTTCGGTGCTGAGCCCCGGTCGGAGTTCGGCCGTGCTGCCCTCCGTGCTCACTTTCGCCGTGATCGTGGCGTCCGGCGGCCTGCTGCTGCTCATCGAGAAGGGCATGCTGAACGGAGTGGACACCCCTCCACCGCTCGCCAACGGCAAGAAGCCGGACTTCTTCTCCAGCAGGCAGCAGCAGGAGCCCTCTGCGGACGTGGAATCACAGGTAATCCGAGCTTAACCCCCCCTCCTTATCCCGCCCTTATCCCCCCCATCCTCCTCCTCCTCCGGACCCCGGGCTGTTCTCCAGTTCCACTCCACACACAGGCAGACTGTCTCCTCACTGCACTTTCATCTCTTACTACACCATCGCTTATCTCACATTATATCATATATCATTACGATCACAATCTGACCTCCAGCTGTCTCACAGAATTTCATCATCTTTTGGCACCTTCACTCTTCCCCTTACTGAGATTTCTTTGTAGTAGTGTTTTGTCATCACTTTATGGCAGATCTTTTAAAACGAAGGGGGTTTAGCAGGCAAGTCTTTATTACTAGTGCTAATTAAATAAACAGCATCACACAGTGATTGATGCATTTTTTTTTTGTTATATTACAAAAAAAGACTCATTATTGTAAAGATTCTTACAGAAGATAAAGATAAAGATTCTTACAGAAGATAAAGATAAAGATTCTTACAGAAGATAAAGATAAAGATTCTTACAGAAGATAAAGATTCTTACAATAGATAAAGTTTCTTACAGTAGATAGTCTTGCAAGATTCAGATCAGATGTGATAGTATAGGTTTTTCTTTTTTAAAGATAAAGAATTAAAAAATAGGTCTTTAAAATGTGGTTCATTGTATGTCTGTCCAGTCCTGCGTCTGCAGCAATCTCTGAAAATCTGTAGGGCCGAGATCACGCAGAGTGGTGTTTCCAGCTCCATCTGTTCCGCATAGTTTCATATTTTTCTGGCTCTTGAACACCAGATTCATTTCAAGTGCAGAGAAAGCTTGAATCAGTGCAGAACAGGTGAACTGCAGGTGTTGGGATAGGCCAGTTTATAGAAAAGCCTGAAAGGCTTGAGTGACTCCAGCTGGAAGAAGGCAATATTGGTACTTTATCATTATTGTGAAAAGTTACATAGTTACACACTTTTCTGAGTGTATTGTGGATGTTAGAATCAAAAATGAATTGATTAAAGTGTACATTTTCTGTGAATCAGCATGGTAAATACGCTATATGGACAAAAGTATTGGGATGCCTGACCATTACACCAACAGGGACTTTAATGACATTGCGTTCAAATACATAAACTTTAATATGGAGTTGGTCCCCCCTTTGCAGTTATTACAGCTTCCACTCTTCTTGGAGGGCTTTCCACAAGATTCTGGAGTGTTTCTGTGGGAATTTGTCCCCATTCATTCTGTAGAGCATTTATGAGGTCAGGCACTAATGTTGGACGAGAAGGCCTGGCTCACAATCTCCGTTCC
>JBBPCZ010000163.1:11701367-11723232 GCA_037974445.1 Brycinus macrolepidotus | reverse complement strand
ACACACACACACACACACACACACACACACACACACACACACACACACACACAAACACACAAACACACAAACACACACAAATCAACCTTAGGTTCCATTGATGACATTAGCAGCTTTAAAACATACAGTTATACTATGTCCACTGATAATATTTATGTGAGTCATATCAGTTTTTTTTATATGAATGATGCCAGAGCTGTAGTAAGATCAGTCTAATTTATCCACAGTATAGTAGTATATACACAACGCTTAGAGAAATTAAAAGGGGGAGGAAGTGCATACAGAGAGTGAGAGAATGTGACCTACTGATTTTGTTCTCTAGCTTGTCTATTTGTTGGTGAGCTGCCTGTAATTCATTGGCCTTCACAGACAATCTGTGCTGAATGTCAGAGAGAGACTTTTCCATCTGCTCCTGAAGTAGCCTAAATACACAGACACAGACAAGCACAGATCCAGAGAATTCTGAACATTTGCACAGTAAAATCCCTGCCAACTTTGAAAACATAAAAGGAAATAAAAAAAAGAACCCCCACATACACACACGCGTGCACATACCCTGACACACAACACAATGCCCCGCAGTACCTAAGTGCACTATTTTCAGCCCTCTGCTGTGCCTTCTCCTCCGCATTCTGAAGTAGAGCTGCTGAGCGAGCCTTCAGCTCCTCTTCAACAGCCACACGGCTTTCCTTCAACACGGCCACCTGAGTGCGCAAGTCTGCTCGCTCTCTCTCCAGCTACAGTCGACATACATAGAAAACACGAACACACATTTAGATACTGTGCATATTTGTAGTTATATATGCATATACACAGTCAACTACAAAGTACATGATACAGCAATCCGAGTTTGCACAATTGCCCGCATGCAGACAAGTGTGTTAGTGGTTGTACTATCAGTTGTTTGTTTGATGCGAGAACAGTACCATCTGAAAAGAGTTCTCTAGCTCCAGTATTTTCACCTCTTCCTGCTCTCTGTCCGTTAAGGCTGAGGTCTGAGCTACCTGCACAAATTACACACAAAAACACACAGTGGTTAACTAGAGGTCAATTTCTAGAAGGCCACTTGTACCTCAGGCATGTGAACAGATACTATTCATATAGATTTAATATCCATTAACATCCATCAGTTTCAAATGCATTGTTCTGTGGTTTAACATATTTTTACAACAAAAATGCACAAAAACACACCTTCAGTCTTTCACGGAGAACATCTCTTTCTGTGGTCACTTTGTGGAGTTCAGCATCTGTCTTTTCTCTTTCCTCTCTCATTCTTTGCTGTAGCTCAGGAGAAAATACCGCCTCCCTACGAACACTTTTCAGCTCCTCCTGGGCCTACGAAAACCCCAAATGCGCACACACGCACACGCGCACACAGTCCGATTAGGAAAGCATGTAGACATGCACTGTGTGTATGTGTTTGCAACACTCACACTAGTGGGAAGTGGTGAATCATGGTCTGTTACCTGCTGATACTGAGCGCTAAGCTGGTCTCTCTCTGCAGTTAGTAGTTTTACTTTAGTCTGGATGTCCTCCATGTTTCTCTCAAAGCCCAGCAGCATAGCTTGCAGCTCATCTCTCTCCCTGACGGCACGTGACAGCTCAGTATCTGTGCTGTCTTTCTGCACATAAACAGTTGGTAAAGAGAGGCTAGATTTCTGTTCACAATGTATGAGTTAGTGTGTTTGTGAATGTAATTGTATTTTAATATTAGGGTATTGCTTATCTATATAAATAAAAGCCATGACGCATTTTAAATATCATTATTAGTTAGTGATATGATGTGACAAACTACATGGCCATAAGTATGTGGTCACCTTTCTAATTTTTGAACTAAGATGTTTCAGTCACACCCATTGCTAACAGGTATATACAATCAAGCATATATGCAATGTCCATATACAAACTTTGGCAGTAGAGTGGGTTACACTGAAGATCTCAGTAGCACTGTCATGGGATTAAAAAAGCCAGTTTATGACATTTCAGTCTGCTAAATCTTGACTACAACCTTATTTTTTAATTGTTATATTTTTAACTGACTAAACAGACTAAAAAGAAAAAATGATCAAATGACTAAAATATGCCAAAAAAACAGTATATATTTTAATCAAAATTGGTCTCCAAGGCTGAGCGGCATGTGCAATGCCAACTCTCAGCTACAGAGCGTGCTGCCACTGGACTCTGAAGCGGTGGAAACATGTTCTCTGGAGTGATGAAACACACTTCACAATCTGGCAGTCTGAAGGACGAATCTGGGTTTGGTTGATGCCAGGAGAACACTACCTACCGGAATGCATAGTGCAAAAAATAAAACTTGGTGGAGGTCTGGGGCTGTTTTTCAGGTTTTGAGCCAGGCCCTTTAGTTCCAGTAAAGAGTATGCAACATGTTATGCTCAAGCATACAAGAACAAATGTAGGCAGTTATATGCTCCCAAGTTTGTGGCAACAGTTTGAGGAGGGCTCTTTCTTCTTCCATCAAGAACAAAGCGAGGTCCATAAAGACATGTTTTGATTAATTTGATGTGGAGGAACTACAGTGGCCTGCACAGAGCCCTGACTTCATTCACACTGAACACTTTCAGAATGAACTGGAACATCGACTGCAAGCCTTTTTGTTCATCAGAACGGGACTTCACAAATGCTCTTTTGACTTTATGTTAAAAGACATTCTAAAATGTTGTGGAAAGTCTTTTCAATAGAGTGGAGACTGTTACAGCCACAAAGGGTGGCCATTTGCATATGAAGGCCCATGGTTTGGGATTGGGATGGCTAACAAGCCCATATAGGTCCAATGGTCAAGTGTCCACATACTTCTGGCCATATGGTGTAAATCTGAACAAAAATTAAAGCTGTATATTTTTGTGTACGAGTGTGCAAGCATAAGGTCTCACTCTTGCATGCCAGTTCCCTCTGCCTTTAGGACTCCTGCCTCTGGATGGACTCGGAACGGGACTTCTGTCTGACCCTCCTCTTGTCTTGCGGTATCTTTCTGCCTCCTGCCTGTAGTGATCTCGTTCTTCTTCCAAACTCTTCACAAAAGCATCTAGTCTGGATGGAGACCGTTCTTTGCCACACATTCCATATCGAACACGCATACGCTCCAACTCCAGAATCATTTCTTTGTCTGAGGCAAATATACAGAAATATACAACTTTTATGACGTGGGAGCAAAATCAAGAATCTATATACAGTCTATTTTCTGTCTTATGCTTGCGCACATCATTACATAAAGTCAGTAATAACTACAGCAGTGGCAACTATGACATAACTAAATAAAAAAATCAAAGTCTCTCTTTTATAGGAAACAGAGACTGATTGGCACTCTTATTTTTTGCCACATAGTGTTTAAAAAAAAATTCCAGCTTTTTTGAAAGAAACTGTTAAATTCTTTGAATCTTTGCAAATCTATGCACTGGTTTGTTATTGTTCAGTTTAGCCCATTAGTATTGTTGATTCTTTTTTTGATTGCTTGACTGGTCATCAAAATAACCAGAAACAGAATCAAGGTTAACAATACAATCCATAACAACAGTCCTAAATAACAATAATAACAGACAGCCCTTCAATTTGACCATTATTGCTGCTGTTACTCTACATAACCCTCAAAGAAAGAAGTTCATTTTACCAGCTTGTGTCATTTTTTCTACTTTGTCCTGAAGTCTCCTTTTTTCCTCTTCCAAGAAGTTCAACAGTCCCTCCATTTTCTCGTTCTGCTCCTGCATTTGTGCCAGCTGATCCCTAAGACTGTCCTTTTCGTGATCCCCTTCTGCCATGTCCTGGAACAGCCAATAAAAGCATTGTGCTATTCACACAAACCAATCAAGCCAAAGTAAAGATCTAGACAGCAACCTTAAGTAGCAAAGCAAATGATGCCACAGCCAATCAGAAAATAAGGCCCTGCCAGTATCTGCAATGAGATCTTACCAGGGGCTTAAGGACAAGTAATTCTCAACAAAATGAATAAAGTGCAGTATTGCCAACAGAGGGCAGTGTAAACAAAGATTTGTTCTGAGATCAATCTTCTTGCCCTGTGACAAAAATAATAAATTAAATGCAGCAAAAACATCTGCTGTACAGAGCTCTTTGGCTTTATTTTACTCTGCCCGATTTGTCATTTCTCCTGTATTTATAATGTAATCCACAAAGACATTGATTTCAGCAGTCCTAATCATTTACAATTGGGACAACTACATTCATCACCTATTAAGCCAAAAATCTAAGTAATAATAAAAAGAGAGCATTTTCATCTTATTGTTACATATGAAACTATGCACATTTGAAACCCATATCCATCCCACCTACACGTTATGAGGACCAGAAAAGTATTCACTAATCAATCCAAATTTTGCTTCGATCTATATAGCTAGCATGTAACAAGGCACCAGATGGCTAATTTCACAGCCCGTTTCACATGACACTGTTGTAGACAGCAGAAAGTACGAACCTGTCTTAATTTAGAGATAACACCCTCCAGGTCTTCTGTTTGTCTGTGTAGCCGCTGAACCTCTTTCTGAGGGTAGAGACATGAACAGTATGAGCAGTGGAAAGACTACAATAAGCAAATAATAGTCTACCTTTCAGTTACCACCTAACACTTTAACATAAGATATGATAAGCTTGGTTTAACAATCTTGACATTAATAAATTTTTGGCCTTTTCTGCCACAACTGCATTGATGAACCTTTTCCTCCATATACTCATACCGAACAGTCAGCACTGTCAACAAGACAAAATCTAGAAGAACTTCATCCAGACACAAAGAAATCATGTTGCTCAGTGTTCATTGACAAACTCCTTAAAAACAACTCACCCAAACTCTATGTTTCCTTTTCATTCAAATAATTTCAAACTTCAAAAATGGAATGCATTCACTCCTCTCCTATCTCTCCTTACCTTGGCCTCCTGGAGCTCCATGTCAGCTGTTTCCAACACCATCTCTTTGTCTCTCTCTAGTTGCTGTGCTAGTTGGTCTATCTGGGTGAGCTCGTGGCAAAGTTCCTGGTTCCTGGCACTCAGGTCTGCCACCTCACTTGAAACAGTCTTCTTCCTCTGTTGCAGTCCCTCCATCTTTTGCTCCAGAGCCCTGTTTGTCTCCTGTAGGTACTCAATCTGACAGAACAGGTTACAGCTGGAGAGCTATGAAGATATGGTGACAATCAATAATGTCCTTCTCACAGAGGAGGGAGACAATATCCAGGTCAGAAAGAATCTAATACTTTTGTATATAAGATCATCGTATATAGATAGAATGAAAATATCTTTTAATAGCGGCTGTTCACCTGTAGGTTTAAGTGAGCAATGAGCTTTTCATTACTGATGTTCTGAGCCTCCAAAGAGATGACGTCATATGGTCGACCTCCATCCAGGGCTCGATTCAGGCGCTCAATTTCTTTGTCCCGCTCTTCCACCTAGAAAATGGCAGAGGAAATACAAAATCTTATAGTACACACTATTAAAAATCTGTTTGGCTTTGTGGCATTCATGTTTGATTTGACATTCCCTGCTTTCAGTCTCTCTATAATGTCCTATGTCAAGTGCTTCTTAGATAAAACAGGTGTGTCAATACATTTTTTAAGTAAAGCAAGATGGAATAAAAGGGCACTGATAATTTGACAAGATGTGAAGACAGACACACACACCTGAGTGTTAAGGTGTTTAATTCCACCCTGGGCTCTCTCGAGATCCAGCCTCACTGCAGTCACCTCTTGCTGCAGCTCCTGGATCCTAAAACAAAAAGCACCGGGATGTCCTCACTAACACAAACACGGCTATTTCTGAAGATCATCTAGTAAAAGTTTCTGTAAAAGCACAAATGTGAAAAAGAAAAATAAATCCAATTTGCAAGTTACAAGTCTTTTTTTGGCTAATCATACCTGTCATCAGCTACTTGTAGGAGGTCAGCAATGTATGGGTCATCTGGCTGTACCACAGCTGGAGGTGTGAAGCCAAGGGAGGTAGGGAGGAGCTCATCTATCTGCATCCTTTGGCGTCTGAAAGGAATTGGCCTCTTCTTTCCTCCTGTTGAATCAAACTGGATGTTACCATGATAGCATCTGTAACTGTATAATTACAATGGCACAACAGTATTGTACATCAGGCAGTACTGCACGAACAGACAAAAAAATATCATAGGTTAAGGCCAGTCGCCCTACCCGGTGTCTGCACAACAGCTTGCATGTTCTTCTCTTGGAGCTGTTGGATGCGTTCACTTTTGGCTTTGCTGTCTTTCTCCAGGGCGCGAACTTTATGTACATACTGATTATTAAGGAACTTCAGATCTGACGTCTCATGATCCAGTTTCCTGATGTAAGCCTTCAGCTCTGACAACGTAAAATGGATTTGTTTGTGATTTTATGTAATATATAAAGAAAGGGGATGAAGTTTTCAGTGCTGTGCTGTACTGTTTTGTAAGACAGGACACTGCTGTTCAGAATGAAAGGCTGCCTGCTTACCTCTGGTGGTACGATCCTTTTCTTCCCTCAGCTTGAGAAGTCCCAAGTGCAGTTCGTTATTCTCTCGGACCAGCCGAGCGTTTTCTGTCTTATATGGCTCCAACAGAGCATCAAGATTCCGACTCTCCTTCTCAGTCTTCCCGGCTGACAGTTTGGCATTCCGAAGACTTTCAGTGGTGTGGACTAGATCACTGGAAACGGTTTTTCACAAGACAAGCTGTTACACATAAATAGCTAGAGCAGCCAGAGCTGTTTATAAAGTTGTCAACGCTGAAGCTGAACAAAATGCTTACTGACCAATATATCACTAAAATTAAAGGGATAAGATGAATGACAAATTACAATTATGAAAACTTACCTAAACAGTTTTTCAACCAGTGGCAACGACTCAATGCCTAATGGCTGTCTGTAACCCAGCTGATCCAAACGCTTTCGCAGATTAATAAATTTCCACTCTGCACTGGTACTCATGATTGCGCTCTGGACAAAGCTCTGCAGAAGGTGATATTTTACTTTTATTATGACAGCGGGGCTTAGAAGACTACATAACATGACAGTCAAACCTAAATGCACACACCTAAGCAAGTTATCTAAGATAGTTTAATCTGTGAATTGACT
Organism: Brycinus macrolepidotus; assembly: GCA_037974445.1. Taxonomy (NCBI): domain Eukaryota; kingdom Metazoa; phylum Chordata; class Actinopteri; order Characiformes; family Alestidae; genus Brycinus; species Brycinus macrolepidotus. The sequence goes on along the minus strand of JBBPCZ010000163.1, from coordinate 11,716,162 downwards.
GAATGTTATTGACTTTTAATCTCATTATCATATCATCTGCTGCTATTTTATTGCATTTATTTTTATTGGCATTAACACTAAGTCACTTTGCCATTTTGCACTACTGATCTGCTGGTACAGTACTCTAAATCTTTATATACAGCAGTGTTACACTAATATTCTTGTGTTGCACTATTATTTATTGCCTTTTTATTTTTTATTGTCTTATCTTTTAGTCTTTCTTGTTGCACAGAGCATGTTAATGAGACAAGAATTTCCCTCTAGATAAATAAAGTTCATTCTTATCTTCTTAGTTATCATTGGTTCTAGCTAAAGTCAACTTGAAAAATCTGTGTTCCTGTAATTTATCATGTTTGGGAAAAGTCAGCCCAAGTCAGTAGAACACCATCACCACACTGTCGGGCGCTGTTTAAATACTTGAGGCACTCAACAAGTGGACTACATCAACACATGCACAGATATTCTCAGGGTTGTCCAACGTGGTCAAGTGTCCACAGGGAACCTGGTGGCCTGGTTGTCAGAGAGTTGTCCCTGCTATCAAGAGGCCATGGGTTCGAATCCCAGGACTGCTAGTGGCACCTCTGAGGTACCCTTGAGCAAAGTATCGCCCCACACACGGCTCCCCGGGTGCCCCCCGTTGCTGGCTGCTTCACTTGGTGAATTGGTTAAATGCAGAGACAGAATTTCACATTGTTCACACTGTGTGATGTGCTGTGTCGTGTTTACATGCGACTACAAGGGGCCACTTTACTTTTGTGAAAAATCTGTGCTCCTGTAATTTGTAATGTTTCGAAAAGTCAGCCCAAGTCAGTAGAACACCATCACCATACTGTCGAGGGCTGTTTAAACAAGTGGACTACACCAACACATGCACTGATATTCTCAGGGCTGTCTAACTTAATCCATTCATCAGTGGGTCAGCTTCACAGTGTAAACAAACATAGCAACGCATCTTATCAAGCTAACAGCTGAACAGGGAAACATATACTGACTTATTTATTCAGATGTTATCTACTTACCCAATAGTTTGTATTCTATGTGGTCGAACAGCTGCTGGCTGGTTTAACTATCGTTAAATGTCACAAAGTAAAAGCTGGCTAAAAGGCTAACGTTACTGTAGACTCTGACATTAGCCTCTTAGCTCAGTTTTGTTTACAATACACCATCCACGGCAACACGGACAGAAAGACATTCTCTGGGGAAAACGTTACCAGAAGTATCCTCAAGTTCGAGTTTATAGTGGTCTTCTCAAACACAGCATACCCCAGTGAGCTAGAAATACTCCACAGCTTTCTGGTTAGAGACTTAATCTGTGCTGGGGTTCCTCCTCTCTGTAAACTGTCCGTCTTCCGGTGGCGCTAAAGCTGTTTGAAAATGGCGCCGGAGAGAGAACGGAATCTCCATAGAAACACCGTAACGGTGAAACAGCACCACCTCGTGACAACAGAGAAATACACGAAATGGTCAAAAGTATTGGGACGCCTGACTATTACACCAACAGGGACTTTAGTGCCATTGCATTCAAATACACAGACTTTAATATAAAGATGGTCCCCTTTGCAGCTATAACAGCTTCCAATCTTCTTTGGAGGCTTTCCACAAGATTTTGGAGAGTTTCTGTGGGGAATTTGTGCCCATTTATTCTGTGGGCACTGATGTTGGACGAGAAAGCCTGGCTCCAGTTCATCCCAAAGGTGTTGGATGGGGTTGAGGTCAGGGCTCTGTGCGGGCCAGTCAAGTTCTTCCACACTGAACTCATCCAACCATGTCTTTAATGGACTTGCTTTGTGCACTGGGGCACAGTCATGCTGGAATAGAAAAGGGCCTTCCCCAAACTGTGTCCACAAAGTCGGAAGCATGGCGTTGTCCAAAATGTCTTGATATTCTGAAGCATTAAGATTTCCCTTCACTGGAAGTAAGGGGCTTAGCCACAATCCTGAAAAACAGTTGTGTTCCAATACTTTTGTCCATATGGTGTATGTTGTCTACACAGAAAATGGGGTGCAAGGCTCTAAATAGCCACTAACTTATTCCCAAAGTTGAACTGAGTGTTATTAATTAGCCTTCCTGAAGAGGAACAACTTTACTGACTTACACAGTATCTTGGTGAAGATCTTGTTGGGACACGTCAGTCTATTCCTGCTTATCAGGGGTTAATCAAGCCCTGATTATTATAAGGACACGGGACAAAGGGCTTAGGCGTGTTAATAATGTGACAGTGACATTAAACTCAGCATCCTCTTTCTCTTCCAGGCTTCCCGCCACACCCTCGCGAGGGGTCACGTGCAGCTGTGCTGCACGCGCAGTCCTCGCGCAGCATCAGCAACACACATGCACATGCACGCGCGCGCGCTCGCACGCACACAAAGAGGACGGTGAGCTGCACGGAGGACCGGAACGGGACACGAGAAAAACACAGACACGTCTCTGTAACGCGGGCGGGGAGGTAGGAAACATTCATTTTCCTCCTCTTTTCATTCACTGCCATTCTTTCAAGACATCCATGGCTCTCTTTGTGTCTGTAATATTGACCTTGCCGCGAGCTCGAGTTTCTTTCTTCAGCTGAGTAGCATTTTTGCTCTGAAATGAAATGCACTTTTCATATTTTGTGGAAAAAAACCCCACACCGTCTGTAACGTTGACATCATGCCTACGGCTGCGCGTGCTGGGAGAAAACGCCTCGCATTGCCCCCCCACCATCCCCACCTCCTTATCCTTCACCACATTACCTTCCATGAGCCCGTTATGGACCACGTCTGTCCTTTCTCTGTCAATTCCAAAAGGCTGAGACGGTAGCCTCCCTACAGCAGTGACGATCAGACGATTTTATTTTTATTAATCGGTCGATTAGTCGATTAATTCCCTGGTTTGTGCCTTGCCCCCCCCCCCTGGGCTGCACTCTGATGCAGACAGGCAGTCAGACAGGCCGTGCATAAGACTGCGTTTTCCTTTCTTAAGGTGCAGACTCCTCACCAACACCTGCTATTGTGCCACATTATGGACAGCTGCTCTTCTGCACGCTCATGGCACAGTGTCTGATCTCATGGTACTGGTGCAGGGGATGCAGCATAAAAGATCAGGAGCTCCCAGAGTCTGAGACATGGAGTATACAGTAGGGTATGCTGTACATATCACATGGATGTAGATATAGATCCAGTAACATGTGTCCTTAAGGTGTTTGTATGTAGTCAGGCCCACAATGTTGACCCTGATGTGCTGAGCAGGTGACACGTATGACGTATGTTTAACTGCTTCATGCGGTTGAGGTGTGCTCCCACCGTGAAGTGAAAATGGTGGCCTTAAACAATGCAGGTGTGCTCTTTGTTTTGTTATTAGGTTAGTATTTCCATCACAATGCAAGTACGTACAGTTATTGATCAAACCACAAAACAGCTGAAGCGAGTGAAGGAAGAATGGACAAATTCATGCACCGTGCACTGAAGGATGAAATGAATCAGTGATTGTTGTAAATATGTGCAACACAAGCATAAGCCCAGATTTGAGACTGTAGCACAGCTAATTGTGAAAGGCTAATTGTAAAGGTGAACTCATCCTCGCTGCCAAAACGTGCACAGAAATGTGCCCTGAGGACCAAATTATTGATTTCTTTCTAAAGGAATGGTCTAATTTTACTTGATCTAGTCGATAGACCTTCATCTGTATGTAAAGCAATGCCATGATGTCTCACTGCAAAGTCTGAATCTTAGTTTCCTGATTAGGACAAGCAGGCACAGGCCTTTGATTTACTGTATTTATGAGAGGATACAGCCTGTAGCCTAAGAGGCTCCCTCAGCAGACAAAGACAGATAGGCCCGAAAGGAGAAAGGCATTTTCAGTGCACACCCTTTTGTGAATGACCGAACTTGGTGTTCAGGTTACTTTTGACGCCCACTTTTTCATGCTTGCAGCTTCATCCAAAGCATTGGAGTATTAATGTAGCTTTCCAAACATCTCCGACTCTCCTATAGGGGGTTGGTTCTCCACACTGAGGTGAGGAGTGTCACTGAGCAGAGGAACACACAACGAAATGGTTTCTTCCAAGGCTTACTCCCACCATCAAAAATTTATGAAGAGGGTGATTAATATTAATCTATAAAAAGTGCTGCATCAATGTAAGTTGGCCAGTCGAGGAGGAAGGGCACTGGGCCTTTTACCTGAGCAGAGGCTCTTTTGTGCACAGGACAGGTGATCTCCCAAGTTAATGAGACCAAAGGTACTATTTATCTTTAGACTGCGGTCCTGACTGGTGAGTCTGAACCAGTCTTGGAGAGCTCCTAGATGCTTAATTTTCCTTACATTATTAACCTTATTAAGTCCACTTTATTAGTGAGCATCACTGGCTTGTGAGTAGGAAAAGGAAAGGTTGTATCAGCCCCATTAAACGCATATGACAATCTTATTACTAAAATGTAGCGATGGCTTGTTCTTCCTTCAGTCTCGTCTGTGGAAGACAGGCCAAAAATAGAACAAAGCGCTTTTTTGATCCCCAGGAGGGAAATTCATATTGCCTCTGGCTACAGATTTATATGCATTAGCACAGACACAATCATATATGATCCTAAACCAGCAGACACCCTTATTTCTCAGCCTACAGGCTGTGCTGCAACTGGGTCAGTTGAAGGAAGATTGACTTAATGTATAGATAGATGATGTATAAAAAAGAAATACTACTGTCAGAAATACAGTACAGAAATATTAACTGCTAAAACAGTAAGGGTTTGTATCATCACTGTCATTAGAAAATCTCATATTTTTTCAGTTTTCATTTTTATCTTGTACACCACATACCAGGTGCTGTTAACATTGTGTAAACATTTCATGATGAATGGACCATTTGAAATAAAAGAGTCAAAGGGTAAACACTATGTTATTCGTTAATATTATTTTTCTCACCCACTGGTGGACAGTGGCATCATCAAGAAGCAGAAGACGTTTTAGAAACAGGTAAACATCGTTATGTATTGACAACTACAGATAAACAGGAACCCCTTGAACCCTTGACGGACTAATATTTTGAATCTTCGAATGTGACAGTAAGTGATCTAAGCCTTGGCCCCTTCATCGGGAGATCTTTAGTCCGGTTCTCTGTGTTAACACAGCTCTCCATGGCCAGGTTTCTGAGGGTATGACCAGCCTCACTCTCCAGCCACTCTCGCATCCTCACCTTGCTAGTGCAGGTATCTTTCAGCTGATGTAGCAGAATTGGCAGTGAGTGTTCTCCTCCAAGCATGTTGAGCTGGCTAATGGCAGCGGTTCAAGAAGATGCAGTGGTTCTTGTCCTGACTTTCTAGTCGTCACTCTCACAGTGCCCGTGGTATCGAATTGGGTATAAAATGGGGGAAAAAAAACAAAAAATAACAACTGGGTCCTTGTGCAGGTCTTCAGGGCTTAATAACAGGTTAATAACATGCTGTTATTAGCGTTTAGTATGAACCCAGGATATGAACTGACAAGGTGAAAAAGGGTTTGCTCAGTTAAGTGATATTAAAGTTCAGTGTTTGTTGTTCTTCTTCAAGCTATGCTCGTGACAGATGTCACACATTTTACTTCCCACATATGACTGACTACAAGTTCCCTGTTCTATAGGGAAATAGGCCACGCTACCTAGGGCAGTAGACCACTCTGCCTGTTAGAAAGGCAAATGCTGCCTAGCCAGTACACTAATGTACATGTTGAAGGGTGTCAGGGACATGCATGGAGTCATGACTTCATGAGCTGCAAGAACAAATTCCTGTCATTACTTGTACAACCCACATTTATGTACGCCCATAATATAACCGCATGCACACCCTGCACGTCTGCCATTTGACCTGTAATATTGTGCAAAATTCTGTCTAGAAGGCAATTTATGATGAATATTTTGTTAATGATGCGGAAGAGCAGTGGTCTTTTGTGTTCGATTGCACTCATCTGAGTGGAAGCTGTTCAGAAGAAGTCGTGTTATTGTGAGAAACAGTGAGCACAGCAGGACGCGCACACACCCCACACACACACATGCTGACAACAGACAAGACGGAACAGAGCACTTCAGACTGCTGATATGAATCAGAATGAACCAATCATAATCAGAATACCAGTGACAACAGTGTGTCTGTTTTATGGACCAGAACAAGAAAGGAACTGATAGAGAGAAAGAGGGAGACAGATGAAGAGTGAGGAAGAGGGGCAGAAAAAGAGCAGTCAATGATATGAAAAGTGGGAAAAGCGAGCTATCAGACGAGAAAGAAGCAGCCACCAGGCGAGTATGAGTGAATATGTCATTTTAATGAGGGCATTCGACTGTATGAGTGTGTGTGTGTGTATGTGTTTGTCAGGGCTATCATAATACCAGAATTCTGACTATGACAAGATTCAAGAGATTCATTTTTTATTTGTCACATGCATAGTCATACAAGTACAACACAGTGAAATGTATCGCTCCTTTTTGACTGTGCAAACATTAACAATAAGTAAATTTTAAATTAAAAATCTGGAATTTTCTGAAACACCAATAAAAATAAAGAAATGAGTACAAGTGTTATCAAAATGCTAAGCAATGATGCTATTTCCAGAAATACGTCCTATTATGTTTACTGGATTGAACATGTATGTATTCAGATGGGTGCAGCCTAACAGAATACAGCATAAAAATTCTATTAGGCTATTTAAAGGGCCCATTTCTTATTTTTTCCACTGAGGTCCGCTTATGACATTTGTGTGAGTTTTGGTACCAAAAACTCATTCATAATTTGTTTTTACATCACCATTTCATGTCAGAATTTAACAGACTTGCTATGTTATTATGCCTTTAAAAGTAGCGTAAATGACCTCTGTTCTGATTTGCTGCTCTGTATTTTTCTCCCCTTCAAAAAGCAGCCCCGGCTTAAACACTCCTTATAACTTTAGTGCTATAATGGGTGGGCCCAACTGCTGTGAGCTGAAAGGGGCAAATGTATGTGAATGTGTGACATCACAAAAACTGTGAATACAAAATGGACTGTTTTGCAGCTTAGTTTAAATATGTGGACTATATGAACTTGGGAGTGAACAGTATGTTTTTAAGCAGTGTGCATACGAAAGGACTGGAATTCCATGATAGGGCCCTTTAAATAATTAATTGTTTATAGTATTACAAAAAAAATCACAATATTCGATAATTCATGTGTGTGTGTCTGATTCCAGTAGTATTTTGACAAGTCTGCTGGAATACAGATGCACTGTTGATTCATAATTTCGAAACAGAGACAGAGAAAAAGAGACAAAGTATCAAAAAATGATTAAAAAACTGTAATTACATCACTAGGTTCAACTCAATATCTCCTCTCACTGTAACTAAGCCAAAGCTGTTCTAATTCACACTGGGGCAGGGAGCATCCTCTCTATCTCGTTTTCTTTCTCTCTTGCTCTCTCTCTGTCTCTCTCTCTCTCTGTCTGTCTCAATGTCTCTCTCTGTTTGTCTCTCTCTCTCTCTCTCTCTCTGTCTGCCAAACTATGATAAAAAAGTGTGATAAAGACATTGAGCCACAGCAACAATTTCTTCACATTAAAAAAATGATGATGCATCTCTAATTTCTCTGAACCCAAAACAGTGAAGCATCTCTAATTTCACTGAAACCACAAAGTCATGTTGTTCAGAAAAACCCTTGGCCAAACACAGTCTATGCTGATGCTCTGCAGTGTGTCTTTCAGTTCTGGTGAAGGAAAAAGGCTCCAACAAATCGCCTCAGCTTTCTTCACGTTTAAAACTCTTTTATAATATATCTCACTTTTCGTTTGCTGATGACAGACACCATGAAGTGCAGCGGTGCCAGGGTGCAATGGACCATTCAAGTGTAATGGGCCATAATGTTCAACAGTCAGCGTCCACTTACCTAACCTCAGCATGGAGGTCCATGTTTGGCAGATAAGCAAAAGTTAACATCTGCTAATGAGCAGGCTAAACCTGCAGTGGCTGAATTGTCTTTACTGCATGCTCGCTAAGCAGTTCAGAGACCTTTAAGATGGGGCAGACTGGCATTCCTGAGCATATGCCATAATAACACTTACTATTTAAATCAATGAAAACTTGTAGAGTGTACTTTAAAGCATTAGCGTTTTGCAAAAACAATTGGAATTGGTTGACCGAGTCATCTCCATATTTATTGATGTCCTGGATAAACATGGGTGAAAAGGTCATAAAAATATCTTTGTTCCTCATCATTGTTAACAAAACCTTGTGTCACAATTATAGGCACGCCTGTTTAGTAATTTGTTTGCCATTATAACAGCAGTGAATCTATAATGCTTGGTGGAGACTGGAGAATACAGAGCAATCAGTCCGGGACATCTCCTCAGTACAGAATCTCTCCAGACCTTCCGAGGTCCAAGGTCCTATCTTTCGTACCCTTTCATTTTCATTGCAGTTTTGGTCAGGGCACTGGGATAGCCATGCCATTTTTTATGACCATGAAAGGACATTTTTTAATTACCTGTTTTACCCAAGGGTGCCGATAATCATGGAACTGGCTGTATATTGCTTGTAGCTGGGACAGCGTTCTCGACGTAAGAGAACATCTGGTTCTCTGATGCATTATGTTTTTCAGCTGTCCCAAGCTGTTAATTTGAGGGTTTTTTTCTTCCATTAGCATTTAACTGTAGATCTCTACAATCCTCTGGATTATGTCTTGGACTACAGGTGAAACCTGTTTTACCATGAGGTTTTCGAACAAGATTCAAAACAGAGGTAATAATGGAAGTACGTACATTCCAATGTATCTAAATTGCACTGTTGGTTTTCAAGTATTTAGTTCATGCTATAAAATAAGGCGGTGCACCACATTCGAAATAGAGAGGATTAAGGCTGTGAAATATGTCTCATGTGTGATCCACCTACCCAAAATCCCACATCTTGCTCCTAAAGCAGGCAGCATTGTAACTGTACCAGAATCCTTGAAATGTTGAAAGCCTTTATGAATGAGCACAGTGGGCTAGCTGAGGAAAACATTGAACCATTAAGCTGTCGTTTCATGCCTACGGAATGCTGTAACACAGCGAGGCTATGGTAGATCAGTGGGTTCATGACCCTGACCTGCTTTTCCTACAACTCCAGTATGTAGTGTCCTTAGACTGAGTCAGATTGCTTTCATATTTCCCTCTGCATTAGGCCTTTGGGAGTGAGCGTTATTAAATGTGCCTGCTTGCTGCCAGAGACGAGTTCACTGCACTCTTTGAAGTGAAGCTCATCTGAGCAACGCTCAACCTTCAGCACTACATTTCTGATTGTACACTGGCCCTACTGGGAAGTGGAACATCACTGTGAATCACTGATTACAAATGAGAAAATGAACATTTTATCACTTAACATACAGTACAACAGCAATAACAGTGATATTCTTTGTATACTCACATTTTTAACTTGTGTTAAGGTTAATGAAGATTACAGTGGCACTCTACAATTTTTCTAGAGCTTAGCATTATTTTTTACTTTGCTTTTAGCCAATGTCTTTTAAAACAATGCACAGTGCCATAGAAGAACCACTCTCGGTTTTCTAAGATGCCTTTGAATGGGTAGTTCTTACAAGAACCATTCTTAGTGTAAAGTGTCCATTTGTCATACGTGAACACACCACAGCACACAGTGTAAACAGCACGAAATTCTTTCTCTGCATTTAACCCATTCACCAAGTGCAGGAGCAGCCAGCCGGGGGGGCGCTTCTGATCTGACCTTCTGATCGCAGGGGCTACGCCCTAACCACTAGGCCACCAACTGCCACAAGGACATGCATCCATTGGATCTTAAGTCCAATGCCTTAACCACAGAGAAATGTGGGTAAGATTAACCTTTTTCAAAATTTTAAGACCATCCGCTTAATGTAAAGGTTCTAAGACAAACCCTTAAACGGGGGGGTTGGGGACTTGGGGGGGGGAGCAGATGCATAATAGACTCATTATAACAGAAGCACCTGAGTATTTTAAGTCAGTGGGTTTCTTTTTTTTTTGGCCCTAAATACAGGAAAATTAACCATCTGTGGTGATGGACCATATGCTACACATATGACAGAAAGAGATTTGGGTGAAAATGAGTATCCACTACTTTTTAAATAAATTTCTGCATTATTCAGTTATTGAGATGTGAACATCTCAATGTAATCTGGTAGAAAATTATGGATTGTAAAGAAACTTGCCAACTCAAATATCTTTACAGCAGTGATGATAGAAACTAGGGGTTTGATATCTTGCAAATTAATGCATTTAATTTGATATCTAAAAAGACTAGTGAGCCTGCGCATGTCTTCAGATTGTTTATGTATAATGCTGATAATGGTAGGCTAGTCTGAAGAAATAAGTTGTCTTTAGTACTATTTTGCCTTTGACCACTGTGCTTAAACTTCTTTGAATGTGTTTAAAAAGTCCATTTCAGGCTGAAAACTTATTGCAAAGCAATGTCTCATTCGTCAGGCAGCATATTCATAAGCATTACATGTAATATCTTTCTGTGATTCAGCCTTTATAGGCATTAAACCGTGAAGACATCTGGTTCCAATCACCAACTGTGAACAATTCTGGCTCATTAAGTTTTTCTCATTTGGTGCAGTTCAAGTCAAACCAATGACTTTCTGAATGACTTTGTTTGCAAATCAATTAATTAATACATTATTGATTATGCAGGATTTTAGTGAAAAAAAAACAATGGCGTTCCACTTTATTGCTCTTTTTGAAGCCTGGGTTACATCAAGAGATTTAGCACCATGATATTGATTAATTATTTGGTGCGTTGTGTGGTAAGTGTACTTGTGCACACACAAGCGTGTGCATGTGTGCGCGTACACACTCGCATATTTACAGTTTTTTTAACAATTCTAGTCTTTGTATGAGTCAGGCAGTTTGAAATGATCAATGCCCATCTGTTCCTCCTGCTCTGCTTAGCTGGCTGTGGAACAGAGTGCCATTCTGTTAGCAGAAACAGAGATGGCTGTATAAACCATACTACCTCACCACTATCACCCACTCTCTCTCTCTCTCTCTCTCTCTCTCTCTCTCTCTTTCTCTTTCTCTCTCTCTTGCTCTTTCTTTCTCTCTCTCTCCTTTCATTCTTTTCTTTGCTTCACTGTCATTCGGGTCATGCTCATGAATATGCATTTACACATACTGAACATGATTTCCTTTTCATTTTTTTCTCTTTCCCTTCTTTCCTCACGTGCATAGACACTTGCTCGAGCATAACATACTCACACCTCAAATACCATTGTGGCATACACAAAAACATATACTTTACATGCTCAACAGTATGTATCATTTACCCATATAGTAAATGTTTATCGTGAAGTAGCTGTGATAGTAACATGCACATGTGAGTTGACCAATACTCACATTCACAAATGCTCACCACATCACACTGCACCTGCGCAAAGTGACACCTGACTCCAAGTAATGCCCCAGTTACACAGTAACAGCAGGCAGGTGGAACAGCATACACATACACGCTAACACACACACACACACACACATATGCATGCATATTGACGATACCCTTTCACACGGATAAATCAACAAGGTAAGCCTACATTCATAAGGCAATTGCTGTTTTGTGGTTCCTCTGATGATATATAATCAAGTGTTGTGAACTGACTGTAGAGTAGAGAGTAGCAACACAATGAGCTTCTGTTCTTAAAGCGGCCGTTATTCCATAATCCTACCACGCCAGCATCTACACACAGGCCTGTGCTGCTGTATTACTGTACTCACCAAGAGTAACATTATTGCATACATAGAGACAAGCAAGTCACTTTCTTCCGGTTGTGGTTAAGCAAACTTGTTATAAAGTTGTTATAGAGCTATTCAGTAATGCTGTATGTTATGAAATAGATTTCTGTATAGTCTGGTGTGGTTTTTGTTGTTCCATGCGTATGCCGGACCCTGTATCCTCCTGATTAAGGATGCACAATGATATCTGAATCATATCAGTATTGACAGATATATATATATATATTAGCATTGGACACATTTGACTGATATTTCCAAATGCTGTTTGATGACTTATTTATTGTACTCTAAAAGTGTAGACTGTTTAGGGCAACTGTTTTAAAATGTGTGCATTTTATGAAATTTACCACATTTGTAACCCTCTGTAAATAATTGTTACATTTTGATGTAATGCTAATCTAGTTCAGATTTGTGTATCAGTATTGACTTCGAAAAATTGTGTATCAGCACCAGCCCGCAATTCTCATATTGGTGTATTCCTACTTATTATAGTTTTTATTATGAGCATATCACATAATCCTATAGTAGGCCCTCCAGAACTACCGCTTCAACTTACCTTTACTTTCTTCATGACACCTCTTCTTCTAATCTTCTTCTAAGCTTCTCCTCTTGAATCAAGTTTTTTTTTTATTTTGCCCACTTTTTTGCTCAATTTAGATTTAGTTGTTTCCAAATCCACCCAATAGCTTGGAGTCACACTTCCTCTGAGTCACATGAGGCCAGTCACTGCATCTTTTCAAACTGCCACTATTACAACATCATGGGGCAGTGTAACATGCTTGGAGGAGAATGCTGATTGCCATTTATGTTACCTCAGTCCCCCTAGCATTGTGCTGAGTGATGGGAGAGCGGGAGGGCCATCCTTCTCACCCAGAGAGTGCAAAGCAAGTTGAGCTTTCTTAAACTCCTGGCCACAGATTGGCTACAGCATCACTGGGGATCGAACTCGCAATCACCCAGTCTCCCGATGGTAGTGCCAATCCAGAGCCCAATCAGGCTCTTTAAGACCGTGCTGGTAATACAGGTACGGTAATAGTAATATGTTAACAGTAATACGAAAATGAAAAATTAACATTTTCCATTACCAAGCTAGCCCTAAATACTTATAGTATCCATTTAAATCAGCAGGTCATTTTTGCAGCTAATGCATATCTCTCAATCTCTCATTGTCATACTGCATTAACCTTATCGACATTCATGTTAAATTAAGGCATATGGACTTCCATTTCCAGTGGTCATTTTATATGTACTATATGTGGTTTCCATAAGCACATTATTTCCACTGATATCTATTAACCACGCAGTCTGATGGCTTTTGTTTCATAGAGTATAGACATGATTTATGGATTGTGTTATATTTCTCTCCTAAGCGGCAAGGAGCAACAACAGGCGGGTTATAAAACCAGGCGCAGAAGCTTGATCCAATGTTCCCTAAGGTTTTCCTCCAGTGGTGTGTGGCACTTTCTTCTTGTGCCGCCAAACTAGGTAAAGGTGCACTTCCATGCACCACAAACACTTGAGCCGGCTTCGCTAAGCATTATGCAGTCCTCCATCCCACCAGTGTTATAGCTGTGCTGCTAAGCTACTCCTGTGCTTCAGGCAAAATAGGCAAACATTAGAGGTTTGTTGGATAAAGTCTATGTATTGATGAATATATAACATTAAGATATATCATTATTGCAAGACTGCTGCCTGATAATCTGACATGTGGAGCGATGCTATTATGCTTTGTGCTATGCCAAGCTTGGTCCCTTATGTCTGTTACTACGCACCTACAATATGTTCTTAGTCCAGTAGTCCTGCCAAAATATACAGGGCGAGTTTCCGAGACCTAGAAAAAGTTTAAGTCTGCACTACAAATCTTTTCTGTGGTGAATTACGATTGGTTATGATTTAACCCAAGAGTGGGTATAATCTGTGTCCAGCACATATTGTTGTATAGGGTCATGCATTACCTCTGCATTGTTTGCTTGTCTCTGTGGTGCACTTTATTATTGCAGTAGTGTACAGTAGTGTAATCAGAAGTATCAGACTACCAATCTTTCTGAAGCCACACTCACTAAAATGACTGAGCACTACAGCACTACAGCTAGTACACTAGGACAGCTCATTTCTGTGCTTTTTATGATGACAAAATGAACTCTATCCACTGCTGCAATACCAATAAGCTCACATGTCCTATAAGCTTTCTTAACATGCTAATGCAAACATTTTTCATGCCAGGAATGTTAGCTTCAGGACTTCAGGGAAAAGTACTGTTTCAGAGAATAGTAACGTTCAGGTTTAGAAAGGATGAAAGATTTAATATAAATCTTTGTCGAATATGTCAAAAGGCCTGGAAGTATTCTTTGCTGCAGCAGCAAAGATCAGCTTCGTCTAACATGCTACATGAAGCTAAGGCCGTCGGTTAAGTGAACATCATGCTTTTGTTAGCTGCAGCTGGTTGTGTGTGTGTGTGTGTGTGTGTGTCTGTCTGTCTGTCTGACTGACTGACTGAGGCAATGTCTTCTACTCCAGAGCACATGCTGCTCCTCGTGCTTCTACCATCAGCCCATCTGCAGCTTCTGCAGTACACACACACACACACACACGTTCAGTGACAGTAACAGAGCAACACACAGTGGCTGTCACAAACAGACTCATATATTCACACTGATGCTGATGCTGTTACACTCCCTTGACATTTAACCAGAACCAAAATAAAGCTTAGTGGATTTTAAAAGCCATACGGCACATTAGTATTCACAGACTGCAGATTAGCATCTCATCTTGTGGTCCCTCATGTTGTGTTTTTTGGTTTCCTCATAGAGGCAGGCCTTTTTTCAAGCAAAATGCAGACATGACACAGAAAACCATGTAAATGGACACACAGCAGACAAAAGGTGGCCTTGATTCTACTTCAACAGAGAACACAGTCTTCTAGCCCTCAGACACACGAGACATAAAAAACATGGAAGTGGGCTTTTATTTATTTATTTATCTCGTTTATGCTTTTTCCTCTCTCTCTCTCTCTCTTTCTCTCTCTCTCTCTCTCTCTCTCTCTCTCTCTCTCTCTCTCCCTCTCTCTCTCTCTC
>JBBPCZ010000163.1:11675961-11701267 GCA_037974445.1 Brycinus macrolepidotus | reverse complement strand
TTTTTTAATGTAAAACTCGATTTTCACGTGCGACGTGCGGTTCGTTGTGTGAAACGCGTTCGTTCTGCGAGTCACGCACGCGGTCGCGGCGGCATTTGTTATGCGGAACGTTCGTTCTGTGAGGCGTTCGTTAAGCGGGGTACCACTGTATAGTTGTAGTGTGGCACAGAAGAAAGACATTTGAGTATAGTTGCAATGTGGTATTGAGAAAGGTGGTCTGAGTATAGTTACAGTGTGGTCCTAAGAAGAGTGATCTAAGTATAGTGTTGTATAAAGGAAAGTGGGCTTGAACAAACTGTTGTCTGAATATATCTGCAGTACACTATTCTGATGAGAGTGCAAGTAACATTGTACTGTGGCACTGACAGAAGTCTTGAGAAAAGACTGGCCCGAGTACAACTGTAGTATAGTGTAGACAGGTGATCTGAGTATAGTGTGGTATTGAGGAGGGGTCTGAGTAACGTTATAGCGCAGCATTGAGGAGGGTTGTCTGAGTATAGTTGGAGTGTAGTATTGAGGAGAGTGGCCTGAGAAACACTGTAGCGTGGGCTTGAGGAGAGTTGTACAGACACATTGAGTGGTGCTGAGTGCTGCTCCTCTGGCAGAGTGGTGTCCAGTCCACTTACACGCTTCAGTGACTGAGCACGCCTGCAGCACTGCATTGTGGGCCAGTGAGACAGGACAACAGTAGGGAATAGGCTACCACACAGACAGAGACAGGGACAGAGAGACACACAGTGATACAGAGGGAGATAGAGAACTGTAGGATTTGTTTTAGCTTCATGAGACCAAGATAGAAACAATAATAAAATACAACGATAAAATACAAAGAAAAAGACTAAAATTGCTCCTACCCCCATACCTTTTGGATTAATGTCGTTTTATGATCGTCTACTATTGATATTTCAACTCATATTTCAGATTTACACTAGTACTAAGATGTTTATTTACAGCTGCAGACGATAACCCAAAATGGGTTCTAATAGCATGACATTTTTTTAAAAAAGTGTCTGATTATTGCTATGCTGGTAGTCTAATCATAGTTTAAGAGCAGAGGTACTTAGCTTTTTCCTGTAAAAGTAAAGTAAAAACTGAGTATATCTGCAGGTTAGAAGCACCTCACCACTAGCACAGCACAGGCAGTCATGAGCACATGATTTCAAATGTCTGCTGTTGTTATTCTTCCACCCTGCCTTTGTGCAGTAACACACTTAATGCGTAACCTTAGACTGCTTTCCACTTTTAGTCTGTAACAGATCCACCCTAACTGCATGTATTCAGCCTGTGGTGTAGAGTGGCCCTGCAACCCCAGCTAGCCTTAGGAGCTCCTGCTTACACAAAGAGATCTTATACACACACACACACACACACACACACATACACACACACACTCACTCACTCACACACATGCACGTGTGCATCCTCTCTCACTCTCTCTCACACACACACATGCACATACACATGTACAGCAGTAGTAGTTTGAAGTAGACTCTTATCTTTTCATCTCTTTGGTGTTTATGACTGACAGTAACACAGTCTAGTGCAGACTTACAGAAATACCCCATTAAAATCCAAAGGTCGTTCTCTTATCTTTAATTTTGCATTGTAACATGGAAACAATCACACAATGTGATTTGAGGGTGGCTGAGTACATTTGGAAAGGCACAACTCCAAAACAGATGGTAGGTACCATTTGTCTTAAATATTTTAGAGAGGTCTTTTGATGGAATGCCATTTTGATGCTAAATTTACACCCACAATAACTAGTAATTAAAAAAATAATTACAAAATCATCAGGTTCTTAAGGGAAGGCGATCAGCCAATATTGCGTATTGTTGCCATAAAGCTTTTTTCCTCATACCATGTGTTGTTGAGGTGTGAATTAACTGAGCTGATGAGCTAAAAAAATACTATCTAGGACTCCTGAAGACAGTGAATTCAGTTTTAACCGTGTATCTATGTGCATATGCATGTCCTTTTTTTCTTTCATTTTCTTATTAGAATTCAGATCTGTTGTCATCCATGCATCTATTTAGGTTCCAGAACCCTAAAAGACTGGGACTAAAACACAGTTCGATTCAATATGCCTACTACAACTAAACGTTTCCACTCGTAGTATTTACGTTATATCAAGTCCAAAATGATCACAATAACAAGCTGCCATTCTTGTTTTAGTTATTTGCTTAAAATTTTTGTTGGGGGGGAAAAGCATAATTAAGATTTTGGCTGAAAACTTCCCCATCATTTGATGCAACTCATTTGTGCTTTCAGTATTAAATCAGTTTTGATGATTCTTGCAATTGTTTTTCGGCAGTTGCTTTCTCCTTAAGCTGAGAAAACTGTCTTACGTCACAAGAATACAGACTTAGAAAATATTTTGTTTAAAGTACACTAGAGTTGTCCACAAACAACAGTCAAAATCTTAGAGACTTTATAACAGTTTTCTTTTTGGAGTTTTCTGTCAGATAAAAGATTTCACTGTTTCAGTATGAAGTAGCATAAGGAAACAAAACAAAAGAAACTCTGCTGTTAACTTGGGCGAGTACTGAGTGAATTTGTGAGAGACTGCTGGGTTGAAAAGGAAAGTTTTTAAAAAGTAATGTTTATGATGATAGTACTATGATAGTCCATCATTTATGAACTAGCCTGTATGATAAGTTTAGCTAAAGAGTGATAGAGCACTTCCTCTTCCTTCATCAATCTCTGATCTGTGTATCTGGTGACTGATGTGCTATCTGCTCTTTTCATATATATGAAATTTAGAAAATTCACAATCTTTCTTGCACCACTGTATGTCAGCAATCAGTGCAAGAAACTAGTGTTGTACCGATGTGTTTGTTTGTAAGAAACTACATATACATTAACACATACATGCACTCTAAAACATGCCCTTCGATAACAAGGCTATCTGCATTTACCAGTTATTAATATCTTTGTTTCCTTTTGCAGATCGGCGACGACAGGGCAAATTCCAGCCATTCCGGCGCTTTTTTGGGAGAGGGAAGAGGAAGAGGGAGACGTTTGAGGAAGCTGAACTTAAACCTAGCCATTCCACTGGTGATGTGTGCAATGGAGCGGTTTCGGGCCATGAAGAGACCAGTCAGCATCTGAGGTGATTTACTCAGTTTAGAATAATATAAACGAAATTCTTACAAGGAATTAAGTAGTATAATTCAGAATTAAACTACTAAATTAAAATGTTTGGACTTTTTAAAAATAATGATCTGTAATAGGTTTTTACTCATCCCACTGAATATAGCTGTAAAGAAATACAGAATAAAGTTCAAAGTTGTAATCTAGAATTATGTACAGAAACTATTTCTCTCAATACAATTTGGCACACTTATTTTATGATTTGTTTCCTTATAGAAACCAATACCTATTATGTATGTTTTGTGTGAATATAGGGAGTTAAATTCCTTGGGGTCTCGTGCGTTTTCACACGAGAGCGTCTTTATCCCTGAGGATTCTGTAGAGAAGCTGTGCTCAGAGCAGACCATGTCTCAGGAGAACGTCTCGGATAAAGTTAGGAACCTACAGGTGAGTGCGTATAATATGTACATGTGTAGTTTAATTACAGGCATAGTTATTTCTTCACACTCAGAAAAGGAGAAGCTATTGGTGTAACAATGTGGGAGAACAGTAGCAGTGAAACATCCATCTAGCTCCATACACCTTTTTTTTCCTGTAAATGAACCCTCTATTCTGCTGTTTTCTTTTACGCAGAGACAAATAGCACACAATATAAAGTTTGGTCAGAAACCCCCATCACTGAGGAAGAGTGAGGGAGATGAAGGAAGCTCAGATGAAGATGAGATACCAAGAAGTCCGCTCCGAGTTCTGGCACAGGTCGAGACAGAGCCACAGGAGGCTGAGATCTGGGAGAAGGCAAGAACAAAACCCTTAAAAATCTGTACACTACAGTACTGAATGTCTTCCAAACCAGAGGATGTAAGAAGAGTGTACATATTTTTGCTGATCACTCCAGGGAAAATCACCCTGCTCCTCTCCTCACAGTTTATATACTCTATTCCAAACACTGGAGACGGTCAGTCTTTCTCTTTTCATGTTGCCAGTTTAGTGAAACCATACAACTCATGTCTAAAACGATCAATGGCCATGTATCCGCTCGGCTAGAAAAGGCCTCTGTGAAATAAAAGAAGTAGGTGTTGATAACTGAAAAAATCATGCAAATAGAGAAAATACATCATATTGTTCATAATTTATGCATTTCTTATGGAGTCGAGTTGGATATATTTCAACAAATATATATATTTTTTGAATGGTATAAATAATATTAAATTAAAGTCATAAAAAGACAAGACCAAACAAAGTCAAAGTTCACAGAGCAACACAGAAGTCTGCCTCTGGATCTCTGGATGCCAAATGATACAGATATGCTTTAAGCTTCAGTTGGAAGAGTAAGTAAGGTAAGCACACGTGTAAGGTAAGGTAAAAGTAAGGCAAGCACACATGTGATCTTTATAAGGAGACTTTAAACTGATCTCAGAATTCCATTAAGAAATGCTACAATTGGTGTGACATGATAATGTTCGGGTAAAAACTGGCTGTTTAACCACAATTATTCTTTCTGTTTAGAGACGTTTTAATATTCTGCATTTTTATAACTGCTTCTTTTCTGTTTTTAAATCAGGTCCCCTCTGTTTCTCATGATGTGACCCAACACAAGACTCCTGTAAAATCCCCCCGCACCAAGCGCCCCCCTCCTCCTGGCACGATTGAGTCAATTAACCTGGATGCAGTTCCACAGTCAGTCCCACGCTT
The DNA here is from genome assembly GCA_037974445.1 of Brycinus macrolepidotus. Classification (NCBI taxonomy): domain Eukaryota; kingdom Metazoa; phylum Chordata; class Actinopteri; order Characiformes; family Alestidae; genus Brycinus; species Brycinus macrolepidotus. Next base: position 11,696,482 of record JBBPCZ010000163.1, on the reverse strand, counting down.
AGACAACACTGCTGCCAAACACAAACTGTCTGTCAAACCTAAAAACCAGCGAGTTTCTCGCAAGCACCGTAGGTTCACGCAGGTAAGAAATATTTTCTCATGTAATCGTGGCCACTAGCATAGTGAGGATCACCTTTTAATCACAAAACTGATGTTATTCCTTCTATATTTTAGGAGCTTCTAGAGGTGGATTTTTCGGAAGTAGTGCAGGAAGAGACAGATGTGCAGAAAGTTGTGGATGAGTCAGGAGTATGGAGAGATGAGTATGAAAGAAGCCACAGGGCAAGAGATGAACATGAGCCTCCTGAAAAATCCAAGAAACAGCGACTTCAGATAGAGGAAGAGGAACGCCTGGATCTTCAGAGGAAGCGGGAGCAAGAAGAACAGAGAAGAAGGGAAGAAGAGAGGAGAGCTGAGGAACTGAGGCTGGAAGAAGAAAGAAGATGCAGGTTACAAGAAGAAGAACGCTTGCGAAGGGAAGAAGAGGAGAGAAGGCAGTGGGAGGAAGAGATTAGAAAGAAGGAAGAAGAGGAAAGAAGAAGGAGGGAGGCTGAGCAACGATTGAGAGAGGAGGAAGAGAGGAATAGACGTGAGGAAGAAGAAAGAAAAAAGAGAGAGGAAGAGGCCAGAAGGAGAGCAGAGGAAGAAAGAAGGAAGCAGGAACTCGAAGCTGAGTGCCTTCGTCTGGAGGAGGAAAAGAAAAAGAAGGAGGCAGAAGAGAGAAGGAAGAAAGAGGAGGAGGCAGAAAATCGGAGGCTGCAAGAGTTAGAGGAGAAACGTAGAGAAGAGGAGGAGCGTCTTCGTGAGGAACAAAGGAGACAAGAAGAGGAGGGTGAGAGGAAAAGACTGGCAGAAGAGAAGAAAATGAAGGAACAGGAGGATAGAACGAGACAAGAGGAGGAGAGAGCCGTTGAAGAACAAGTCAAAGCTTCTGATCCAGAGTGGAAGAGAAAAGCAGAGGAGCTGCGATGGAGGGAGATGGAAGAGAGGCAAAGGCCCTTCACTTTCAAAGTATCCTCAGGTGAGAAGCAAATTCTCTTCCAAAAGGTCAACCTTTCCCCAGTAACCCCAGTACCTGGCCAGCAAGCTGATACAACTGCTGAAACCAAGGAAGGCACTCCAGGAGGTGCTGATTCACCAACTTTGTCTTCATCTCTCTATGTCCCTCACACTGCTATCTTAGTGACTGGTGCACAGCTGTGTGGTACTGCTGTAAATCTTGATCAGATAAAAGATTCGGCCTGCAAGTCTCTGCTTGGTCTTTCTGAGGACAAAAAAGCCATGGGCACACCACCAATGAAAAGCAAGGTATCATCAGATCGCAAATCTGGGAAAACAAAATCTTTGAATGAAGCTTCTTTATCTGTAGACCAGTCCAGTGCTGATGTTCTTGCAGAATGGGCCAGTATTCGTTCCAAGATTTTTAAAGGTGCAGAAGATGGAAAATACCAGGAATATCCGGATCACAACCGTAAGCAGGCACAAAGTCGAACAACCAGTGAGGACCTGAATCAGCCACCATTCTCTCATGCCAGTCTCAGGAAGACCATGTCAGCAAGCGCCAAATTTTCCATCACCCCAGCCAGAAAGAAGTTTGCTGACTCCAGTAGGAATTCTGAGGTCTTTAGTCAAGATGACAGAGAAGGAGGGAAGGTGGAACCACTGTCTACAGATTCAGTACCCAGCCAGCCTCTCCTTTCACCTTCTTCAGCTCCCAAGGCTCAAAACAAGGGAGGAAAAACAGTCCGCATCTCAGACAGTGCAGAAGAATGTAAGTTTGCCAAAGACCTCCCTTCTTTCTTAGTTCCGAGTCCACCACATGGATCTCCCAAATCCCAGAGGTCTGAAACAGTGCCCTGCAGCCAGATGAAATCTGAGATTCTGGACTCAAACGTCGATGGGGATCAGAGAGACCAGAGTGGCGATGAGAGACCTTCACCGTTTGGGATCAAGCTTAGGAGGACCAATTACTCTCTCCGCTTCCATAGTGAGCAATCTACTGAGAAGAGAAAGAAAAGGTATAGTGCAGGTGACAGTTTTGAAGGGATCCCAGCACCTCTTACTTCCACTGACCAAGACTCAGACTCCTCTGCATTGTCTGAGAAGACCAGTCCCACGACTCCACTTCAAGAGACTGATAGACTCCAAGCAATTTCCAATATAGAGTCACAGTCCAAGACCAGCAGAAGCACTTTGCCTACAGTATGTAATGAACGTGACAAGCCTGTCAAGCCCCCACTTTACCAGAAACCTATCACATGTCCTAGAGCATCTGATGGTGCATCACCGCCACCATCTCCACTACCTAAATCTGGTAGGAGGACTTCTGGGGAAATGCTTTCCCAGAGGACAGGAGTTTCAGAATTGGCAGCTGCTGAAGAGTGCACTGATCGTAAGGAAGAGCCCTCAGAATCTGTGCAGAGCCAGAAGAATGGTCAAGGCGATGATGAACCAAAAGAGAAAAAGTCTTTCTTTCCATCCATCAGCATCCCTTGGAGGGAAAAAACAGACCGAAGGACTGAACTCATCAAAAAAGGTTGGTGATTATAAATATTCTACTAGGCCACAAACTATTTTTCCATTGAATAGTTAAGGTTTTGTTTGAAAAATGTCTGTGAAACTGCCTGGAGGATCAAAAGAAATAATGCAAGTTTCTAAATCATATTTACAACAACTAGAAGCTGAGGCTGAGGTTTCGGTTTGTGCTGCAGCTGAGTGCTGGTCACAGTTCCCCTGGCTCAGAGTGCAACAGAAAAGCGAGCGAGTTGGTGTTGCTAGACAAAATTGTTAGATTGCTTTAAAAGGTTGGCCACATTTTCTCAGATTGAACGCTTCAGGCAGTAGGTTTAGTAAACTTAAGATAAACTACTAACACAGTTATGGCGCTAATTTTTAATCAATTTGAGAGACACCGAGGTGAATGTTTAAATCACACAAAGACCAGTTTTTACAAGTATCTCCAGAGGAATTTAGTAATTGTGTGGTATGCTATTTACACTCTATGTTAAGTTTATAACTGCTGTACGCATTTCTGAATATGATCTTTTAGCTCTGTGACTAAAGGTCTGCGCCCTTTGGCATGTCATTTTGCTACAATTCTATTATCTTGTTTCTTGGGGATTTCATATGATTAGTGTTAGTTATTAAATGTTCTCCTGCTTGTTTTTGAGCTGGCTGGTTGTAATGGGGCAGTATGTTGGTGCAGTAGGTAGAACTGTTGCCTCCCATCGAGAAGGGCCTGGGTTTGATACCTAGGTCATCCAAGTGAAAGATGTGATAGCAACAGTTCAGAGAAAAAATAAAAAGTCTATAATTAAGAAGTGTAAAGTGTTGGGTACTACTAGGACCCTCCCTGTGTCAGGCTGTCCCTCCAAACTGGATGGAAGAACAAAGAGGAAATTAGTCAAAGAAGCTACCAAGAGGCCTGTGGCAACTTTGAAGCAGTTACAGGAATTTATGTGTGTGGATGTGACAATATCACAAGTGCTCCACAAATGTTGCTTGTGTGGGAGAGTTGCAAGAAGAAAAGCCACATTAAGTTTCAATTGAGCTTTGCCAAAACGCACCTTGAGTATTCTGAGGCCAAGTGGAAAAAGATGTTATTGTCAGATGAGACTAAAATCTAACTATTTGGCCTCAACACCAAATGGTACATCTGGTGGAAAGCCAATACATCTAACTATCCAAAGAACACCATACCTACAGAAAAGCATGGAGGTGGTATAATCCTGTTGTGGGGGTGTTTCTCTGCAGTAGGGACTAGGGCACTTGTCAGGATAGAAGGAAAAATGGATGGGGCAAAAATAGGAAAATCTGCTGCCCTATGCCAGAAAGTTGTTAAGGGGAAGAAGGCTCACCTTCCAACATGACAGTGACCCAAAACACACAGCAAAATTGACCACACAGTGGCTGAAGGAGAAGAAGGTGAATGTCCTTGTGTGCCTAGTCAGATCTCAGATCTAAACCCTATTGAAAACCTGTGGAATGACTTGAAGATTGCAGTCCACCAACTGCCATGATCAAATTTGACTGAGCTTGAACAGTAAAGAAGAGTGGGCGATTATTGCACAGTCTAGATGTGCAAAGTTGGTGCAGAAGTATCCCAGCAGACTTAATTAAAACAAAAGGTGGTTCCATAAAGTACTGACACTGGGGGGTTATCCTTTATCTATCTCAGTGATTCTGGATTTTTTTTCTAAACTGTTGCTATCATATCTTTCACTGGGATATTATAAGTTGCATTGAGTAAAAACAGCTGAAAAAATATTTTTTGTGTGTATGTGTGTGTGTGTTCTCGCATCTTCATTTCAGGCTGCAAATCAACAAAATGTGAATATTTTGAAGGAGTGATTCTTTTCTATACCTGCTGTATGCTTGATGCAGATAACATGTTATGTATCTGTGCACCACACAGACCAGGCTTGTAACTCAAACTTACGTTTAGGTGGCTAAAAATTTCTCTTTACAAAGTAGAGCTACTGGTGCTCAAGTAGCTTTTTATGGAGAAATTTTCATAAATAACATTTATGGAAACAATTAAAGTTTTGATTAATGGAGCATTCATTTTATCAGGTTATAAATGCCCAAAAGCAAAAAAAGCAACAGGGTTACAATCTAAAAGGAGGGATTCAGTATCAGCAGCACTCTATGAGTAAGGAAAGGCAGCAAAGTCTGGTATGAGCCTAGGCCACTGTTGGAGTGATGAATAAAGGCTCCGTCCTCCCAACAGGCAATACAAAATTACTCAGTCCAATAAAAGGTTATTCTGTTTTAGTAGATACCAGTGAAAACTGATCACTTTGCACTCTAGAAGAACCAGAAGTGTCATGTATAGTGTCTTGTCTCTATAGATTTGACCATACACCAGTCGTCATTAAGGTAATCAAATTCTTGTTCTGTGTCTCTGTTGTTCCCAAAGTGGATTATAATGTGTTCTTCTATACCCCACAGAAAAGCCCTCTCTACAGAGCAGGCATTCCCTGGACAGCTCACGAGCACAGGAGAAGGAGGCAGGGCCACTGTGGATCACACTGGCTTTGCAGAAACAGAAAGGCTTCAGAGAACAACAGCAGAGCAGAGAGGACAAGCGGAACCAGAGAGAGGCCAAGCTGGCTGAGAAACAGGCCAGAGACAAGGAGAGTGTATGTAAAAAATGCATGCTAGACAGTGGAAAATAGATCAGTTCTTGTTGTTCACGTATGTATCTATTGTTTCCCTTGCTAATTACAAATTGTTTGTCCAGCAGGTTGGCTTAGTCAGCCCTACAGAGGGTAAAGGGAATAGAAACTCCAGTCCTCCTAAAACACAGACCCCAGAGGAGAATAAGAGACCAGACACTTTACTTGCCCGCTTTGAACGTCGTGACTTGAAGAAAGCCAACACCCTACCGAGTTCTGTCACAGGTACATTCCCTTTATTTATTAGGCTACATTTAAACTTGTTAAACCTTTGTAAAAGCATTCTTTATATAATTTAAAAGGAAGGCAAAGCCTTACTTTATTCCTCTTAATTGGAGTTCATATAATGTTTCTGCATAATAAACATATCCATACAAAATAAATGAGCAAGTGGGTTGTTATGCTGTAAATTGTGGATTCCTGTTTTCTTTTACTTGAAAAAGCACATCTGCATTTTCCCTACTCTTCATCTTTTCCAGTTGAGATAGCAGACTCGACACCATCGCCCCCGGCAGCGAAGGACCAGACTAAACGCTTCCCACCAGGTGACACTACACAGGTTTCCACAGAACCAGCTTGGCTCGCCCTTGCCAAGCGTAAGGCCAAAGCATGGAGCGACTGTCCGCAGATCATCAAATGACATTTCCCCTCTGACTTCAAGAAAAGAGCAAACAGTCCTCTTTGGAATTCAATAAGCATCACTTCATCTCACACATGACCCTTCACAAAGCAACCCCGTACCTGGAAATCTCTGGCAAAAAATCAATTCATAAACCTTTACCTCAGCTGTCGTCCTTGCACAGAATGGGTAAGAAGATGCATGCATTTCCAGAAAATTTTGCATTTTTTTCCCCCCAATGGTTACTATGGTCTATAGCCATAGTGATGCAACTTTGCCTGTATTCATAGTGTGGATTCTATATGATTTTGGATTTGAGAGACAGACATCCTGAAATGTTTAAATCTTCTTCCAAAAGCCATTTCTTGCCATTTATCTACATCGAACTCATTTTATTCATTTAAAACCCAGCAGATCTGTTGATAGCAAATCACTTGTGAAAGTACATAACACATACCTAGAACATATTACTAGAATAAGTGGTTCACATGTAATATGTTTGAGACATATTACACATTCCTTTAGGGGAATATTTTGGGGGGTGACGCAAGGGCTAAAATTTAAACAGTAGATGACACCAGAACAAACAACTTATTTCACCCTAGGTATCAATAACACACAGGAACATCAGAACCGGCTACTGTTTTTTTTTTAAAGATACTGGTCCTAATGAATTTGACATTCACATAAGTTCAGTATAAATAGTCTTAACACCACTTGTCTCATATTGGCAAGGCTAATTCTCCTTTTCTGATTTATTTGATGGCAAAGTGTGGAGATTTTCACTGTGTCCGTGACAACTGTGACTGCTATCATTTTAAGATGTTGTTGAAAATCACCTTGACGATGACTTAGCGTCACTGTGTTTACTTATGTAAATAACTAACATTGTCATTAATGGTCTTTCCATTGCACCACCATGTTAAGTCAATGCACTGAAAACCATGCTATTGGTTGATGAACGATCTGCTTCTTGCACAGTGTTTATTGCCTCCAGTTTCCTTGGAAATAGTTCCCTGGGAGCACAAACTGCCTGCTTGCTGTAATATAAACACCGTTATTCTGTCGTACTGTATGCTAGCTGTCCTTATACCACAAATCAAGAAAATCTGAGACTTGAAAAGACAAAGGGAGATCAGAGTTTAAAATTAAACCCCACTAGGGGGCGTCAAACAAATGACATAGCTCTGTAGAGGAAAGGATAACCTTTCTTTATTCGGTGTTATTCCCATAACTCACAACAGCTTTGGACTAATGTGAAGCCTCGATCTCCCAGAGAAATCCCCACCCCACTACTTGCGTAACATTTTGTATGTATGTAATGTATGTAGGTATGTATGTATGTACAGAGGTGAAATGAAATGGACTGTGTTCCTTTGGAGACCCCTGAACTGCAGACGCTTCATCACTGTTTTTAATTTGGTCTTGTGCAATAGTGTAGCGTAAACAGTGTTGTATGTAACATTAAATAAAAGCAGTTTGTTGGTAATTGCACTTTTTTTGTTCCACTTAGAGGTATTCATGAGAAAATTCTTAAAGTAATGAAAATGTTATGAATTATGTAGGAAAAAACATTAAAAGGTGGATATTTGAACTCCCTGTTTGTTAAGACGCTTAATTGTTAAAAAAAAAAAAAAAGCAAGAAAATCTTTGCAGCCTGATTTAAGTACCAGCTGAGTTACTGAGCTATTAAAAATCCCACACAATACCAAATCACCTTTGTATTATACCAGTAGTCATGGCTCATACTTTCCTGTTAATCCAGTTTTTGTTCTTTTATAACATTTTAACTATACAATTTAAACTAAAACAAAACAATATTTGGTCAGTTAGACACAGAGGGGTTTTTTGTTGTCAGCTCCAGGCAGTACACATAGTCATTCCGACATCCCACCACTATGGTGTGACCCCACACAACTGGTGAAGAGAAAAGCTCCCCTGGCAAGGAAAGAGAAGCCTTCAGTGTTCCTTGTTCTCCATCTAGAACCCACACTTTCCCATCCGTTGAAGCCACAGCCACCAGTGTTCTTATCCCCCATGGAGTACCATCAAAAATAAATGGACTGGAGTACACTTTGCCTGTAGTTTGGAACGTCCATAGTAATGATCCATCATCAGTGTTTAAGGCATACACAGTGCAGTCATGTGACCCACAAACAGCCACTCGAAATGCAGATCCAGGTTCTCCTGTTCTCTGCTTGGTTGGCACTGAAGCGAGGCAAGGCGATGAGAAGACGGGTCCATCTGTGCAGAAGTTCCATAACTAATGAGGAAAATAAGATTAAAAAACAAAACTGAAACATAAACGCGTGTGGGAGAGATCAGACATAACACAGAAAAATTCTAATCGCTGACATCTTTATGCACAGTGATACAATGTGTCTGACTGAGTTTGAGGAAATTTTGCATTAATTTTGCCAAAATTTGAGTTATTCAGCCATTTCTGTTCAGTGATAATCTAGAGCCATGCTCTCATCTCTATAGTGAAATCTTACCACTTTTCCATCGTGGCTAAATGCACTGATGTGTCTGTTCACTGATCCAATGCAGACACAGGAGTCACAACAGGAAGGAGAGGAGAAAAATGGAACATCACTGGAATACTTCCACAAGAGTTTGCCATTGTCCTGCACAAAATATAATCGGAAAGTACATTGACACGGTTGTTAATTCTATGCCTGTGTTTTTGAGAAATCAGACACCTATTATTCAGATTTCTAAGACACTCCTGAAATGCTTGTGATTATCATTAATACATTATAAATAGAAAAAAAGCACACAACAAAGTCTATCATCATTCAGAGGTCATTGCTTTAGTTCCAGTAGAGAGAATGCCCTTTACTTACTGGACTGAGACAGTGAAGCTGCCCTCCTAGTGTGGCAGAGTACAGTCGCCTGGGAGAGGAGTGGATGCAGGGGGATGAAAACACAGCACCACTCCCACAGTGGTATTTCCACACACAGTGTTTTGCCTGAAACACACAGACACACACACAATAATGTGTTAAACACATGCTGATACAGATTGCTTTACACACACACTGCATGCTAGAATTTCCAGTTATCATCAGCAATACCAAAAACATGATGTGAGTTAAGATATTATTTCTGTGGATTCTAAACCACATTTCAGACATTATCACAGGTAGGAGAATAATGTTTTATGATGATTAGAAACTGGCAAAAAGTAACAGTTCTGTATACTTTGTTGGTTTGAGGAAATATCATTTACATTTTCACCTTGCATTGGTCAAAAGTCAATACATAACCCCTTATAAACTTATAAGACTTAAAACTTACAAGATTTTGTTTAGTTCTACCCAGTTCATCAACTATAACCACAAATTGTGATTAGTCTTGTCAAATATTGTGATATTGTAATTAGTATTGTTTAATATTCTATAGGACAATACTAATGTTTACTGGGCAGTAAATAGGTAGAAAATAATAGTAGTCTTACCAGTGGGTTCAGTGCATACACATGTCCATCATGGGAACCAATGGCAACCAGACCAGTTTGAGGATCTACAGTGGGGGAACTCTTTACAGCATCTCCAGTCTCAAACACCCACCATGTCTCTCCTGAGTCCACACGTAGGAAATACACGTGCCCATCATAACTACCTGAAAACAGAGGATTGACTGTTTATTATGTGAAAAAACACCTTACCGTTTTTGGTGTTTTTGGAGGTCAATGCAGTTAACAGGTAATGGACATGTACAGTTATCTATAAAACAGACAACTATATCACATAGCTAAAAGACTTCTAGATTAGAAGATTAGCATCATAGATAGTGCAATTTTCAGACATCTGGTGTTTGATTATAAGAGACAACTGTGTATTTTTATATTCATTTTAATGGTTTGTTCAAATGATTTGCCTTCAAAGCATGCCACCTTCCAAAGCATCCACGTCCGTTTATTTTGGGGTGTCTTTGGTCCAAAAAAAGGGACTGTTTATTAGGGCTACACAAAAGGGTGAAAATATTAGCATTGTGATTACACTGCTACATATAGTTAGTGCAATGCCTTTAAATATATTAAAGGGTCCACATCACTTTTCTGGAATTAAAGTATGAAATATGAATATACCTGAAGAACGCAAATATTGCAAAAGTTTTAAAATGTACGATCACTCCCTCATCCAAACAGTTCATATCTAGAAATAAAGCAGCAAAAACTACCTGATTTCCAATCATAGTGTTCATGATTTCACAAAATAAAACAATTTACATATATCTCCTTATTCAGCTTTTAACAGTTTAGCCCCACTTCATGCTGAAGTTCTAAGACGTGTTCCAGCCCCATGCTGCCTTGCAGTATGTGGCATCCAGTCAGAGACTATATATTTATTTATTCACCTTATATAAGGATACACAGTAGTTGGAAAATGAATTATGAATTACAATTTTGGTACAAAACCCACATCAACAGAAGGAAAATGTAGGATACTGAACCTTTAAACCACACCTTGGCCAATCAGTGTCTTTAATGGTTAAAAACTAGCACAAAATAAATGTACTTTTTTGGAATTACATGAATATCTTGATTCATCAAAACACACACCTTTATCTGTGACTGCTCACCCTGTCAAAAACACTCTGATTGGTTAGAGGTTTGTTTGCATATTGCAGCCCTTTGCAATATCAGTATTGCAGAGCCCTGTGTCATGATAATGATTAACAGACAGCATACTGTGCAGCCCTGCCAATTACACCTGGAAACTTAATTCATACTGAGTATCAGGATTATATCTGGATAAGGCCAAAAATGCAAGAGTAAAGGCACCCATAAACTGTAAATACATCCATCTCTTCAAGATGCATTCAACAACCAAAACCCCTCCCTGTACTGTGAAGGCATCTCCCCACTCGCCTTCTAATGCAACACACAGAACATGACAGAACTTCAGAGTTGCATTTTCATTTTTGGTGAGTGCAAGTAAAGCTTTTACTGACTACCTACCTACAGCCACCAGGGTTCCACATCTCAAGACAGCAGCAGAAGATTCCAGTCTGTCCCCTAACACTCGTTCCCAGACTACCTCTCCACTGGTCAGGTCCAAAGCCTGGAGTCTGTGGGAGTGAGAGCCTATAAATACAGTAGCTTGGTTAGGACCCACCAGGAGCACAGGTGAGGCATCCACACATCTACCCGTGTCTGAACTCCACAAGACCTGGAGGCTCAGGGGTTGGGCATTTGACATAACGCGTGATCGTGAAGTATCTCCATTTCCTTGACTCGTGTGCTGGTCTTCCGCCTCTACATATGGAGTGTCTTTGTTATTGTCACCTTGTTTGGGAAGGTGCAGATCGTTTGGTCTTACAGAGGGACCGTTTTCATCTGCATCACTGCCTCTGCTAATAGATGAGGAGCAGAATTCTGTCATCACATGACTCTCGAGAGTTCTCTTGTTAGTTGTCCTGGCGTTGTTGTTTTTGGTTTCTGTTGAGTCGTCAAGGATGTTTTGCTCTCCGCTTTGAGAGTAATCCCACTCTAGAACCTCTCCAGCTCTTCTCACAACTACAAATCCCTTAGGTCTTCTTACTGATGAAATCACAGGTGCCATGCCTTTTTCTGAAATTACACTGGAGGTTCCATCTCTGTGGTGTCTCTTGGATGGAACATCAATGGCGTAATCTCCATGCTGTCTCTTGGCTGATGTTGGAATAATATTGTGCCATGTATTTGTGACATGCTTCAGTACATCTGAGAACGAGCCATCTAGAAGAACCTCCAGCAGACCTGGTGAGGTTGTTCCCATAGTAACAGTTATGTAATCGTAGAAGCGCAGGGCTTGCAGGGAGTCCCCGCCACTTAACATGAAGTGGGCATCCTCTGTGACTACCACGTCATCAGGAAGACCCAGACATTCCTGCCACACACACACACACACACACACACACACACACACACACACACAAATAACCGCCATTTCATTAAGCGCTGAGACACATTCCCCATTGAAAGGAAAATTCAGTAAGCGTTAGTTACATTAGTCTTGTAGAACATGAACAAATAATAAAAAACTAACTTAAGAACCCTCAAGTACATTTAGGTAAAGGGAAACTTCAGTGAACTATTGCTTTGACATTAAACATGCTATTTTAAAATTGCACATTGTATTTTATCTATGAAAGTAACCAGGTATCCATCTAGGTGTCTATACAAATCCAAGTGATCAACTAAAACTGAAATTCCACCAGTCCACTCTGTAACGGCCATAAAGCACTTTTGAGAAACATGGGCAGGCAGTTTATAGGTAAATCTTTAATGTTGAGAAGCTTAATGTTACTGTTTTAGCTCATTTTACGACTATATTGTAAATCGTAAGAGCTGCTGTATCAGCAGAAAATGTATCATCCTCTATTCTGCCTCAAACTCCAAATAATAGATCACGATCATCATACCTTCCATAAAGTCTGCAGTCTTTCTCTGACCATCTCTGTGTCTCCCCATGCGATGTGGTCACCATGGAAATGCCTCTGTCTCTCAAACGTCCTCATCAGCTTCTCCATGTCCACTTTCCCTGAGAGGATACATCCGCCAAGACAACTATGTCAGAAGGACGGAAATGTCCCCACAAGCCCAAAAAAAAAAAAAAAACTAAAACATGACTGACTGCTCTGGCTCAATACTAATAGTCTTAGCTTTTCTCACTGCAACAGTCAATATTCAAGTTGACCTGACTGGACGACTGAACGTGCACTTCAAAAAAATGCACCAAGCAGCTATAACAGTTTTACAGCTTATAAAAGTTTAAATGTTAATACATGGCATAAAGTGATATAGTACCATGACTAGTGAGTGGCAGGGCAGGAACCAATAATATTGTGTCTGGAATGCCGTGACAGGGTAAAAGTTGGGACAGTCCTTGTAGCACCTCCTTCTCTATAGATTGAGTGGACAATAAGGAGCCGTCTGAGACCTCTTTGTGGACATCAGCAGGAACACCAGTGGAGTTAGAGCCACGTTGTTCTCTGTGATCATCGTTTGCAGATGACGACACTGTCTGTCTGTAAGTTGTAGGTACTGTAAAGGCCACCAGCCTACTGCCCTCATGCAGACCCACCACACAAGCTTCGACCTGAGGCAAGCTCTCCGCAGCCTGACGTGAGAGAATAGAAACGAGATACATAGAAAATGAAAAAGCAACACAAGATTAGAAAGAGAAAGAACATGGGAATACTGCCATTGCAAAGCCATCACTTTAAAGATACTCATGAACATTATTCATGGATTGGGTACTTCTTGGACAGGCTGCAACTAATGATTATTTAAATAACTTTAGATTAATAAACTAATTCAAGCATCATGCCTTCTGTTCCTATCCGTACAAGCTCAATCTGTACAAACAATTTCCTCTTCTATGTGCAGAGACACAGTAAAAGCTTTGTTGTCTCCGAGACTACAATATGTTAGAATGACCGCCTGTATCATATGAACATTATAAAGCATTATAGAGTGAATGTTTAAGTGAATGACAATAAAATGACATCAATAATTCTTCATAATCAACACCGGTAACTACTAATCAAATTCATCTTTGTAGTAAAACAGTAAGCCAACCAGCCCAGAAAATCCACCGTAAAGTAAAAAAGCCTACCTGTTGCAGGGCATCAAGGTGTATCCGCTGGCCGTGGCGTTTCACCAGTCGATCCTTCCTGCCCAGGTAATAAAGGTGCGAGTCTCTCACCATCACCCAGTCTCCTGTACTGCGCATTGTTCCTTTAGCAGCAGTCGTCTCATCATCTAGCAGACATACCCTCTCCTGGCCACCTATCAAACACACATGCACATTTAAAACATTCACTCGAGTGTTCCAAACTGTGGTACAGGGGTTGAATAGTATGTGCATGTGATAGCACCAAGCAGTACTCCATTCAGTATGCAGTACCAACTGAGTTACATGTCATGAATCACTAGGGGTTTTTAACCCTCCGAGACCTTCAGTTGCAAAATTGCAAAAAATTGTGTTTAGTGCTAAAAGAATTACAACAAATACAAGATGTACATATAGAAATTCTGTAAATGATTTTCATGATGCTGCCAGTGCATACATCCACTTTGAATTCACACACATAATGAGTTTTGATTTGAACAGTCATTTCCATAGAAGCACTATATTTATACCCATAAATAAAGATATGCTTCAAAATAAAATTAACAGGGAACAACACATTCAGACACGTATAACTAAATTAAAAGATTATAGGGCTGTGGCAAAAGTACGTTACTACATATGTTCGCTTGCAGTTATTTTGCATTGCCTTGCAAAAACACCTTTGCATTCACTCACAAAATTACCATTTGATTGTGTACCATTGGTCTGGGTACCTTTCAGTATATGCAAACGTATCATATTTTTTGTAGAATATACACAGCGCTTGTTTCAAATTCTATAGTCCTACTGTAAAATTATTCTGATTCAGAGTCTGGTGCTGTACTGATACTGGTACCACAACCACAATACCAATCTGATACGGTCTTTTTCCTTCTCTTAAACTAAGCTGTTATTAACACATCAGTCTGGATACACGTTGAATCCCTAACTTCTCTGTAGTGTACTATGTAAGGTGTATATCCAAGTTTCTACACCCATGTAGTTCACAATTTGTCCATTATGGAATTCTGCATACCGCATTGCCAGTGGGTCTGTTATTGACATATAGATACATACTATTTGAGTGCAGGAGTCTGCATGTTAATTCCTACATTGTATACTATGTAGGAAGTGGAGAGCTATTTGAGACACATCCTTGCTGCTCATCTGTGTATATCTCTTTACGTCGTGTTGCTCAAAGTTTAGTTCAGGATTTACGTGATGGGTCAGGCTTTTTCGGATGTCTGAAACAGTGATTTTGGCCCATAACGGACCAATACCATGTGGGAGTTGCCTCTTTCCTGAAATTACACGAACACAGCTGCAGTGTCATGGAAATTAGGAAAGCCCAGGTATAACAGCCATTAAAGTAATTTCAGCATAGATTTCACTCAAGACAGCTGCTCCTCATGTATAAAGCTACACAATGTGCTTCTGAGAATCTTCATAGATAGGATTAGTGGAAAATTTGACAGAACAAAAACAAGTTTAAATGTTAAAAAAATATTTGATTTTTCAGTGCAATAGAAAGAGAGAAAAAAAAGAGTTTTAAAAAATACCTAAGAAGACCTGGCCCTCTCCCTCAGTGACAAGACATCCTCCTTCATCTCTCACTTCCACAGCAGTGTCCATCAGTGGCCCTCCCAGGGGCACAGACGCATCAACCCTTTCAAATACAAAATCCTACATTACTCACAATGAACTAGATGTAACATGTGTGTGACTCCTCAGAAAGTATTTACTCCTTGTGAAAATATATTTCATGTTAGGGCTGTGAATTTGGGGTTTTTAACTGTTACCACAGTGTTGGCTTTGGTAATACTAATGTTTTCGAAAGTCGAACTATGTAGTTGCTTATGCCACAGTGGTTTTACTGTGTGCTGTGAGAACCTTGACCAATCACTGTTCCAGATGAGTGTTTCTGAAGGTACTCTGATGGATTAAAGTATTTAAATTATAAAAATATGCTTGTTGTTGACTTAAATAGTTGAGATGCTAATTTCAACCACATCACATTCTGAAGAAAATGTGTAGAAAAATATGTAGAAAAATAATCCAGAGCTGAGCAACAGGACAATATTTATCGTTATTGTGACAAATTCTGCCACAATATGTCTCATTACGGTTATCTTATTATATAATGATATCATCAGTACTTAAAGAACACTGGTTCACTGATTTCATTACAAACATCATAGTCAGTCCTGTTTAATTTGACTTAGTGCAGCACAGTGTGTAACACACTGAATGAAAAGCATACGTATGTGTAGTATTTCTTACTCATTTTTGTCTGTTCCAAGTAATCAGATGTCTTGTACAAACTGTGACATTGTGTATTGTGAAAAATTTGTGATACAGTATATCACCCACTACTACTGTAGTAGATTTTTGTCTAATGTATAGTCCTAATCCATGTGCAAAGTAATTAACTGGAAATTTAGAGGTTAAGTTGCTCAAGTACTTGTACAATATAAAGTTCCACAAGCCAAGTGCATCATCTGAATATACTTAGGCCAACTCAGAATATTACAAAAAAAAAAATCCAAATATATGGATCTCCAGCCTATATTGCGGGGATCTAGTGGTCATAGTAAAGATCATAGTTAAGGGACACCCACATGTTGTCTAGAGGGAGCAGGCTGTTTGGTAGCTCATAGCAACACGCCCAGCAAGAAACTTCAGTGGTGCCGTAGAGGTTAAAAATGCGGGTCTTATTCCCCTTCTGTCTCCAGCTCCTGAGGAGGGACAGCGATGGACACGGCTCTCCTCCTAGCGCCAAAACCCTCAGAGAGGAGCCTGCACTAAGCACCTCCTCCTGCAAGACCCGCCCACCAAAGCGCCGCACTAGAGTTGGAGTAGCCTGACGACAGAAAGAAACAAGGTTAACTACATCAAAACCAAATCCTGTGAAAGCTAAAGATGCTACACGAAACAGACGAGAAACTGATCTGCTGAATGCGTCACTTTTGTGGACAGTAGAAACTGAAGCTTTTGTGTGTGACTAAGACCAGCTCAATCACTGTTTACCATCTGGTCCACACACCTGTTCTATAACACTCAATCACTACTGAAAAGCACTTGACGGTAGGAGCTATGATGAAACATGTTATCGATGATGATGCTCATTTAACATTTATAATTAAATGATTTAATGATGACAAAATAAACAGAAAAGTTCTCTATGAGAGTCTCGTTTTAACAGCTCATTTTAACTGATTATCTATTAACAGCTAAGTCATAGAAAAATGACTTAACTGTAAATTGAATCATAGTAAAATGTACTGTGTTTCATTACAAGTCTTTATGGCACAGACTAACAGCTGAGCTTTTACAAGTCAGTGACATGAATGAAGGCTTATCTTCAAGCATTGTTAAAGCTCAATTAACTCAGTTGTTGATGCTCAATGATACTGAGATTACATGAGTATCATATTTGCTAAAATATGATACATATTTGCTTAAACATGATGCATAAAAACGTAATATAATATAATGGTTCCGGAGCCTATGCATACAAGGCATCTCAAGCCACAATTATAACCAAGAGGTAACAATAGAATAACACCCATTCACTCTATTTCTGCAGTACTGTAAGTGACAAAATAAACTCAGCAACAGAGACCATTTTGTAAGGCAGTTAGTTAGTCGGTCACAGGTAGACGTGCTCAGTTTGGGACTGAGTGCCTGGTCCAGTGTGGCTGGCCGAGGCTGTCCGCTGGCACTGGGATCAGGGGCTGTGCTGGCTCGGAACGCCGGATTAGCTCCTAAATGCTTTGCGCTGAGGTGATATTTTAGACTTGATGTACTCCGATGGAACGAAAATTCCTTATTACACGAATTGCAGAGAACGATTCTCTTATCAACCATTCCATCTTTCCGTTTTTAAACGTAAACTTTCCATTCACTGGGCCAAGCAACGCATTCTCGTCTTCTCCTTCATTTTACAAAGCACCTGTGGCCAGAACCGCACCGGGTCAAAGAGTCGCCACGTCATGCAATTGATCAGCATTAATTTTTTTTTACGCGTTATTTTTTTCTGTGATTAATTGATCGAAATCAACGCGTTATTTTGAACAAGGTGTTATAGATCATAACATTAGCCCAGAAATCCCAAACCCATGCACCCATACCCATTTCCCATACCCCACCTGTAAAATAGTAGTTGCGTTTTGTTTGAACAACACATGAGCCAGCTTTCCGGGCATCTTCTTCAGTGCAGATGGAACCATCAGAAGAGAAGCTCCAGAAGTCAGAGCTACAAACATCTCCACCACTGATGGGTCAAAGGTCAGCGGCGATGCCAGGAATACAACATCCTCTGAGGTCATTTGAAATAGAGATCTGAAGAGAGATGATTAAGACACTTATGACGGCATAAGTCACACACAAAATACAATCAAATATGTTGTGCCAATGTCGTTAGGTTACAACACTAGTTAAAGTAGATATAACATTCAAACACAAACGTTTTATTAAAGTTTTCTCTATTTCCAAAATCAAATAGTCAGTGAGCAGCTGTCTTCTCACCTGAGATGTGTTATATTAGGCACAATACATTTGTGTGGAACTCTCACTATTTTAGGAAGCCCAGTGGTTCCAGATGTGTGCAGAACATAAGCTAACTGCTCCCCCTGATGGATGTCTGTAAGAACAGCCGCACTGGGATGCTGCTTCGCTTCATGCTTTTTCTGTAATACTGAATCATCTACATTCTGTGTTGCTGTGCTGGCTTGAAATGAGACCACTGCATTTCTCTGCATCTTTACTAGAGAAAGATTATAGGTGGACCATGTTGTACACACATGTATAGACAGCAAACTGGAAAAGCGACTCTGGAACTCCTAAAAGATAGAAAAAATGGAAAGGATGAAAGTGAACTACTAGCACACATGTGTAAACATTAAGGTAATTGTACTTAGTAAAAATTCAATGTAATAAATGTACATGCATTAAAATGACTCTTATAGCTGGGCTTTTGTTAAGAGGCCTATTTTACCAAGGAATGAGAGTTGTTAGTCAAGGATGCTGTACCATACAAGGTCTTTCAACAATAAGCAAAGAAACTGCAAATCTAGTGAGGAAGCAAACATAAACATATTCAAAACAGGCTCTTATTACACTATATGGACAAAAGTACTGGGACACCTGACCACTGCACCAACAGGGACTTTAATGACATTGCATTCAAATACATAGACATCGTGCACGAATAAAAAAGAGCCTTCCCCAAACTGGGACAACAAATTTGGAAGCACTGCGTTGTCCAAAATGTCTTGGTATGCTGAAGCATTAAGATTGCCCTTCACTGGAAGTAAAAGGCCCAAGTGTGTCCCAATACATTTGTCTATATAGTGTATCTATTCACACAGCTGTACCTACTTGCAGCAGACTGTTTTGTATCAGGCAGAACCTCAGATTACATTTGTCCATTATTCTGAAGGTGTGTAGAGGTGGTGAGCCCGGGTCGAGGGGAACATAGGCTCCAGGCAGCTGAAAAACACTGTTCAGGAAAGAGAGATCATAAATTAGTGGCAAACGTTAGACCATTCAAGAGCAAATACAAGATTCATTCACAAAAAGATCAGAAAAAAAATGAACTACAAACACTGAGGCTGCAATTAGCGGCAAAATACAGAAAATCTGGAAAACCCATTGGAACTCAGGGCTAACCAAGAGCATCATTGCGAAACAGAATGCAGCACAATAATCGTTTTATCTCAGTTATCTAGTTATCATAATCGTTGGAAGCCAAAAATCGTAACTGAGAATAAAAACTGACCAATTGCACAGTACTACATGTGTGTGCCTCCTGTCAGAGTAAAGTAGGAGAGGAGAAGGGGTTGCTTGTTTGGGCACTATTTTTTTTTCAAGGGCTGCTGTGGGAGGTATTGAAATTAGTTATACTAGAGAAATTTCATGTATTCAAATCAAAGCAATAATCAGAGCCAGAATCAAGACACTAACACATCCCAAAAAGTCCATTAGGCAGATCCAGCTCATTCAAAATGCTGCCGCCAGAGTTGTATCCAAAACCAAGAAATAGAAATCACATTACCCCAGTTTTCAGGTCTTTGCACGGGCTCCCAGTTCAGTACAAAACTGATTGCAAAGCTTTACTCATTGTGTACAAGTCACTCAATGGTTTGGGCCCTAGATACATCTCTGATATGTTTGAAGTATATATTCCTAGTAGGTCTCCTAGATCTGCAGGAGCTGGTCAGCTGGCGGTGAAAGAGTTGAAACTAAACATGGTAAATTGGTGGTAAATCAGCACTTCTATTGCCCTTTCAGTCTTTTTTATTTCTTACATTCTTTTACTCTATTTTATTTTTGTTTTATTCTATTCCTGTAAAGCACATTGAATAACCTTTCGTGTATGATAATGTACTGTATAAATAAACTTGACCTGACATAACATGTGGAGAATCTTAGTGTCTCCTCACACCCCTACCACTGACATTAAGTTGTATTCAAGAGGACACAGTGATGAACTCACGTACCCAACAATCCAGACTGGGAGGAAGATGTTGGCATGGCAGAAGACTCCTAAAGTGTGTTCACCCTTTCCTATAGAGGTTCTGAGCTTTCTAGAGAGCTCATGAGCCAAAGTGACCAGTTCACTATAGGTCAGGAGAGTCCTCTCAGTCTCGGTGTGGAAAACAGCCGCTGTTTTTCCTCCGTACAGGCGGGCAGCTTCGAGTACCAGCTCCTGCAGACTCTGAGGCATGATCCTGAAACCTTCTCCAATCATACATCAAGCAGTTCCTTCTTAAAGTCAGCCCAAACATCAAAACTCTCGACGTGTCCCGTGACAGACGCAGCCTCTCAATGTCCATGCTGTAAACACATCGTTCTATTGAACCGATTCACAAGTCCCACTGAGTCATACACTACATAGACAAAAGTATTGGGACACATCTGTTTTTCAGGGTTTAGGCTAGAGCCTCTTTTTCCAGTGAAGGGCAACCTTAATGCTTGAGCATACCAACACATTTTGGACAACGCCATGCTTCCAACGTTGCCGACACAGTTTGGGGAAGGCCGTTTTCTATTCCAGCATGACTGTGCCCCAGTGCACAAAGCAAGGTCCATAAAGACATGGCTGGATGAGTTCGGTGTGG
>JBBPCZ010000163.1:11605200-11615287 GCA_037974445.1 Brycinus macrolepidotus | reverse complement strand
ACACACACACACACACACACACACACACACACACACACACACACACACATACACACACACACACACACACACATACACATACACATACACACACACACTTACACTTACACTTACACTTCTCTGCATTGCTATCACTGAGGTATCTTTCTCCTTCAAACACCCTCTTAAATAACAAATTCAATGACTTTCTGAGATCTTTCCAGCTGCAATTTCCTCAAATTTAAGGACCCAACACGGCATAGTTTCAGACATGGATCAAGGTCCCAGCACTTTCAACGACCCATGTCTAATTTTTTTCAAAAACTTTCAAGGTCTTGATTATTTCAAGGACCCATGGGAACTGTGTTCAAAAAGCAGTGAATTATGTGCTAGTTTCTTTCATCCATCCATGCAGTGCAAACATGATGTGGTGCCAAACATCTTGTCCCTAAAGCTCTTTTGCTGCTTTACAAACCAGTCATAGATATTTTCCTACAATCGTTTAGGCCTAAGGCTCATTCACTTTGAGCAAGATATATATAAGTCTATAACTGGTGACAGCTTGCATAACAAACATTTCTTAGGATAAAATGTGACATTATTTGCCCTCTGACTGGTTTTTGCAAACTTTCATAGGCGATATAAACTCACTCTCCAATCACTTTCATCTCTGGTGTTGGTCACGGCGACAGCCACGCAGACAGGTTGGCTGTGTCCCAGCGACTGGAACTCCACAAATCTCAAAAGGATTAGCTTGCTCTCTGTTTTGTGACGGATGGTGCTAGAATCTCCAAAAGCAGCTTTCAGACGCAAGCCAGGGCAAAGCTCTCATACACAGTTTCAGCTTCTGAATGTGGCAGGAGAAGTGCAGCTGTAAAACTCCTTTTGCTTTTCCAAAGTGGCAATTTTGTGAGGAGCAAAGAATATCTTTACGGTTGAAGACATTGACATTGTTTGGCTTTTTTTTTTTTTTTTTTGGTCATGGCATGAAATTTCTCCCAAAAATTATGCTTTGAAAAAAAAAAAAATGATGCCCCAATATCTGGCATTTTGCAAAGTTTATTTATGTTGTGTTTATTGTGTAGCAGCCTTTACTCTGCCCCCTTTTCCTTATGCCCTTTCTGTCTTTAGCACAATCTCATTCATTGTGCCATACGCTCACCCTTTATTGATCCCTTTCTTTATTTTCTGGCTCTGTACTCCTGTGTCTATTTGTTTTTCTTCTGCCCGTCTCTTTCTCTGGGCCACGCTGTCTCTTCTGCCTTCTGCTCTCTCTGAAGGAAATGTGTGTTAAAAAGGGTAGAGAACAGATTAGGTTTTTTCACTGTGACCTCACACTCACTCATATGAAACCTGACATCCTTCCATTTGCCCAGACACACACTGTACATCTCTCCCTCCAGCTCTCTTTCTCTCTCTCTCTGTCTGTCTGTCTATTTGTCTGTCTCCCCCCTCCCCTCTCCCTCCCCCAAAACCCAGCAATTATCCTCAGACGCCAGGAGACAGATGAAATGCGTTGCCTGGCAACAAGATGCACTTGGTCCAATAGCATCTTCCCAAGTCACTTGATTTTAATGTGTTTAAACAGTGGGAGCTGTAAGGGAAAGACGGGGGTAAGAAATAAAGAGAGAGAAAAAGAGAAAGCACTGGAGGAGAGAGAGAGAGAAACAGAGAGAGAGAGAGAGAGAGACAGAGAGAGATAGACAGACAGAGAGAGAACAGAGTGATAGATAGTAAGGAAATAACAGAGAAAAGGAAAGAAGAAACATACAGTAGGAGGAATAAGGGGGTGTCACGGGGAACTGAGAATCGACAGCCTGGCCTTTAGATGGCCTTTAAAATCCATTTAACAACCTTTTAGGAGCAGGGAAAGTAATGTGGTGCATTTGGGGACTGAAAAATTGATAACAAGCCCATACTGAGCCTAGGCCCAGTCCTACAGCACTGCAAGCCCCATCTGTTACTGAACGGCACACAGTGTTAGTGAGTGCGTGTGTTCCAGTGTCCCACTGGGATTAAAAGCAGTCGCCCTGGTCTCTCTAGTAATGAAGGGCACTGCAGGTTTGTTACACAATGACATATAGGCTTGCTTTTTATTTCTCCCGTATGTTTACTCATCATTATTAATCTAATATACTGGTCATTTTTTTTTATTTTTGCTTTATAATAAAACAAAATCTAGTTCAAATTCAAACAAAAGTACGCAAACGGACCTAGTTGTCGGCTGTTCAAACAGGAATGGAAATAGCTACCGTTTTTTTTTAATAATAATTTTCATAAAAATGGCAACTTTTTGGTCACCTCTCATCGTTGAATGGGGGAGTGATCAAAGCTGCTGAAAACCACTTTACACCAGAGCACACAATAAACTCAGTCATGCCAGCTTTATTGAACCAGCTCTCCAAAATAAATTGCCTTTCTCTCTTTATTCATCTTACGCATGTATAGGTACAGAATTTCACACCCTGACTTGAGTACATTAAACTTTGACTGCACAAGAACATTTAACAGTGAAATTACATGGCATGAGTATATCTAACCTCAAATGGAATCGACAGTTTCGAATGGATGCACAGTTAGGCATTCTGCACGCTCTCTCAGTGAGACGAAAAAAAAAATAAAAATTCAACAGTTTGCATCATACGCACTAAAAGTTGAACCACAGACTGCCATACCAGATTCTCAAAACTATTCACACTAGCACTACCACCAAGGGACAGAAATCAACATATAGCTGTGAGTCTGGGACTAAAGAGAAATGTGCCACTAAAATTGAAATACGCATTGTAAATTTAATAGAAAATAGAAAATTCATCAGAAAATTTAGTTATCAATTATAATCAAGTAATCGTGACAGCCCTAGTGGGAAATAAAAAGGAGCAACTATCTCTCAGAGTTCTTGTCAAATGAAGCTTTGAAATTACACAAATTATGCATTTATACAATTGGACACTAAACATATCCGACAGACATTTAACCAAACCTAAACCAGACCTCTGTTTGAACGTTCCTCTGACATCCCGCATGTGGTAGCAGCCATCATCAGTCATAAAAAATCGCTAAATCTTTGTGTGGGCTGCTAGCAGATATGGGCATTTTAGGTAATGCTACATGATATTCACCGGAAAGTAGTTAAATATGCTCTACAGACTGCCCCAGCACACCTACACAAAGAGATAGACCCGTTCACAACCCCACCTCCACCTCCACCCCGTGAGAAAGACCGATTCATGTTTTCCCGAAAGTCAGAAATAGACGACCATAAACACATGCGGTTATTTCATTTGGCGAAACTCGCGCCTGAGAAAACCTCATTAACCCGTTAGTTGCTCATTAAAGTGTTAGTTGCATGATTAAATGCCATGGGGAAAGCTCACACTGAGATGCGGGGTTGAAGCTTTATTTATTTTATTTCATTATTTATTTATTTTCGTTTCACAAATGGAGCCCTTTTCCTATGCAATTTAACTGTACTTTTTTTTTTTTTTTTTTTTCTAAAGGAAAATAAATTAATAAATGTTATCAATAGGCAGTGTGCAAAATGCACTTGGATTAAGGCTAATATAACCAGCCTATGTTAATAACAGCTCAGATTCAGAGGGGTACAAAGAATACTCAAATCCCTTAAATCAGTGTTTAAACCTTTAAACGACTCTACACAGTGAAAACTGAGCGGAGATGTATGAGACACCCAAAGGGAAAGAAAAGGCAATGACAGAAACAAAGACCAGACGCTTCTACCTGTGTGCGCACACTGCCATATGGTCCCTCTTACTATAACTTGTTACAGCTGAAATATCACAGCATGCCTCCAAGGACACGCAGCAGCTTTGCACAGTAATGACATGGATGACTGCAGACACACTGCAGTACCTGTTCACTGATCTAGTGGGGTTCTATTTCACAGCAAAATATAAATGTTCTTTTGCTACATAGTGCAAAGGCAGTCATGACCCAGAACGAAAAAAGAAAAAAGAAAAAAGAAAAAAAAAAAAGAAAAGACTACATTTCATTTGCTGCATAACAAAACTGTGTGCATTTGATACTGAAAAGTAGTGAGATGGATGTTCCAATAGGTTTGATTAATAATGCAGCCTCATCATTTCAGCAGCCAGACTGCTCTGATGACTTAACACATTCGCCATGTAGGTGGATGCTGCAAACCTCAAAAATAAAAGATTTCTCTCTTTCTTCATTTAAGTCTTTCTCCTCTACATGATCCTGGAGCCATTTATGCCTTTATTTCTGGGACCAATCCCACTCCTAATGATGTACTTCAAATTGTGACCAGAGGAACATTGTGTTCTACTGTTATTTGGCACACAACAATTTGGCAGCTTTATCCTGTAGCAGCTGTTTATTGGGCTTAAAGAGGCAATTATTTTTGGTCTAGAACATACCCAGGAACAAAAGAATAATAAAGCATCTCCTTGGATGAGGTAAACTGAATATAAGAAGAACAATAAAAAAAGAAACAGGCATTTTTTTGTTGCCATGTAGGTGGACATATTCTGGTGCACGCTGAATATGATGCTACTGAAAATGCCCAGAAGTTGGTCAGGTAACGGTTTTCAAATGTTTAAAATCTCACAATGCCCTGATGGCTTAGATGATTTCCTCCTCTTGATATTCTGCCTCTAAACCAAAATGTATCAACCATATGGGGCTACAAGAATGTCAAGATTCTTGTGGATTAGTGAAGTCTATATATATATAGATGTACACTATATGACTGATGGTCGTAATAAATCAGTCTAGACTGATAGACTGACACTACATTATGGTCACTGCATGATTCACTTTCATATCAGCACAAAAAGCTCTCTAGGCAGCACTACTTCTACATAAAAATGACTGAATACAGCCTAAAAAAATCATTCAACACTAATTCATATGGAGGCATTTTGTATATATCAACTGCACTGTTAATTGTGCTTATTCTTCTCATTTTAACATATTTTACATTCCACTACTGCTATGTACAAGCATTAAGAAGTATTAAACCATATTAGTCGAAGAAAGATAAGGTAGAGGTCTGGTCTGAAACTCCATCTCTCTCTGCCCTGTCCTTCCATTCTGTTCCCTTGCTCTCTCAGAGGGAGAGTTGGGGTTGGGGGGGGGGGACCTTAACGTGTCTGTACCAACCAGAGCGTAAGACATTGCTCTCTTGCTCTATCTCCATGGAAACGCCAGCCAGCCTTGAAAATGTCCCCCTCCCCACCTCCCCTTCTCCCAACCCCTCTCGGCTGTTCTCCCTCAGTCCCTCTGTGTTTTCCCCTCATCCTCTGATGTGTCTGCGTTTCAGCTTGGCTTTGTTTTTCTGCCTCTCCTCCATGTCAGTGTAACCACCCAATCACTCACTCATCTCGCTGTCTGGCTCACGTCTCTCACAACCCTCTCTTTCACACTCTGTGTCTACTCATCAAACACACATATGCGCGCGCACACACACACACAAAATCCCCCATTTCCAGCAGCTTTGACCTCCAGTGATACTGTCCATTTATCCATACACAACTACTGAAATGTTCAAAAACATCGATACAATCTTCATTCGGCCAAACCTGGAGGTCATCTGTGGAGGTCATCATTTTCTTTCGGCGTGGTTCAATCACTCTTCATATAGGAGCTTATACTTTCACTCTGTATCTTTCACATAACTGTCTCAGTCAGTATAGGTCACCCTCTCCTTCCCTAGTACGTCACACCTCTCTCTCTATTGCGTTTCTGCCTCACTGCAGAGAACCTGAGTCACCTTCCGTTGCCATCTATGTGCGCATGTGGCACCTTGAGGTGTCGCTGTCAATGTGTAGGACCTTCTCTGATGTTATCAGCAGTGTCTGTGGTGTGCCTGCTGCTTTGCCTCTTGTCTTTGTTATATATATATATATATATGTGTGTGTGTGTGTGTGTGTGTGTGTGTGTGTGTTCAGCTCAAGGACTGTTACATTGAAGGCTACGAAGCGCTCAATCCCACTCATCTGGCCATACATCTTTTTCTATGCCTCATGGAAGTATCAACGCAACAATTTTACAATCTCAGTTACACATGAACTATCACACTCTCTCAGTATGTCCTAATACAACCTGAATCAGAATTAAGGCCAAACAAACATCTTGGTAGACATCCATTCAAAGAATTTGTCGATGGCCACTTAAACTCATTTAAATCTGCTGACAGAGGAGTTGCAGTGCATACTAGCCACAGTAAACATATCTGTGTGAAAATTGAAGTTTTCGGCTGTTTTCTTTGTTTCTACTGTATAACAGGTCTTTTATCCCACTGTATAGAATATGCACACTGTTAACTGTTGTAGGACGCAGTGTGGTAATTCCCTGAAGTTCACTCAGAGTGCAATTCAAATCAACAATCATTTATGATTGACTTTGGTAAGTCAGAGCAACATAAAACCATGACTGAAGTGTGACTTCTGGATTTGCTTGCTCAACAATGTAGTTTGTGATACAAACTAAACCAAAAATCTACATAATCATATAAACCTAAAAGCTGTTTATGTCACATTCTTTACATGGATAAACGAACCATCATTTAGAGGGCAGACTACACTACAAAAATATGTGTTTTAAATGTGCATTGTGGACATCATGGTACAGAGAAAATACCTTCAATACTACCAAGAATCAAAAATATTCTGTATAATTTAATACCAAATTTCAATAGCTAGGTAGTCAGTTTTACTTAGTCAGCAAGCCAACAGGCATATTTGATCTAAAATCTAGAAAGCTGAATGACTATTACTTACTTTCTGTAAGTTTGCCTGCTTTCCTACTTTCTGTAACATTAGTACATTACATCCAGTTAATATTTACATTTTCTGTCTTGTACTCATTTCTGGTTAGAGTCACAACAGCTTTGATTGTAAAAAGAAGCATTTAAAAAACAAGTTAAAGCCTAAAACTAAGTTTGAACAGTGTTTTAATCTCACCTCTGTGAGTCAGGCTGCGAGATGGCATTGACAATGGCCTCCACGGCTGTGTCGAAGAGCTCAGGGTCGGACAGGGCAGCAAATCCAGCCTCCAACAGGCCCTCGCTCTCACTGAGTGGCACGTCCAGAAGCACCCAACTGGACAGGCACTTGAGCACGCGTGCCTTGACAAGTGCCGGTGAGTCAGGCTGGCGCAGCAGCTGCTGGAGAAGAGGATAGACGGCGACCCATTCTCGCCCCAGAGCCCCTCGTACTTGTCCCTTACGGTACTGTGGCAGTCGGCTGGTCTGGAACTCCTCTGGCAGCACAGTGAGCAGCTCCAGAAGAGCTAGGCAGCGGGCTCGGCCGTCCACCCCGCCACCCTCTTCCTGGAACATGCGCACCATCTCAGACACAGCCCCCGGCCATGCCTCAGGCATCATGTTGAGGGCCAGTGAGGCCAAAGCCACGCACAGGCGTGTGAGAACGATTTTGGAGCCTGAAGCAAAGAGAGCGATCTGAGAGAAGAGTTGCGTCTTCAGTGTATCGTACTGTTCGGCAGGAATATCGCCCCAGTAGCGGGAGATCTTGGTGTGGAGGGCACTGGCACCAAAGTACTGGATCTCTGGGACCTGAGGAAGGATGTGGGGAAGCACAAGAAGTGGGAAATTAAAATAAAAGCCATCTGGAACCTTTTAACAAAAAGGAACTTCAAAATGAATGACAAGGCTCTACCTAAACTAAATGTCACATTTCTAAAAATAAAAAAAAATAAAAAAATGAATCAAATCAAAACAAGGAGATTTCAGTTTCATTCACAAGATGTACTAAAGACTCGATTAAGCTGAATTATTGTGGACATCAGAGACAATTTAATAATAAAGGCAAAAAAATTATTTTAACAAATCTACTAAGATGACATGAAAAAGAAAAACAGGAATGACAGTCTTTTATAATTCACTGTATTTATTCCCCTTAGAAAGATGGATTTTACAGTTTGTAAAACCGGATGACATGCATTCATCCTCAGAATTAGCACTGATAGGGCAAATGTGGGCCAAAGCCAATATCCAATATTTGTCATGTACAGATCTTCTGATGCCGATGCCGATGTTACAAATACAGTAATGAATAAAATATATTTCAGCATAGCAACGCGGTGTTGCCTAAACATGTTGCTCTTCTGGAGCATAAGAACACATCATCAAATATCTGTTTGAAAAATCACTCACATTTATAGCAGTCCGATGCTGACATTTTTAAGGAAATTATTTCCTGATACCGCAATGAACCTGATATCATCCTGAACCCCTTGTCTGGGTTCAATCTCAAGGGCTAAGAATGCCATCATGCATGAAGCTCTAATCTGGGCCCCTGCAGAGAGGACGCACCTCTTAGTCAGCTCGGATCAGTTACAGTAGGATTAGGTATGCATCACGAGAAAAGATAGATCAGGACACCGAGGCTCTAGTATAGTGTATGTACGGAGTGAAATCAGGTGTAAACAGCTTATTAAGTGGGTAGGAGCGTAATATAGAATGAGGGCAAGTTAAGAGCAAGTGTAGTATAGTGAATAACAGCAGGAACATCTTGACCTTGTGCAAGATTTTTCTACTCATCTCGTCTATTTCTACCACCAGGGGAAAATCAAGGTAAGAAGGGCTGGAGAATGACCAAAAAAATCACTACAAAAAAATCGGATACAGTTATAGAGCAGGGCAGAGTATTGCAGAAATTGAGTTAGAAAAGGTATAATTTGAAGTAGAACAGTTGTATAACGACAGTGTATATCAAAGTGTATTGTGGTAAAGGGTGGATGATGGAAGAGCACAGAACAGAACAGGAAAAGTGGAAAGGCAGAGCGAAATAGAAACAGGAAGCCACAGCAGAGCCATAGAAGCCAGTAATAAACAAATGGCACACATTCCTCTCACCTTTTCTGGACTGAGCAGAGCCCAGCAGAACTGCCAGGCCTGAGGCGAAATCTGAGCCTGCATCAGCCACTTCTGAGCCAGGTTCTTATTCTCAATGTTCGGGTCATAATACAGCTGGTGTAGAGCCTAGGAGACAAAAAGAAGAAGGCAGAGATACATTAACACAACAGTTATTCATCATGAGCCTGAGTGATAACTGACAGTAAAAATAAATAAATAAATAAATAAAAAAACATCATACATACAAATACTTGTACGGCATATTAACACAAAGCCCCCAAAAATTCCACGTGGGTTATTAAAAGAAGCTCACCGAGGGAAAGTATAGGTGACAGCATAAGCAGAGTCACAAGGTCACAAGTGTTATTGCACGAAGCTTACTCTCATGCTGCTTGTTTCCTCTCAGGCATTTATGAAGAGATAACAGCAATAGCTGAGCACAGTCTGTGCTATATTTGACAGAGAGAGAGTGTAGTCTGCTCCTTAGAGACACACAGGCACAGTAGAGACCCACAGGGAGATAATAAAACGAGATAACAAGTGAGGAGTAGTGGGACAGGGAATGCAGGGAGAATAATGACAGCAAGTGAAAATGAGAAAGATGGAGAGTTAAAGGCATAAAGGAAAAACAACAAAATTGTTGAAAATGATTGCAAGTAAAAAAGATGTCTGCAAAAAATGAAATTTTCTTTGAAACCGAAATTGGAAGTCTTTTACTAGTCAAGTTCCTCTCAAGGCTCAATTTCACCCAACCCAGACTCGGATGTAAAAAAAAGAAACTTTTACCAAGCTTGAATCCAAACTTAACAGGCATTTCATGGACTAATCATTTTGAGCACTTAAAAAAAATCTCCAGTTATGTTCTTTCATTAAGTTTCAGTTGTATAGCAGCTTCCAAGGGTCACGTCACAATCTCAGCAACAAAATAAATCAACAGTAGAAGGACAAATTTGGTAGAGTCTGGTAGAGGAGGGATAATGAAGTGGGCTTTGGGTTAGGCCTCTTACTAGGGATGGGAATCGATAAGAAATTATTGATGTCAATGCCATTATCGATTATTCTTATCGATTCGATTCCTTATCAGTTCCATTATCGATTCCTAAACAGTATAAAATAAATATTTTTTTAACTGATCATAATTTTGTGGACAGGTAATAAGATGCAACTGCTGTTTTTTTGTAAAATGCAACCACATGTTGCCTTCTTCGCCTTGGCTTTAGCGGCTGCTAGCCAGGCGTATTTGGCTCG
>JBBPCZ010000163.1:11592064-11603300 GCA_037974445.1 Brycinus macrolepidotus | reverse complement strand
ACGCGCGATAAATTAATTGCCGGCGTTAAGTAAATAATGCGTTAATGCGATAATAACGCGTTAACGTTCCCAGCACTGAAGGAAAAGACTTTCTTCTGGCATATCTTCTAATACATTTGCTGGCAAAGAAGTGCCATCCAACTGTAGTTTCAGAGACTTTGTGACCCCATAATGCTGCCATCTTCTGCAACTCCAACAATAATCTCTGGAGACATTTCTGCTTCTTTAACTGTCCTATTTTGTCGGCATGGCAACAAAATAAACATGTGTCCTCTTCCTGACAGTTTAACTACAGCTCAGGATGTTTAAAACATTAATTAGAGGATACAGGCCTTTAAAGCCATTGTATTCCCAAGTGATACTCATAGCGAATTTGGCCCCTGTTTAACTTATTTAGACTTCGGAGACACAGGATGTCATGGATGACCGCTAAGAGTTCCTGAACTAAATAAATGGTGCAGACTAGTGTCAAACTAATGCATTAATTTTTCTCTCAACATGTACTGTATCAACATCATTTTAACATCTAATAATGAGTTCATGAGCTGGCAGTTCAGGACGCTACGTTCAGCATCAAGTTTCTAAAAATGGATGCACTAGAGTTCCTCGTGAAGAATAAAGCCTAGTGCTCACGTTATGAAAGACTATTGCATTTCAACTGAAATCGCAATACCAATTCGAAAACAAAATAGATTAGAATCATTCAGTCCTTCTGAGCATTTTACACAATGTCATTTTGAAAGGTTTCTGTATCCTTCGGATATATATATATATATATATTTAGATTAAAGACATTTCATCCATGACATTTTTCCATGACTTGATTACTTGATTAACCACTTATGAGCCTTCCATTTATGTGTGGTTCATTTTTTTTTTCTTGGAAATTTTGAAACACAGCTTTTGAAAGCTTCAGCACAATTTTATTGCGTGTGCATGTTTTATTAAGACTATATGGCAGAGCAGGTCAGGGCAAACTGAAGATGGTCGTGTGATAATGTTTTTTGTGACAAATACATCTGAAAGTGACAGGTGAGCGACAGGGATCAGTCTATGGGAGTAAAGGAAGAGATTCTGATGTGGCTGTTGACTGCTTGTAGAGTCTGTGTGGAGAAAAAAACAAACCTCAGGTTGCCATTGACGACAGATTCCCAGCACACAGTGTACGGAATATAATTAATGAAGCTTAAGCCTAGACTGATGCTGAAGCAGCAACTTCTGCAACACATATACAACGCTCTTCACACATCTAAACCGTGTAACAAGACACTCATGATTATTACCATTTTATCAGCTTATCACACAGACTCCTTTTAAACTCAAATGGGCAATCACATTATTTGATAAGAGCGAACATCTAACCAGCGACCAGTGGGCTTTAACAGCTATACAGAGATCATTTTTAAACACTAAATTTGATACTGGATACTTTAGAACATGGTTCACGAAATGAGAAGACAAAAATCAATGAACTAAACAGGCAGGGTTGTAAGACTGCACAGTTACAGACTGTGTTATAAGTACAGTACACTTCTAGGATTTCTTTTTTTTTTTTTTTTACTTTACCACAAAAACACTGCAATAGATGAGTTACCTACCAGCTAAAAACAGCAAACACTCATGTCAAACTTCAAAGACTGTCATCAGCAGAGCGGTTTTGTCAAAAAAAAAAAAAAAACTCAAACAAAAAAAAATTTTTTACTGCATCCTGAACAGCAACAGCTTTATATCTCTTCTACTAAGGATAGGTGGGTTGTTGGGATTTTACTGATATCGATACTGACACTGCTTATCGAAACCCCGTATTGACACTAATGACACTATTAATTTAGTGCAAAAAGTAAATACATGAAAACACATGAAAAAACGTGAAAAAAAATTCAACATAAATAACAAGTTAAACTGTTTTCTATACAAATAACGAAGGAGGAGAAATCATTACAAATGTCTGATGTTGAAGGGCAGAGCGTCGCCCTCATTCCTCCCAATGATCCAATTTGGCATCAATTGTTTCAAAGTGCCAGCTGTGCATTAACACTGCATAAACACATATCAGCACCATTTATCCTGGAGCTTATCTGTATTTCGATGTTTTAATCATTAAAGAGGGCAACTGCGGCAAACCTCGGCAAAACTGTGGCCCCATTAACTATCAAAGTAAATTCCCAAACCTGCATGTATCTGTTTTAGCTAACAACAAACAAAAACATCTTTGTAACCTAAATATGAAATACTTTAGGCAACATAATGATGCATTTCCTTAAAACTCACTGAAAAAGCAAAAAGCAAACTAATTATACCAGAAAGGCAAGTTTAATTATTTACAGAAAGGCTAGCTTCTAACCAACACTACAGCCAGCAGGCAGCTACTTTGGAGATGCATTCTACCCAGCCAAATCTAACACAGAAAATCTGAAAGAACATCAAAGCTTAAAATAACAAAAAGAAATACTTGCATTTTGTACTATTTAGTGGGCATATCTATATAGCACTCAAACAAAACATTTTGACTGGAAAGTTCCATAATTCTGAGTGTGGTGTGTATCTTTCTCTCTGCATTGTCCTCCATTGCAAAAAATTATGTTTGACCAGTACAGCATCTGACCGTTCACTACCAGCCACTTCGCCTGACCCTCACATCTCTTCAAACAATACACAATACAACCCTGTGAGCCACAGATACAGAGTCACACAGTCTTACACAAAGGTCATTGTGGAACTGAAGAAAAGACAGACGAAGACACAACAGCAGACATGCAGAGGAGGGAGATGAGCTGAGGAAGGACGGATCGGTAACTAGATGGGTTACACGGTATGCCTGGTTTGACCTTAAGGAGAGTTCCATTGATTTCACAAAATTCTGCACAATTTAATTTTTAAGATAAAAACAACATTATTTAAAGTGGTTAGAAACAGAAGAATTATTCTTGACAGTGGTGACAGGAACCAGACTTCATAAAATGTTTAAATGCCTTCAAATCCCTGTTCACACTTGGTATTAACATCCTGAATGACCTTATCATAAGTGGACATGTCCATCTGACATCTCCATACGTCTGAATATCTAATGACCATGTTACTAGATTTGGTGACTAGGGGCAGCTGGTGGCCTAGTGGTTAGGGAGTTGCCCCCGCAAACAGAAGGTCGTGGGTTCAAATCCCAGCACTACTAGTGCCACCACTGAGGTACCCTTGAGCAAGGTACCGTCCCCACACACTGCTCCCCGGGTGCCCCTCATTGGTGGCAGCCCCCTGCTTCACTTGGTGAATGGGTTAAATGCAGAGAAAAAAATTCACATTCTTCACACTGTGTGGTGTGGTGTGGCGTGGTCACGTGTGACTATAAGGGGCCACTTTACTTTAGGAGAAGAGCTCTATGCATTGAAGTAGCCTCCCGCTGTCCTACAAGGCCATGTTCGTTTACATCAAACATTTAGACTGCACAGATTGCCAACAACTTACAAACAAACAGAAGAGAAGGCGAAGAAAGAAACTACACAAAGCAAACATTTCCATCTCCAGTGTGATGACACAGTTGATTAGCTGGTCCTTCATTGCTGTTAGGAATGCTACACCCAAGATGTGTGTTTATACCAAGTGCATAAAACGGGCCCTAAAACCTACTTCATAGGAAGCTACTGCATGAAAACCACAGAACCTCTGAAGCATTATTCTTTGTCTTGTACCTCAAACCATTCCTGAACAATTTGCAGTGTAGCAGGGCACATTATTCTGCTGAAAGAGGCCACTGCCACAGTGTTGCCGTGAAGGGATGTACTGCAGCTGTGTTTAGGTAGGTGGTATGTGTTAAAGTAACATCCACATTAATGCCATGATCCAAGGTGTCCCAGCAGAACACTGTCTCAAGCATCAAACTGCCTCCGCCGTTCCATCTGTTTCTCTGCATCATTTGTTATCCCTTTTTACTCCCCCCATGACCACCAATGAGCAGGTATTTCTTGGGTGGTGGATCACTCTCGGCACAGTAGAGACAGACAGGGTGTGGCATATTAGTGTGTGTGTTGTGCTGCACAGAGTGGATCAGACAGAAGATAGAAGGTGGTGTGACACAAGGCAGGTATACCTCATGAAGTGGCTTGTCTGTGTATATTACAGATTTGGCTTCATCACTTTATCCGTCGATTAGAAAACTGTAAGATGGTAGATTTTCTTCCAGAGAGCATAAGCAACAGCTTTTTCCTTTAAGGCTTTACAGATTCATACTGATGTCCGATATCTCCCGAAAGTTCTTAAATATATTTAATAGTACACTATTCAAAGCAAAACTCTTTTTCCTCTTGGTCCAAACACATTTCACATTGTGAAACAACTCAAAGCCATCACAGTTTCAGTGACTGGCTGACCCTCTTTCTGAACAAACCTGCTTTTAGAATGATTGGTAAATTGATCACACCATGCCTGATTGATAGTAGGCCAGACTGTAGGTTCAGAGGTCGCATTCAGAACAGACTTCTACTACACTTAACCATGCTAGGTAGGAAAATGAACAAAGATGCTGCTGTGAGTTGGAACATAAGAGCCATCCAGTTCTCTCCTCAGCCGTTTGCCTGAAGCGCAGTCATCCCCTCAATCACTCTGCCACCCCCTCACCGCTCCCTTTTTGATCTATCCATTTTTCAAAACCCAGCCAGCATGCCAACTGTCAACCATGAAAAGCCATTAGCCATGCATGAGTTTCCTCTCTCTGAACTACAAACACCATGAAATTTGTGACTTACATCACCATCTATAAGTGCCCTGCCCACTTTTATTCTGCTCCATTGGATCCACGGCATTACTTCAGCCGTTCTGTTGCATCTACCTTACCCAACCCCCTCCCTTTATTCCTTCCCTGTGTCTGCCCCAGCGTCACAGACTGCACCTGGCAACAGCCAGACACAACCTGCAGCAAGAGACGCACACAATAGGCAGACAAAAACACAACCCACAAGACTAAAGCTTATCCCACATTCCTATGCAGCCAACAAAGCAAACTGGTGTTTAGGAAAATATAAAAATAGATCATGCTGCCATGACATCTGAGAAGACGGAAAAAGAAGAAATCAATGACAGAGAAATGAGAGAACTGGTGACAGCAATCTCCTCTGGTTTAGCTTGCAGCTACACACAGACTAAGCGAGAGAAGGAAGGTGAGGAGAGAGTAGGGATGTGCCGTTCCCACTTTTTGTCTCACAATTCTGATATCTAAAGTCAGGGTCATCGGTTGATACGGAGTACTAATCCAATGTACATAAACATAAATATTCACTTATGAATACAGAGAGGAATTTGTGCCAAATTAAAATGCAGTCACTATAGTTCAAGCTGTTACAAAATCAGCAACATGCCAGCTGATTGGCATGTGATTGAAAATCACTGAGTTCCTTATTTTTACAATGAAGAAAGTACCAAGAACGATAGTTGGTAAAACGCTAACTGGCTGTACCCGCTGCCCCTCCCTACTGGCAAGGGTCTTTTTAATTTTGGGAGGGTTGGGTTTAAGCTTTATATGTTTAAATATAGCCTGTGTGGAACAACCTGAAACATAATTCACAAGCAGTATTTATTATTCTTCTATTTATTTTAAGCAACTGAGCTTTGTAGCCAATTATATATAAAAGAGGTCTTGCTTTTCAGTTTGAAACATATTCTGCAGATTTCTTGAACAAGTCTGATCTGTGGCAGCTCAACAGCTTACAGGGCTTAAAGGATCTGGTGCTATCGTCTTGGTGCCAGATTCCCCAGACCAACAGCATATCAGGCAGGTAGTCAATGTTTTGGCTCATGGACATCCTGACCTATTGACAAAACTTCAAAGTTTGGCATACATGTACCAACACCATCTGGGCACCGAAATTTTGCTACTACTACTTTAAACACAAACACACACTCATGTGTGCATCCTGTGAGCTTGTAAATCTCTACAGACCACTGTTGATTTGCATGTGTTCAGGATTTTTGCAATCATTAGGGGTCCAAGGACGAAGTCCGTAGGAACCCTATTGTTTTTTTGTTTGTTTATGTATTTATTTCATACTATAAAGCAATTTATAGATTGGTTTGTATTAGGTGTTTACACTGAACTTGGACATGGTAGTTTAAGTATGTAAGACTTCAGTAAATATTCACATTCCTGTTAATAAAACTGATATGTTGAATTGGAAATAAAAATTGGCTCTAAGCAAAACAATGGTGTTTCTATTTACTCCTGCAGCGACCATGTTAATGCTCATCTTCTGCTGCGCCTCATTGAGGGAGTGAAGGCGGAGGGAAAAAAAAAAAAAAAAAGAAGTTTCAGTTCTAAAATAACAGGAATATTTGAATTTAAAGCCTGTGTCCCATACATGGGATATCACAATTTTTACCAACATTAGTGCTATACCAATAAAAGTACTTGTGCAAAACTCCACACACTACTCTATCCTACCTTTTTAATTGCTACGGATAAATGATTCTGCTAAGATGTGTATATCACATGGATGCTCTGGTACAGTCTAAATGGTACTGTTCTACTGACACCTGAACTGGCAAGTATATTCGATTTAAGGAAGAAAATAAAGCGATCCGTAAACAGGAGACAGAAGATGTGAAAGTTTTCTTTAAAGACAATGCAAACTGGTGATGTTACTTTAAGTCGCTTTACCACTGCAGTCTCCCTGCAAAATGGGAACTACTATAACGACCACAAAACTTCTATCCACTGATCAATTCATAAATGTGTCCTTGCTTTGACAAAAAACAACATACTGAGAATCAAGAACACCATTCCTTCAGTGTGTTCCATTGCTACTGTGTTTGTTGCATTAAATATGACATCAAAACAGTTTCTTGCAGCATCTTGAGCTACATCATGGGGGTAGTAATTGAAGGAAATGAACAAGGTACCAGATACCGAAAAGCAAGTACAGTCAAGTTTCCACTGGGACCAATGGAAAAGCGACTTTGATTTGCCAACATTTTGCAGATTAGCCAGTAAACAGTGTGCATTAATGGCAAATGTTAGCGATGTCACGGCTCAAACACTAAAGTAATTGTGTTGCCTGTTAGCATACATAGGAATTCAGTAAAGCTTGAGTTTTGTTTGTCTTAAAGCTAATCTCATATCAAACTGCACTGCACATGGTATATTTTTATTCTCCTAGTCATCAAAATGGCGGAGCAGCCACATACTTACGTCATGTGAGGCAGATGAATAAAGCACAGGCTAATGTGCCACTGTGGAAATGATCAGACACCAAAATTCTTACATCTGTGTGTGTTTATGTCATTCCAAGGTTTACTACATCGCACTGTTACAATTTTATAACAGCTGAAACCAAGAAACCATAACAATCGGTCAATAGTGTAGATCAGTCACATCTAACATTTCATATGGTGGGTATCACAATATTTTTTCACAGGAGGCTAGTAAACACAAACAGCAACAGCAGAGGCCTTCTTTGTCCTTAAGAAAACAACAGAAGTTCTAACCTCTGACTTCTGAGGGCAGCAGTGAGTAATGTTTGTTTATTTGAGCTCAAGTTCTCTGGTGTCAGTTGGGAGCTATTAAGGGTCAACATAACTAATTGGCCACTTTAAGTTTGTACTTTAATTATTGCATTTCATTATTATTATTTGGAAATTAATCAAAATTAAAATTTTCACAATCAAGACAGGCCTATAACAAGTGATTCTGACTAGCTAGGTTTTTTTTAGGAACTCTGATTTGTAAGAGACGTGAACGACAAAACATGCTGATTCTGTGACCATTTCCTTTGATCAATCAATGGTCTGTGCAATTTGTCTCCACCTAATTGTCCTTGTTCAATATGTTTGGCATTATAGCAAGTAGGGTAACCTGTCAACCTGTACGGTAGGGAGGCATGACAATGAAGAATGACAAACATCTGATTATTGATTTGTAACTGTACCTTATTACGCTACCCAGTGGAAAAATGCCTTATGGGTGAGAAGTAAGATGAGGAGAAAGGACATAAAAGCAAAAGAGATGAAGAGAAAATGGAGGGTGAGAGAGGTGGATAAAACAGAGATGGCAGGTCAGTTATCAAAGACTCAGTTCTGACAGGTGTGGCGTGTACCAGAGAGCAGAAGCGAAGAAAGACATAATGAAAAGGCGACAAAACTATACCTTGTGTTCTTTATTTCTATATTGAAACAGAAATTTCTTTAGCTTCCTTTGTTTTCTAATCTATTTTATACACTTCTCACAAAAAACACAGTTTATTACCATAAACAGTTGACTGAAGGTTCTGTCAATCATGAGCCCAAGAGGTATATAAGTGCGCTGTAGCACTAGACAAAACAAAACATTAATACATGGTCTACGACCAACAAAAACAGCCCTGGCAAGTCATGTCATGTTATTTTTTTTCCAACAGTCAGTGGCAAAGGGAGAGCACTCATCTTTCTCTAAGACTGTGTGAGGAAAGCTACCCCTATTTAACAAATGGTTAGTTATGAAGAGTCATTTTCCAGGTCAGGGATTAAGTATAGTTCTGGATGACAATTTGCTTTCAGTAAAGAATCTCAACTCAGAAGGATGTGCAGTCCAGGTCTATGCTTAATTTCTGGAAGCCCCACTCTACATTACATGAGCACAGACAAAAACATCAGAACCAGAAAAGGTCTGGAACTGAATTGGGTGAAATCAGAAAACCACCTTAAAAAGAATCCTGCCTTCTTATATGCACCACCACACATTCATCATCCAGCTAGCACAGCAGGTGGCACAAAATGAATAAACACTGAATGTATAGTTGCAAAATCCTAGAAAATATCTCAGGCATTTAAGACGTATGATATCTACCACCTGGCGCTAAAGGAAAGAAATGACAACTGAGGGATCTCACAGTCCAGAGAAAGGTTTATGTGAGTTCAGCGGTTGCATCTGAGGTTACAACGTCATTAGCTTACAGATTCCACATTTAGAGCACTGTGTCAAATGAGAAACAAATTGGGAGGAAGCTATACTGTGCAAGAACCAGGGGACCAAGATAGGAGCCTCCTGTCTTCCTCTGCCTTTTTAGTGGCCATAGGACTCTCTCTCTCTCTCAATCTGATCGACCGGAGACGTCTAGAGTATAGCAATTACATGTGAAGATGGCAAATCACACAGGTTAACAGAACACTCAGGCATATAAAGCATCACTGGATGTCAGTGCAAAAAGTCCCTTCTGATAAATGCTTTCTTAACTTACAGGTCACATTAACATCATTTCGAACATCATTTGTAATCGACAGCTTGTTAAATGACTAAGTGCTTTAATTTCATGTTTAAAGAACATACACACAAGGCAAACTCAGTCCAGACTCTTCGCTTTTGTGGTTCCCTGCTGGTGGAATGAGCTGCCAAAGGAGACCAGAGCAGCAGAATCCCTCTCCACCTTCAAAAACCTACTGAAGACTCATCTATTCAATGAGCATCTTCTCTCCCGATGCACTATCTATCTTCTTGCACTACTCCTTCACGAAGATTTAGCACTTAGAACTATCTTCTGGCTCTCATACTTTCCTGAAACATGAATGTTTCCTTGGATTGTAAGTGGCTTTGGATAAAAGTGTCTGACAAATGAATGTAATGTAATGAAAGGGCAGCAGAATCCCTCTCAAGCATCAAAAACCTCCTGAAGACTATTCAGAGAACATCTCCTTATGCATCTTGCACTACTCTTACATAAGATTTTGGCATTTAGTACTCTCCTTTGGCTTTCACACTGTCCTTCTCGTATTGTGGAAAAAAAAGAGTCAGCCAAATGAATGTAATGTAATGAAGTACAACAACATGTAGTTCTATTAAGTGTGATGAGTAATGTTGGGCTAAAATAGCACATATGACATAAATTAGGAGGGTCAGACGAGGCATGTAAGTACTGTATCCTCTGTAGAGCACACCCATACTAACCCTAACACTGTACATTATACAGAGTGAAACAAATGAGTAGAAAAGGGACATTTACCTTCTCCACGTTCTCCACGGTGAAGTCTGCCGTGTTGGCTGCTATCCTACCCGGCGTCTCCATGCTCCCTCTCTCCCTCTCTGTCAGTGCCCAGACAGACGGTTCAGAGAGCTTTACTGCTACCTACCACCCTCCTTCTGAGTCCACCAGTGAATTTCGAGCCCTGTTCTTCTTTCCTTTCTGTCTAAAGACCCCAAAAGAGAGCTGCCAGCGGGAGGTTAGCTAGCTACACCGGAGCCACGACGCTAGCTCTGCCTTTAGCTAGAAAACCATGTTTACCATTTTCTGCTCCGACCGGACCGAGCCTCTGTCACATCTCCCCTGTCTCCACATTATAACATATTAGAACTGACTGCTAGAGTGGTTAAATATGTGTTAAATCCTATTCTCTTCTGCCTTGTCTTGCCTAGCTAAGAATCTCTCTCTCTCTCACTCACCGACACACACACACTCTCTTTCTCTCTCTCCCTCCCTCTCTTTCACACTCACTGTCACACACTCCCTCTCTCACACACACACACACTCTGAACCCTGCCTGATTGACTATACCACCCAGAAAACACTGGAATAACAACCAACACTTCAGAAACACATTTGACTCATTTTTTTTTAATCCCGACACATTATTTATGGACATCACAGTTTTAGAGCATTGATTTAGAGCACAGCTCAGACAGGGAAGTCGTAATGGATTGCCTGATACTGGAATTTCAGTTTTTACATTGAAATGTACATTGTGTTTATGCACAATATACATACAATATTTTGTATGTAAGAATTATACATTGTTTACTCAAATTAATTTATAGGCAGGCAAAATTACAAGTTCTTGAAAAGGGCCATTGTGTTGCATTCTGGGAAGCGTAGTTTTTTTTGCGGCGAGACGAACTCGGACATGTGGCGTCATGGCGCCCCCGTCTGTCGCTGCTGGAAAATTACAAGTGAAAATGTGTGTTGAGGAATACGAGCGATCTTATATCTAGACAATAACATAACTTCCGTTTCCTCTCTCCTACGCCCGTAATTAGCTGCTTTACAGAAACCGCTTTAGTTTGATCTTTCCACTGGGCATTTGTTTGTTTGTTTGTCGAGGACATTCAGCGAAACTGTTTACAGAAACAGTTTTAATCTTTCCACTATCTTTACATGGGCATCCATCTAACTACCTATCTATACTATATGGATTAAGAATATTGGGACTTCACACCAACAGGGACTTTAATGACATTGCATTCAAATACATAGACTTTAATATGGAGTTGGTCCCCCCTTTGCAGCTA
>JBBPCZ010000163.1:11578491-11590138 GCA_037974445.1 Brycinus macrolepidotus | reverse complement strand
TATCTATCTATCTATCTATCTATCTATCTATCTATCTATCTAGTTTGGTTGTTGTGAGCATACTTTAATTAAATTATGGGTAATTTTCCTCTCACTTTTAAAGGTCTCCTAAACTCTGACGTTGTAGTGATTGTGTGTGTGAGGGCGTGTCCTGTTTCAGTCTCTCGGTTCTTCAGTCTCTCTGCTCTGTGTGACCCGAGTTGGAGCTGCCGGCCGGGACTCTGAGATGCTGTCCGGACAGTGTGAGTGGACCAGACCTGTTATGAGCCGCAGTGAGATCTTGTGCGATGGCGACAGCTCTGTTTTTGTTGTGAACAGCTGAGCTGAGAGACGGTGAAACACGTGGCATCTGGTCCGAGAGAGAGGCAGAGAGACTGGAGCTGAGGGCGCAGACAGAGGAGCCCAGCTGAAGTTCCCTCAGTCTGCACTCCACTTACAGACAGCATCGTATTCAGTTTAGCTTAGGCTAGTTTTAGTTAGGTTAGTTTTACTTATTTTTTACTAAAAAATAGACATGAGGGCAACCGCTGCTGTTTGCTTCCTGTTGGTCTTCTTTTACTCTTCGTTCACCAGAGGTAAGAGCTCTAAATAAACTTTAAATAATACATTGTGACATTTCTTGTATGTATTCCTTAGGCTACTTATACTAAAGGTGCTGTTGGTTACATACACAATGTGCTTATAGTAACGTTAGTTTTTTTTTTTTTTTTTGCGTCCCTTATTTGTTATTTCCTTTCTTTCTGGCTTGTTTTCTTTCGTTCTTTCTCATTTGCGTTCTTTTTCCTTTTTCTTTTTCTTGCTTGCTTGCTTGTTTTCTTTTTTCTTTCTTTCTCTCTTTCTTTCTTTCTTAGTGTTTTGTTTCTGTTTTTATGTCTTTGTTTATTCTTTCTCTCACATTGTGTAGCAGTTTCTGGGACGAGCTTACACAGAACTACACATGTACATCATTTTTCAGCATGTCTGAGGGGTGATGTTACAATGGATGGAGCAACTTCTTTTTCCCCTCATTCACTTTCTCCGAGTCCAACGTAGCATCCCTCAGTCTTTTTTTAATTAACAGTCTTTCCACTGGATAGGAAACCGGATAACAAGGCTGTGCAGTTCCAGTCTGATGTATTCAGAGAGAGCACTGGCGAGCTCCCTGCTTTAATTACAGCCTAATGCTGCCACCACAAACATTCAGCTCTGCAGAGCCGTCCACAGGACTGCAGGCCTGAGAAAGACTCTGCCGATGGTAACATCTGACTCACAATTGGATCACCTTGAAGTTTTATGCAGCCCAAGGTTTTAAGTGGTTGCTTCTAAGTGTACTTTGCATGTCAGACATGGTCAGCTTGAATTATGCTGCCACAGAACTCCACAATTTGCTGCCGCTGCGATCTAAATCACAGCTGGCCTTCTGTTTGCTAAGCTCTTCTTGGAAGTAGGAAGTGGCTCTAACACCCATCGCAAATGCATCTGTGTTTACGTCAGTGTCAGAAGACTGGCAGGCTGTCAGTCCTGATATAAGCTGAATCCATGGACTGAGCAACCAGGAGACCATCTGTGTTCATCATAATTATTCACTCCTCCAGGGCGTTTGTGCCGTGTTACACCACTGTTACGACGTGTCAATCAACGCCCAGTAATGACATATACCTGGGTTCAGGTCATGTGATGTGTTATTGAGGGGTTTGAGGTATCTGTACCCATGCGGAGCCCACAGCAGGAAAAAATAAGAAAGAAAAGAAAATCAAGCACATGATTAGTATTAGCCTCTTAGTCTCTTAGTATTTACTGAAAAACAGAGAGCTATTAGAGTTTAAATATAGAAAGGTGTGACACACACACACACACACACACACACACACACCTCTCTCTCCCCCTCAGAGCAGTAGAGCAGAAGCAAAGAAAAATGACTGGCTCTGTTACATCACTCACACTGGGGACACTTGGGGTGTGTTCTCCTATAAAACCACAGCACACTCTCCTCTCTCTCTGGAATCTTTTTTTGGTAACTTAATTGACATGTGTCTTTGTCCTGCTGCTCCACTTTGCCTTGCTTTGCAAATTCGCTCGCGTTTCAAATTGAGTCGTGTTTTTCCGTGTGTCCAGCGACAGAGCGTCTTGCTGACTTCCTCGAAGTTTCAGCAGTGCGTACGTGGGTGAGCGAGACCGTTCTGGACACGGTGCTGCTGCCGCTGAACAATTACAGTTTATTTATAGAGCCAAACCTCTCTTTGTCACACTCCACGTTCTAGCTGACTGCCGACCCGCAGTCTTCTTCCGCTCAGCCTCGTTCTGTTCTCTCCACAAAGAAAGGGCCTTTTCTGAAAACCTCTTTGAGGCTGTGTGCTTTTGTTGTACAGTGTGTTAAAGCAGGACTTCCTAACCTCTTGAACCTAAGTTACTTGCCTTACATAAGCCTTGAAATTTTATGCAGGCTAGTGTTCATATAAACAAATGGATTTGTGGTCACACCGCTGTTCCAAGCACATCACACACTTAAGATGGTCAAAAAATTATTTTATTAGTTGTCATGTACATTAAACTGCTACGTAGTTGCAATGTTTATCACATGATATCCAATCAGTAATTATCTTCTGGATCATCACTGAATAGAAATATTACTTTAGAGATAGAACTGAATGTGGGTTCCAGCACAGTATCACAAACCTCCTCCAATTAAAGCACTAAATGGGAAACCCTGTATTAGAGTAGTATTTTGTCATACGCAGTTTCTCACATAGCCCAAGTGTAGTCTTTTAGCCTTGGCTGGGCAAAGTTTGCTCGTTTTCCCACTGGAGCTACAAGGCTAGTG
The DNA here is from genome assembly GCA_037974445.1 of Brycinus macrolepidotus. Lineage (NCBI taxonomy): Eukaryota > Metazoa > Chordata > Actinopteri > Characiformes > Alestidae > Brycinus > Brycinus macrolepidotus. The sequence goes on along the minus strand of JBBPCZ010000163.1, from coordinate 11,587,338 downwards.
TAGCTGACAAGTAATGAGAGCATATTCCTGCCAATTAGTATTGGACGCACTTTATGGCTAAATCATGACCCATTCGCCTCAAAGCTTGCTGAGCTGTTAAGTACACTTAAATAAAATCTCAGCATGGACACTGCATGGCTAAACAGTTGCAGTGAGCAACCTGAAGCAAACTTGTCCATACATTTGTCCAGTTTATGGATAACAGTATATCATACCATGTTAGAAACCACATAAGCAAGTCTACTTGGGATTACTTAACAACTTGACTTAGTTGGAGGCAAGATTGTGATTTGCAGATTTTAAAAAGATAATTGTTTGGGTAGATGCGTCTGCTAGAAATGAAGAAGCAAACGTCAAACATGTCTTGGTTGATTGACTACATTTGAGGTTAGGGGAACAATTGCAATTGAAATGCTATTTTCTGCCAGAGTATTCCTTTAAATTGAAGCACTTTGAAAAGCATGTTTTGTAATAGACATACAGTGCTTAGTGGTTGTTGGGAAGTATATTGTATTGTATACTTTATATAATATTGCATCTGAAACATTATACATGGTCATTGCATATGATACAAGAAAACAACCCTTTGCGTATTTATTGTATGTGTAGGTGTTACCAAAGACTAGGGAACATGGCATGTTCGGTTTAAGGTATTGTTTCTTTCAGATAAGCTATAATGCCAGACGTGACTGTCTGAGCAGTGAGGAGACTTCTTTATAGTCCAACACTAAACCAAATACAGACTGAACTCGGCCATTAAACAGTCTCGAACACTTGTGCTTTCATACTCTTTACGTGACTTTGTTGAGAATGGACTAACATGGCATTCTCTCATTTATTTTGACTGGTTTGTGTATGTGAGGCATATTTATTGGAGCCAGAGCGCATAGCTGAGCCAGCTTTGCAGTATTACTGTGCAGAAATGATCAGCAATAGACGGCTGAGTGGAAAAGAGCCACAGGCACTAGGAGATTGCTGACACAGTGTCCCTCTGACTGGCTAAGCAGATTCTTGTCTGTGTCACGATATAGTTTGCTGGAAACTATTTTCTGGACTTGAGTGGGATTACAGGATATAGGTCCATTTGCCAAGAACTGGTCATGATTCACTGTGTATTTTTGCATGTTTTAGCAGATCTCTTAGCTTTTTGTTGTGTTGTATTGTGTGTTTCCATCTTTTGGCAGATTTCAAACTTGATTTTATAATTTGTACTTTTAGATGTGTGGGTATTCAGTGGTGTACTCTTACCTGTCTACGTTCACAATAAACAGCCATAATCACTTTTTGCCAAGGTTAATTGTAAGTACATGCAGTAACTGAATCCTCTTATTCATAAAATAACTGGACAGTCTTGTTTCAGAGTTAGGAACCTCGGAAAAGGGGGAAAATCCTTCTTTTGCTGCTGCTTCTTCTTCTCCTCCTCTTCTGATGATCACTGATCTTGTGTCCTGTCTGTCTATCTGTCTATGCTTAAACCCTTTCTCTGTATAGGTGGGTAATTTGTGAATCATTTTGTTCCCACCTATCCAGTGGCTTGTTTCACATCCGTGTCTAATACTTGTTTGAGCTCAACAGATCAGAGGCTGTTAGCTTTTCTCTTTGAACTGCCTTCAAAGCTGCGATTAGCAAAACCGTGTGGCTAGGTTAAAAGCACAAGCCTTTTCAAAGTTGGCTGCGTCCAGGTGTGTGTATGTGTGTGATAATGACTGGGATGATACAAGAAGTGCTCTTCGGCTTCTATTCCTACGCCACTGCTCATATGCTGACGTTATTCAGTCCTTACTGACGCAACTGATCCCCGACTCCATTAACCCCCGCCTCTCTCTTTTTCTTTCTCTCTTTCTCTCTCTCTCTCTCTCTCTCTCTCTCTTCTCTCTCTTTCTGTTTCTCTCTCACTTCTCTCTCTGTTTCCTCCAATCTTTGTCTTTCCGCTCTGCCTCTTCACTTCCCTCCTTTCACACCGATCTCACATTTTCCTCTGCCAGGTTTACTCACCTCTCTCCTCCCCCTCACCTTTTCATCCCTCCTCAATATTCAGCCTTCTCTTTGAACACACAAAGGAAAGTGTTTGTACAGTCTATAGCAGAAGTATTCATTGCTCAGAGTGTTTTTCTTTCAGATGAGTATTTGCTTACCCATACACTTTTACACATACTTGTAATCTATTCATTATTAGACTAAAGAAAGACACAGCTGAAAACAGCAGTGTGGTACCGTGTTCATGTTTCATTTTAAACTGCTATTTGACCATGAATGTCGTTTACATGTGAGGTATGTAAAATAGTCTTGACGAACATTTTTCACCACCTGCATAAAACCCTGTTTAGAAGTAGCATATCTCACTGCAGAATCAAACAGCACAGATGATACCTGACCGCTAAAGGTCAGTGATATGACAGGCCAGCAGAGAGAGACTTGTTGAGAGAGTGGAAAGAGCAAGAAGAAACTAGTGAGCATCAGTGAATATGAAAAGGGCAGAGATGAACACCGGTGTGTTTGGAGAACCTTTTCAGCTCCGCCTCATGAGCACTTATACCGGTGAGAGTTCTTGGTAAATGCCACTGTGTGCTTCTCGAACACTGGTACAAAAGTAAATGTTGTGGATTGCTTCTCCTGATATTTTCTTAAAAGATAGCAGTCGATGAGGGGTCACCTTCTAAATGCATCTCTAAGGAAGAATGCTGTACTTAGATCAGTCTGGTTCTCCACAGCCCAGCACTCACAGGGTTATTAAGTCAAGGAATCTCTCACCAACACCATCATCATGCCGCGCTGAGTATTTCAGATATCATCCATTTGGGTTGATAAAACTGAATACTATGAGTGCACAATTATGAGCAGAATTAGCCGAAATCTGAACAGATTTCCAGTCCAAACACATAATGGGCCATTGGCGAATGTACGAGTTTTGTTTTGGCCAATTTGTGTTGCAATTTTATGATGGAAATAATGTCAGGGAAGTAAGTGTACTAATGCTGTATTTGAATGCTGTCCTATCCTAGTGTATATAGGCATGTTTTGATGTACCACATTCATCTTAACTGATTATTCATTTACAAAATTTTCAATGAAAGCTTGGCTCATTAAAGAGAAAATAATGTAATTACATTGCAACTTTGGCTAAGAGAAAATGCTGAGAAATGTGTTCATTTAGTCCAGACAGTGTGAGAAGAGTGTAATGACAATTGACCATTGGCCAATGTCCAGTTTGGCTGGAAAGATTTTGAAATCGAACGTAAAAATGAATGATGGTTGCATTTCTCTTAAATACTAATACTGTTTCATTTCAATTAAGTCAGCCACTAAGTCAGGAAACATATGCTATAAACATAAAATATATTAATGACAGACACGAAAGATTATTCATAGCGAGTTTTACAGTTTTGTTATGACTTTTCTTAGGAATTAAATATTCAGCTAAATATTGTAGCGTACTGTGGATATGGTAGTTTCTTTATACTGTAATTTCTTTCTTTCTTTTTTTTTTTTTTTTTACCCTTAGACACTTTGTCCTCCCTTTTTGGATGAGCCACTCACGATTTAGTTCTGGCACCATGCCTGTCTCTCTAGAAATAGCGAGTTCTTCAAAATCATGTGCACTCCCGCCGCCCCCCTCTTAATTGCTCTTGATAAATGCATGCCTTGTGTTCCACAGCTACGATATGTGAGCTGCATTAAGTTCATGTTTGCATTAGGTCGGAGTAAGCCGTGGCTTTCTTGGTTGCAGGGGGCTCTTTGGCTGGGGCTCGGAGGGCTAGGTCGTAGCTCTGGAGAACAGGGCCATTATTGTGGGGCTTGGCCTGAGAAGCTGTGTTCTCCACTCAGGGTGTGGTGAAGGGGACTGCTCACCACTCCCTGAAAAAAACTGATTGGGGGGGCAGAGACAGAGAAAATGGTTCAGGGCCAGCAGCTCTGAGCTGTGTGGTTTCCAGGAATCATAGAGGGAGGGGGAGGAGGTGTCATTATTGAGTCTATCAGGTAAGTGTAACGTACAATACGTCTTTTCCATTCAGCATTCATGACCAATAGAAATAGCTGAGGGCCTGAAAGACAGTCTGTGAGTGTGTGTATGTGTGTGTCTGTGTGTGTGAGTGAGTGATGAGGATTGGTATGAGAGTGACATGCCTCTCTGTATCAGTGCTCTAATGACATTAACATGGTGTATCTGGCTTTTCTCTGGCACAGCAGAGCGAGAGACAGAGAGAGGAAATGCGTGACTTTGTCATGATTTGAAAGAAGCATTAAAAATGAGAATAAAATCCAGAAACGGAGAGCTGGTGAACAGGGCAGCTGGTGTGGGATCATGTATGATGGCTAGTTTTATCTACAAAATGCCGTTCTGAGTTTCTCTACATCTTTCCATCAGAAGGATTTTTTTTTTTTTAAATACTCACAACCCGTCTGTGTGTCAATGCTATGAAGGTCAAATTTATGTTTGCATTTATGCGAAGTCCTTTTAGGATCAAGATGTCCCAAAATAGCCACAAACTTTTTATGTGGAAAGTGCTCAAACAACCCTGTGTGACGCATATTACCAAAACTTCTGACAGTTTTTTGAAGGATGTATAGTGGCATTTAAGTAAAGTGGCATTTGGCAGATGCCCTTATCCAGAGTGACTTACAGTCATTATTTACAGGGACAGTCCTCCTAGAGCAACTGTGTGTTAAGTGTCTTGCTCAAGGACACAATGGTAGAAAGTGGGGGTTTTAACCTGCAACTTTGTGGTCATGGGGTTCACAAGCAAGTGTTTTACCTGCTAGGCTACTACCACCCCAAAGGGGAGGTATGACATCATTACATTAAGCTTTTTATTGCTAAAAGCTAAATTGGTAGGAACAAGCCATCAGGCATCAAAAATGATAAATATTAAGCATTTTTGCAGTTTACACTTCAGCTGCCATGCCAGACTAATGTAAATGCACCATTGCTGTGCAGCTGTTTGCTGCTGGTAACTAGCTACCATAGCTTGATGCACAAAAGTTTCCTATCAGGTTGATTAAAAACCAGGGCACGAAAATACACACACACAAAAGTCCACTCAGAACTGATTGTGATAGTTGTGGCCAGTTTACTGTACAGTGTGCATCAGATGTCCATGCACCCCTATGGGCAGGGTGACTGAGGCTGAGACAAAATTGGTGCTATTCAGAAGTGGAACAAGTGAAGGGGTGTCTTCCTGTCAATACTAGTTGATGGTACATGCCCATGCAGCACTGTGACATTCTGTGTTGACTTGCATTCTAAATATTCCTCCATCCTCCCCTTTGGGGCTGATGCTTATTTGCTGGTGTTATGACCTCAGATGATTGGCCATAATCACTTACAAATTGAGACAAGCCTTTAAGAGAAAGGAGCAAGACAAAATAGGAGTGCTATGGGTCTTATCAGTCAAAGCATTCTAGGCAAAGTGCACTATGATTCCCCTGTTTCTGCAAAGCAATGATGATGGTTATATAAATCTGTATATTTTTGGCAGCATTTTTTAATGGTTCAGGATGTTCAGCTGACTGGATAGTATATAGAGGCTGCAGTAGGATCTTTAATATGTTTGAAATAGATTTAGGTCAAAGTTGTTTTTATATGAAAACATCACTGTAAATGTGTTTTAGTAGTGCGTTTGCATACTCACTCTGTATTAACAAAAATGGTAACTTTATAAGAAAAGGAAAACTTTCATGGGGATTTTGACTTACTCTTCGACTTAAGAGTGGTGTATAAATTATTCATTAAGATCTAAATATAATCTGTCAGAGTGGTTTGATGTGAAATGTGTTGTCTTAGAGAAAGTTAAAGAAGAAAAACTACATCAAAGAAACTTATTATACACAATTATTACAAATGTGCCTGAAACATAATTTTATGGTAGTTTTGTAGTAAGCTTTTGACGTACACACATTTTTAAAACTTTAGGATCTAATGGTGGTTCGTATCACCACTACTATAAAGAAATTAGACTTGTATTTCTGTACAATTCACCATTTCATATCAAACCATGACTGAATTATGCAGCAACGTCTAAAGTGGAATTCCTTTTTATGTATGTTACTGTAGTATTTTGTTCTCCATCATTTTAAACCATTCCTATTTGTCCATTTGTCATGAAAGTTTCAATATGACAGCAACAACGTAGTTATATAATAAACTGTGGCTTTAATACGAACAAACAACATTTCAAAAGGAGTACTTTCTCAAGAATAGCTGTAGGCTGAATGAAATAAATTTACTGATAAAGTACGACTTCATCGCCCAGCCACTGGATCATCAGCTCAGACCTCTGTTGTGCTTCTTTGTGTAGCTCACTATAGGCTATAGAAAGTCTGTGGGTCCACTGGAGATGTGGGAGTGAGTCAGAACCCCTCCAAGATGTTAATGTGGTCCCAACACATTTTCTCATTTTTTATTGATGATGGACAGATAGAACTCATTTCCATTCAGAAAACCCAGACTGTCCTGAATAATGCATGCTAGAGCCATCTTTTAACAGCACCTTTCCCAGGCTTCCGTTTCTTGACTCACTACATCCTTCCTCTCTGGCTGTTTTTTTTCTCCTTCTTTCACACATATAAGTACAGATTTCACTGTTCTTCATCAGCATTTTCTCTCTGTATTCGTACCACACACAAACACATATGGGCCTTTTACAGTTGTCCAAAGGTTTGCCTCCTTGTGCAAGTCATTGGAAAAAAGTAGCATGTCATTATCATAATAATCTCTCTCACACACACACACACACATGCATAAATACATACATACACACTCAAAAGCATACACACTCTCCCTACTAGGGAGGGAACTTTTCTATAGGACATGAGTGCTGAATGCAAAAATGTGTTGTACGCAGCACTTAGAATCTGTTGTGACTTCAAAAGAATGGTGGAAAATTAAAATAACACGATTTTCCACTTACCCCAGATATCGTAAAATTTCTAAGATTTTGCTTCTTTAGTTTTGTACTGGAGCTACGAGACTATTGTATCTAACAGTTGTAGTCATCCAAGATGTTTCTGTTAACGAAAACACATCACCAAAACTTCTCTCACCCCGCTCAAACTGCATCCAGCTCTGCATTAAAACTTCATACTTGTCAGTGTGGTTTAGGACTTAGTATGACTTACTGTGAACTGTAAAAAGGAACAAAACCTCAAACAGTCATTCCAGACAACACCAAGGATGGTGTTCCCAACGCAGTCATAAGCAGAACTGATTCTGGGATCAGATTCTTCTGTATTAAAGAAGGTCATTGTCACAAAAAATAATTCTAAAACGAGCACTCCTACTCCTGAAGTGTTTTGTGAAAACAAGCCCCATTGTCCAAAATTTCAGGCAGCAGCTTTCAGCTCTGCTGTGAATTTTATTCATTTTATAGCTCACAGTGAGTCATACTGTGTCTTAAACTGCAAGCGACAAGTCTGTGCCACCTTAGAAAAAGGTGGATGTAGTCTGAGTAAGCTGAGAGAAGTTTTGGGGATGTATTTACAGAAAAGATTTGGATGACTCTTGACTTCTAGTTATCCTCATAACTCCAGGACAGTTGCTTTTCAGAGTATTCCTACCTTAGGTAATATGACTTTACTGTGTTGTAGTTCAGCACTCCTACTAGGAAAAGCTTCATGAATATGGGCTCAAGTCTCTTATTGGTCCATAATTTTATAATTTCATTCAGGGCTATATAAAAGGCTTAAGCTGATCCCGGATGAGAATTCTTATTTTAGGAAGTTAAGTATGAGCTCTACTGCTAATTTAGGTCAGAAATGTACGTAGCTTCATTTGAATTTTCAGTCTACATAAAAAGAAAAGAGTTGTAACAGTGTGTAATAGTTATTAGCTGAATGCATCTGGTGTGAGCCACAGCAGAACTAGCTTTTCACACTTGCTTCTTATTCTTAAGCTCTGTTCTTGCATCAAAGTGATTCTGGCTAGCTGGTGGGGGTTGTCTGGTTTGAGTGACAAATTTGTGACGATTGCATTTGACCAGTCAATGGTTTGCACTTTGCACACGCTTGGTACCCCAACAAGAAGGGTAACTGAATTCAGGATGGATATTTAATTACAATGCGGTTCACTTGGCACTAGAAATGATGGCAAAACGCGTGATCACGGGTTTGTAACTGTACCATAATGCACTACCCTGTGGATAAAAGAAGCCACATGATGATAATTATTGTAACAACCCATGTCTAACATGAGACTTTATTCTCCTTTAGGTGACCTTCACAAGGACCTAACCATGGCTCCCCCAAACCTCAACCTGTCAGAACCCTCCTCAGCTCCTCAACTCAACAACTCCTCACAAGTAGACCACAGCACTGCAGATCTCTCTACTAATGGCACCTTAATCCAGGGTGGAAATGAGACCGCAAGCAGCCCCCTCACAGACAGCACGGAAGCTCCAGGTGAGGTTTAATCCTCTATCTCGAGTTTTTAATAGTGGACTCCAGAAATGCTCGCATGTGACAGTGCACAGAGCATACTTTAACATTAACCCAGTGATCTGCGAGCATGAGCAAGTGGACATTTTGTTGCCAACGACGTGCTCTCATACCCACAGAATCTGGTCAAACATTAATATAGTTATAAATAGAAACAAAATTACATATTAAAATGACATTCTTAAATAATTAACAAATAAGAACTTAATATTTTAAATAACTCCAAAAAACTGTAACACAGCTTTATATAATTAAGACTGGAGCTTTCGTGTTTGCGAAAAAAGAAAAAAAGCTTAGTTAGCCTAGTTAGTAATAGTAACTTTAACCAGTTGTTGATGGGCTTTCTCTCTGGGTCGACCCGAGGAGGATGGGTTCCCCTTTTGAGTCTTGGTTCCTCCCGAGGTTTCTTCCTCCAGC
>JBBPCZ010000163.1:11562307-11577151 GCA_037974445.1 Brycinus macrolepidotus | reverse complement strand
CTGGACTCTGTAAAGCTGCTTTGTGACAACTTGGTTGTAAAAAGCGCTATATAAATAAAATTGAATTGAATTGAATAACTAAAAGCAATTTGCCATCAGGTCAGCCATAGTGGATAAGTTTTATTTTGCACTGTAATGCTTTTCATGATTATGATTAATGATGTAGGTTCATGAAGACATCATGTTCAGCAATTATGCATGGAAAATACTTGTGGAAGACCACCACCACCACCGTTCCAAATATGACGATGGGTAGAACAAATAGATGATAGGTTATTAAAGACAGTACCAGTTAGTGATGAGGACAATGTTGAGGTTGTGTGAACCAGGGCGCTGACTGTGTAATAGTTTAAGTTTATGTTGTAGAGCGCATACTTACTTAAAGCTTTCTTAAAAGTTCTGTCTCTCTATCTCTCTCTCCACCTCCCTCTCTCCCTCCCTTATCTGCCAAGTGGGCACACCAAGGCACAGCCAGACACAGCCCCTCTCCACATAGAGGGTCAAGGGTCAGGGTTATTTTTAACTGCCAGCCTGGACAGTCTCAGCTGTGTGCACTAGTGAGCTGGCTAAGGAGGTGCCAACTGAGACACTGACAGCTTTTTTTCTGAGCACATTGGAGCAAAAGGAGGAGAGGGAGCACAGCAATAAGAATAGCTGAGGGGCTGAGACAGTGTGGACAGTGTTGTGGCAGTGGTGAAGGCAAAATGAACAGAATGTCCTTTACAGTCAGGTCAGAAGCCTGGACTGATGCAACCTGATGTCACGCAAAAAGATTGTGAGTTATTAATGATCAGGGAGGTCATTACTTAGCTAGAAGTGGGCAATGCAGCAAAAAATAATAGCACAGTACATTTAGTTGGAACAAGTACATTTAGTTGGAACAAGTAATGACATTTAAACATGCTGTCAAAAAGTGAGTAGATTTTATTTTAAATTCAGCCCTTTACGTACTGCGCAGCGCTACATCCAATTAGTTAGGACTGATTAAATGCTTAGCATCTTTGGAGAAACCTTAGACAGTGACACCACTTACAAGCATCTCTCAAACCACTTTTTAATGAAACAGTGCCCACTGCATGTTCAGTAAAGCTTACTGTGACACATCAGTGATATTATATCTCAGTGTTTTATCCCATGTGTTCATTGTGTAAATGTTATGACACATTTACCGCAAGATTGGATTTAATTCACAGTTTAGGGTTCACAGTTGGATATTCTCACAATACTTTGGACAAAATTAGAGTGAAGAAAAATGATACTATATCCCGGTGCTGCTACTAATGAGAGTTGAGCTGGGGGAGATGCGAGTCTGTCATGTGACACTGAATGTGCTGGTGTGTGTTAAAGTTGTGTGTTAATTGGGCTGCATTGTGCCTGTTATCTGAATTGAGTTAATGAAGATCAGGAAATCAGTGGGGGAAAAAAAAAAACATGTACAACCCATAAGCCAGGTGTGGCACATGCAAAGCCTGCATGTTGCACAAGTTTCTGCCAAATGCACACGTTTAAACCAAGCACCCTCGAGAATTCCTGCCCTCTAGGTCTGCCCATTGTTGACGTAACCAAGTGTGGAGTTTGGGGAGGATTACAGGGCTTAGGGCACCATTTGGGACAGCTAGGAAGATAGCCATTCAGCCAAATTGGACACTTTAGGCTTGTACTGCAATAGTTGCATATAATGACAAAAAGGCAATTAAATCATTCATTACAGTTATTTATATAACAATTAATCATCAGATGAACTTATATCAATTGAGACAGGCCTAGCTGACAGTGTAGGATGACCATTGACTATTCTGGTGTAGGTTAAGTTAATGCTGGAGGTGCGCTGTATGACTGGCTTGGATTGATTTTGACCATTGGTGTCTAATCAATGCAAATGCAACAGATGGCATATTTAACCAAGTGTAGAGAATGCTAATATTGTCACATTTTTTAACAACAAATGCATTGTCACTACATTGCAACTCAAGGTAATGTTTAGGACTGCTGTTTCCTCGCCTTTTTTGATCTATTGATCTGCGAGTCTCTGTGGATAAAGAGCTTCAGCTAGCCCGTGTGCTGTAGTTGTGAAACAATGGCATCAAACGAGCCCTGGCTGCATAGAATTACAATAGAGGCGTGGAGAAAGCCAGGCTAGAAGGGAGGAGATGAGAGGGGGAAGAAAGGAGAGAGACAGTGTGATTAAATGCAGTGTGAGATTTAACAGGAAGGTGAAGAAGTTTGAAAGCTGATGACGCTTCTCATGCTTCTGTTCATGTGCGAAGAAACTTTTCAACACGGTTTTCACTCCAACAGCTGCTGCCACTGGAATACACACACACACACACACACACACACACACACACACACACACGCCTACACAATGACAGCAAGAAACTGAGAGAGACATGATTTTCTCAACAGTTCTCATTGTCAGATATCTCTCTCTTTTAAACACTCACACTCACACAGCTTTTCTTGCTTTAGTTCACACATAAGTGACATAGACTCCCTGTTCCCTGGCTTCACGCGTGCGCACACACACATACACACACAATAACTGTTTCAGTGGCCAGAACACCACGGTGTTCGCATGACCGAACAGCATCAGATGGTCTGTTTGGAGCTAATTTTGTGTGTGTGTGTCTTTGTATTGATCTCTTCATAGATCCATAGAAGTGGGGACATCTTGCTTCTCAGATCCTAAAAATAAGTCATAAAAAATCCTAAAAATAAGTCATAAAAATCAAATCATAAGAAGTATTGTTCTAAACACAGCACTACTGTTTCTTTTTGTTAGCACCAACTTATAAAACCCCAGAAAAAAGGTTTTGTGATGCATGTTGTGTGTACTAATCAAGTCTTGTGACACTATATTTTTGCCATATCGCTCACCCCTACACTCATCATTGCTGTTCGTGCTGGATATTGTCAAAGTTTATAGACTTTTAAGTCAGATGGGTGGGATTACAAATGTAATGTGGAACAGGTCTCATGTCATACCATTTAAAAAATAACAAATCAAATTAGGGACCCCCTATCTATATGTCATGGAACCCACTTTGAGGACCATGACCCTTTTAGCAAATGGTTCTTTAAAAACCTCACTTCATTCCCTGTTGAGTTGTTCTGTAGGGAATTAAAAGTGGTTGTAAAATAGCTTTGCTTCAAAGAATGCTTTTAGTCCCCAATAGTTCTAAGAGCATGCAGGAGCAGAGGAAAATGATTCAGCTCACATTCTGTGTTCCAACCATTTGTGCCAGCTGTAGATGTGTGTGATTAGGGCACGGCAGACAAAAGCAGCATTTTCTAAAGACGACTGTTCACACCTGAAGAACACTTTCCTATTATTGACCGTAATGCAGTTTCTTTGTGAGTTGGTCAAATGCCCAGGCTCACATGCAAGCTCGGAAACCAAAGTAACATTCTAATTTCCTCTTTACGGTTAGCTAACTCCACCGCTACTTACTAAATGTATTATGCAGAAAATAATAGCATTAGCTTAGTGTTGCACTAATGCTTGGATTGATTTCTTATTGAATTATTGTTGTGACTCTTCTCATGCAGACTCTACCACAGCAAGTGCTGGGACTACAGTGGACTCGATCACAGCTGTAAATGGTACAAGTGTTTCTGGAAACCTCACCAACAGCCAAGAGGGATCTGACCTTTCAGCGGGAGATAACAACACTCTGTCCACCATGACAGCACCCATCCATTCCACCCTGCCAAGCACCCAACTGCCCGCAACCAAGCCCGAAACCAGCACGGCAACTCCCACCACACAGGCCCAGACTGCTTCTCCTGTGACCATGTCCCAGAGAACCACTGTTAGCCACAAGTCAACAACCACCAGCCCAACTGCTAAAACCACTCAAAGGAAGCAGAAGACTTCCACAGCTACTACGACAGTTGTTATAACCACCACCCCCCTCCAGGATGTGGAGGTCAAGGCCCACAGCAGCACTCCAGTTCAGGCTAAAGCTCGTGCAGACACCCCTTCTGAGCTGAACGTCGGAGACGATGGTGAGTGAGCTCTGAACTTACGATTACTTAGTGCATAATGATACGTTAAAGCAGTGGAAAAATCAAATGCACACAGTTTCCTCTTTACCCAAACGTACTCAGTTGGCCATCATCACACATCACACCTCAAGCTGTTAGACACATGTCATTTTTGACTTACTGCTACACCATGGGTCTGTTTCCCGGGTAGAGATTAAGTCCTGTACTTCATTTTCCGTTCACAAGAGGATCTCCTTTCAGAATCCTGTTTAGGCAAACTCCCTATTAATGTGCTTCATTGATTTAAAAAAAAAAAAAAAGCTGAATGAGCATGTGTTCACAAACTTTTGGACAAACAGAGCTGGTGTTGTGAACAAATTAAGGATTAATTTGGATTAAGCCTAGGCTAAACTGCTATTCCAAGGTTGTTTCACCATTAAAATCCCATTTATTCCAGACTTAATCTGGGTCTAGGAAATATGAACAGACCTAAGACAGCTGCTACTACTGATTTTTTTTTTTTTATATACTCCATACTTTTGATAGATAATCAAATATCATAGATGCTGAAGAAGCAAATATTAGAAACAAAACATATCTTGGCTGATCAACTGTATTTGGGGTAGGAAGAAAACTGCAAATTAGATTTTGCACTGAACTGTAAGTCTCATGAGGTATAAAGGTAACAATAGTGTGTCTGTGTGGAAGTGGACATGGTTGTTATTAGAGTGCACTCATTAGGTCATTGGTGTTTTAGATTTGTCTGGGCATGGATGTTTTCTTGTGTGTATACTTGAGATAGTTGCCTTGTCACTGTGTGTACACAACTGTGTCATGGTCTGTTATTGACTGCCCTGTTATCAAAATGCAGCTGTGCATACACGTGCGTACAGTTTGCACATCTGTCTCTTTGTGTAATGGGCGACCTGTACATAAAACCCATAGCAAGTACTTAGTAGATACTGAATAGGGGCCATCCAGAACCCAGACTGCCGACTGTTTGTGTGTGTGGAGAACAAGGGTGTGATTATACCTTTGGAGGATTTGAGGCCAGCCAGGGACAGGGACGACTTTACACTGACAAAACAAAAGAACAGACTAATCTTTGTGCCACTGCCAGCCCTGTGCGTCAATGTAGTGCATGCGCATGCACACACACACACACACACACACACACACACATATATACAGATATGTAAACACAAACTGCGCCCTACACTTCCCAGTATCCTTGCCTGGAATAGCAGTTAGCTGAGTTTGATTCAGTGGCAATAAACCTGTGAGGACATTTATTCTCTCTTTACACGACTTTATCATTCCCTGAAATACAGTAAATCAGCAAAGACATGTTTGGTGTCCGAAGTTTGATTCTGTAGTTTTTTGCACTGGAGCTGTGAAACAAATAATAATGGATTCTATTATTGAATATGCCATTGTTTGGAATGCATGTTTTTATTAGGATTAAACCAGATATTCCTGATTCGATATTGATTGAAAAATCCATACAGCATCAAGTGTTATAATAATCTCAATAGCTAGAATGCCTTTTACCACATATGAAGTAAAATGAAGTCAAATATTTGCTGTTATAAATTGTGTGTATTTGATTAATCGATTGCTAATATAATCATTAGTGGCAGCTCCACAGAAATGCATTCCTGTTCTAAAGATCTGTTCGTTTTCTGCTTTCCCATGTTGCTTTGATCCTCTAGACTCGAAGGCTTACATGGATCCACTTTTAGTCGGCCTGGTGTCTGTGTTTGTGGTCACCGCCATAATTATCTCGCTCCTAATATTCCTGAAATTCAGACGCCGCAACGAGCGTCCGGAATTCCGTCGACTCCAGGACCTCCCCATGGTGAGTCCCCATGTCCTCTGACTCAGCACTGTGCAGCATTTTACCAGCCTTCAAAAGCTTTTAAAAGCTAAATACACTTTGTGAAATACATTCTGTTGTTAGGTTTATCCTCCTAATCTCTATCTGCTGCCGCTGTAGCATGTAGTCAGTTATCACAATCATTATGATGTTTGCCTGCACTTCACTGACCTAAATGCACTTACTAGAAGCCAACAGGTGGGTGAGCCCACCCATGACCTTCCATTATAAATTTTAGTTTTGTTATTACTTTGTTCTTCCTAACAGTACAGCCTTTAAAGCACGATAGGCAATGGAAAATAATGAAATTATAGGATAAAAGAATGTAGCATTTTATGGTTGTTTCTTTTTCTGCTTTTACAGGATGATATGATGGAGGACACCCCGCTTTCCATGTACAGCTACTGAGTGGCTGGGAGAAACGTCTAATGAGACACAGGCCTCCTTTGAGCTCACCTGCCTCAGCTCCCACCATTCCTTTATTTAAAAAGAAAAGTTTTGTTGTTCAGGGGCCACTGCTTTTAATCCAGTACTTTTTTTGAGGGAGCATGTCATGCACCCCTGTTCTATAAAGGGTGGGTAACTCAAAATCCTGGGCCAAAGTAAAGTTATTTTTATTTCTGTTAAGGAAGGAGAATGAAAATTGTTCCCTGAATGAAAGAGAGGCTTAGTCCTTTTTAAATCCCTCACAGTGAGGGTCTAAGGTTCTGCTTAACACACCCCCCATCAACGTCCAGTGGGGCAGTACACTGGCCATTAGCAAAATCCATTATACAAATGACTCATTTTGTGAGATCAGATTCAATCTGAGAACATGAATCCTCCTTTATTTTTGTGAAATGATGAGTCTAATGTCATTAGGGGTAACCAAAAACAAAGACCAAAAGAGCAATGTGCCTTTACCGCAAAATATTAAGGCTCAAGGCCAGATATGTGGAACCAGTGTATTAAAACTATCCTGTATGTTTTAGGATTTTCTTTTTGTATTGTGTGTGGGTGTGTGCATTCTGGCTGCAGTAGACATGGCTTTTTATACATTACTTGTCTGATAGGAGATGCAATGCAATCTTTGATCTGTCTTGTTAGAGTAGTCAGGAGTTCGTTCAGACCTTTTTTTTTATTATAATAGACCAATCTGAAGTATGTACATTGTATATGTTAGGCACACTAGCATGTAATTCACAGGCAGTGTTGCTTACACATATAAGACAAGCTGATTTATTCAATTAAAAGGACACACATTGGTTTTTACATTTTACTCTGCTAGTGGATTTGTCATAAAAACTAAAGGAGGTTCAGAGGAGGGATAGACATTTGATGTGCCCCTTAAATTAAGTGACTATAAATGTTTAAATATGGACATTGAACCTAGTTTTCCAGTCCTAAATTTTGTAATCACTGTAAATCGGCAACATGTAAATCAGGTACTTGTTTCCTCTTGAGTCAGCACTGGTGAACTCTGATTCAAGCACAACCACACTATTTTCTGTTCCAAGCATAAACAAACGAAAAAGTCCCTCAATGTTGGTTTCCTTCAGCATTCACCAATGGCTTTTGGTGCCTCGCAACATGGTATAGTTGCTTGCACTTTAATGTGGGGATGGGGGGGGGGGGGTAGGAGTGTGTTGCTGCCGGAAAGTTTCAGGGTTTTTTTTTTTTTGAATAAGTAGCGTTGTCTTTTGAATTTGTATGAGTGTTCCTTTTCATCATTATCATACTCTTTTTAAGAGCCACTTGTGTATCATGTTCACATTCGTATAGCATTCACACTTGGAAAACTCTCATTAGAGTAGTAGCTGAGAGTTTTCCCTCCATTACATGGCTTGGATCTAGTACAAGCGAATCACTTGTTCCACGCTGCAAGTCGATACTGAATTAAAAGCATCCATCATTTCATTTCTCTCATGATTCACCACCATGTGCGGAATGTGGTCACATGTCTGAGCAGCAGTCTCGAATACAAGTATGTGCCTGCTTAAGAACAGTAACTGGAGGCATTCTCTTGACTTAGACTGGCTGTCAGTCAAGAGTGGGGGGGGGCACTGACAACAGACTGACCTTTTCATGCCTCACTCAACACTTACTGAACACTGAATCTCTGTCTCTTTCTATCTGTCCATGCTTTAGTGTTGTATTGCACAGTCAAAGATGCTGAAATGAAAGTGTAACAGGATGCCACAGGTGCTGCACAATGCTTGCTCAAGGCTTGAAAGTAGATTTTGGCATTTTGTGAACAGTTGAAAAGCCATATACAATATTGTATTTCAGTATGTCACTGTATGTACTGTTTTTTGCCATGATGGAGAAAAGAGAAATAAGTATGGCCCATGTAGCTTTTGTGTCTCATTGTTATATGTCCAGTTTTAAAACTTGCATTTCAGCCCAAAGCATGGCAAACAATAGCAGGCAATTGCAAAGCTTTCTCTTAGGTTTTTCCACACCTGTGTTTGGCTGAAATCAGGACTCTCATTTAATATGTTGGACACTCTTTGTTTGAATTTTTAAAATGACAATGTAGATGAACACAGTTGTGCTTTTCATTTTTGCATTTTGTTGCTTCAGGTGAAATGTGCCAAACGTGCTGTCTTGTAGGATAAGAATTCCACCTTTTTTTGTGTTATTTCAGATGTCTTTTTTTTAATTATTAAAAATCTTGACAACACATTATTGTCCTGTAAATTGAATTAAAAACTAGGTCATTATGGCATGTAGTAATACGTATCTGACAATACACTTTGTTGTTTATTAGTTACACCAATAATATGGACCCACACTCTCAGACCATTCTACAGGTGCACTTTGCAGGTGAATTACTGATGTAGTCCATCTGTTGCTGCACAGTTTAACAGCCATCCATTCTGTCCATAAATGAAAAAGAACCCATCTCAGTGATAATGTGGTGGCAGCACAGTTCTGCTGATATGAGTGTACCAGGAACAGCAGCGTAAACAGGTGTACCTAATAAACTGACAACCACATATTTGCCTGTAATACCAACACATTTGTTCATAAGATGAGTTCAAAAATACAATCAGGTGAAAAATGCAGTCCATACAATCCCTATTTGCGAAGGACAAACATTGCACAGAACAGACCAGACAGTGGACAGGGGAAAAGATGGAAGGAGGATAAAATCCAGAGGGAGTAAGAGACTGAACTGAATGAAGAGAAAAAGAATACAAGGATTATGGTGGATTGGAAATGAAGCTGTCGCCTCATATGATATCTCTCTAATATTAAATAAGTATGGGTTCTTCTGGGAGCTGGGCCATCTTTTAAGCCTCCCCTAAAGAGGCAGGAGAAGGGAACGGTTTATAACAACATTCATTTGGGATGGATCCTGGCTGGGATGCTTCAGAACAATGTGTTCTAACTCTCTCCTAACCTCCTGCCATCAAAGCACTCAGTCTATCCAGTTGTTTAAAATAGCCTAATCTAATAGCCCAATTTGCACTGAGGGGGACCGCACTAAAATACCAACGAGTCTATCTCTGAAAGGAGCAAAACCTCTTGGCATTATCTAAAGAACATTTTAATTTTTGGATAGATAAAGATCCAAGAGCAAGCACAAATGGAGATTAACATGTTCATAATCGCCCTCAAAATACTAGTTCTTAGCTTATTTGCTTCTGGTTGACCTTAACAGTATAACCACCTATTCAGAGAATAGGTCCTTTTATGTTTAAAAAGATGAATAAACAGTGTAGCCGGGCTAAAGCTTCTCTCTCGAGGCACAGCTGTATGGAGAGGTGGAGCACAAAGAGAGCTCAGTGTGTTCATGAGCCTCATAAAGATGCTTTCACCACTAAGCAGATTGATTACACAAAGTGGAAAACATGTTTCATTTAACAAATACTTCTGCTTTGCACAGCTACGCAATCAGATGAAATGTTGAAGTCCTTGCCCTAAAGAGCCCATATTCTACATTTTTCTTATATTTTATTGTTTCCCCTGAGGTCCACTTACAAGGTTTGTGTGGGTTTATGTACCAAAACCAGTTCTAATTTATTTTAACATGGCCATTTTCCAACCTTTTTTTTTTTTTTAAATCCCTTACTGTGTGTTTAAGACCGATATATATGTAAATGAGCTCTGTTCTGATTGGTCATGTATTGAGTGTTGTTCAAAAAGATCCCCAGACTGTAATACTCCACTTCATTGTCAGTTTCTGGTGCTAAACTGTTCTAGGTTGAATGGATTAATGTATGCAAATGTATGTTTTCAGAACCTTACAAAAACAATGTATCGCAAAATGCACCATTTTTATAGCTTAGTTTCCATATGCGGACTGGGAAGGGAACAGTATATTTCGAAACTTCAACAACGTTTACACACCACACACTCATTTCAAAATAGTGAGTAAAATTCAGTCTTACATGATAAGGACCCTTTACAGACACAAAGGATGAGAAACTATGGGTCAGTCAGGTTTTCTAATCACTTTTGCGGGGTCCAATTCATTTTACAGCTAAGGTGGTTCAGATTCAGGTGGCTGACCAGTCCTGTGCACCAACAACTGCTTACGTTTTATATGTTGTGTCAAAGGTCACTGAGACTGAGCTCTGGCGGACTGTCTGAAACTCCCGCCTCTCCATCTATGTCGTCATGGTTACTCTCAAGTCCACTTCCAAGTTCACTGAGGTCGCTTCCCGAAAGATTCAAGCGTACTTCTCGTCCATGGGTAAGACTTCTTAGTTTTGGGGCTAAAAAGAAACAAAAGCAACCGGTCAGACTATTTAAAATGCATGATAGTTGCTGAGTTATGAAATTCAACTAAGAGTTTTTCCAATTGACAGTAGAAGAGAAAATCTCTGACCTCAGTTATTCAGTTAAGTTCCAATTATTTGGGAAATTATTTAACGTGGAATAAAAAATACTTACATTTCAAAATTCTACTCCATCATTTGAGTAAGTTTCATTACTGGACAGGGCTCTATGAGGGCTAGATTTCAGCATAAAATTCTAGAGAACTCATCTGATTCTAATCTTTCCTAAGAAAGATTGCCAACAAAGATGTTGGCCTAGGCCTCAAGAACATCCCTTGCAGTCCACAGCTGAGCAAATGTACAGCAAGGGTGTGTGGGTGGTGCATGACTGTCCCAGTTTTGGGCAGCTTATTCCCCTCCCAAATATAGCAGCCTAGGAGATGAACGAGCAGGAAATTATCTCTCCCTCTCTTCCTGCATTAAACACCCTCAGGCAACTGCTGCAGAACTGAACTAAATTATTACTACAGGAAACGATGAACAAACCAGCGCTGTGGGTTTGTGTGCGTGCATGTGTGCGTGAAGGAACACCAGGTACCAGTATGAGTTCCTGAATAAATATACTTGACTGTTATAAATACATCAGCTTGAATATATGAGTGAATACACAAGTGTGTGTGAGTGTGCGTGTACGTGTACCGAGGTCTCAGAGGACATCTCTTAGCTCCATATTTGGAACAACCAGATGCTCTCATTGGAGACAAAACATGACTCCAACAGGAACCGTATCCAAGTAAGGCAAGAAAGGCCTTGGCAATGTCAGCGGACAGTGCCATTAAAACATGTTTACACTTCCCTCTAATGATATTAACTTACACACTCCGCTGTGAATCCTAGCTTCTATTATAATAAGACCAAATAACCTTCCATAACAATGCTTACATTATGATTTTGCCTCATCTCTGCTTTATGTAATTTTATGTGTCTTAAGCGCTATTTGGACAAGATTAGTTTTTCATGGGGTGAGGAAATGAAATTTTACCAAAGGATGTCTGTAATATCTATCACCAATTCACATAGGGCAAGAAATCTCAGTATAAACTACTCAAAAAAGAGCAGGAAAACATGACAAAGCGATTTAATTTAGCCATTATTTCATTTACCCTAACAGTCAACATAATTAAACAAATAACATTTGAGTAAACATTTCATTGAGTACCTCTACTTAAACCTCCGTTTACCACAGAATATACAGCAGAATTAATATCATTTCTACGGCTCCATGGTTCTTTTATAACAGGTAAAAGGTGCCAGAACTTTTCCTGACACGGGAGCGTGCAGTCTGATGTGGCTAATTCACACAGGAAAAAAAAAACACTAAAAACACTGATAAAAAAGAGCTCATCTCCCCATGCAACACCATGCAGCATCTGTCCAGAGACTATAGTTGAAAATTAGCCAAGTCAGCTAAATTGGCACACTAAAAAATAAATGCCTATTTAAGGGAATCCTGACACTTTTTCAAAATATCTGCGTAATTAAATGGTTATGATATAAACAATTAAAATGGTCTGATGTGAAAGACTGCATTTTAGAGAAACAAAAATGAAGGTGGTGATAGAAACCACTCATGGCAGAGATGTGCATACAAGGCAATGCAAGTAGCTAAAAAATGTCCAGATTGGTTTTGGATAGCAAATAAATTGGCTAATTAATGTTGCAGATATAAACTCTAATTTATTAAATGGGCACTCGCTTTGTAAATTAGCAGAAAATTATCGGCAATTAATGCCCCCTAATAATCCTGAACCAAAAGCTTTGGTTTTATGTCAGTGTGTTTATGTCAGTTTATATTTTAAATGTTCACCTCTGAATCCCAAGTGCAAAAATTAACTAAGCCAAGATAAAGATGATCATTTCTGTGTGTATGAACATGTGCTTCATGTCTGGCCAATAAACAATAATGATAATTATTACTTTTTTTTGTTACATAGATAATTTTGGGCAAAACAATTACGCAGTTAATGGCATGAAGGCTTGAAGTCCTTGGCAGTGTGGAATTGTTAGATTTTTAAAATAAAATTAGATTCTTATTGATTATTATCAATACTGGGTGACAAAGAATAACTTCATGAGAAGAGTCACCCAGCCCTAATGTGCATGTATTATTAATTAATTGCATGTGAATAACATGTGTGTGTGTCTGTCTGTCTAACCTGATTCTCCAAACCAGGATGTGTCTAGGTCATCTGAGCTAACGTCCCCAAGGCTGGGGGTGGGGCTAAAGTCATCTTCCGAATCTGACTGCACTTGTCTCAGGGGACTCGTCTCCACAGCAACTGCTGACGCTGAAGGAGATTGAGAGAGAAAGCTGAAGGTGAGGGAGGAGACAGCCAGCAAAAAAAGAAAAACCAGACACTTGCGTGTTTGTGCTGGTGCGTGTGCCTTACTCGATTTGGGTGGCACTTCTGCAGGTGTGTGGAGTCTGTCTCTCAGAATTAGGCTTCTCACTTCTTCCTTAAGTTCAGATACCGTAAGCCTACCAGTGTGTCCACACACATACAAGCAGAGAGGAAAAAAGTCAGCATCAAGTACTTGTTTACTGTATTATATTGTAGAAAAAAATGTTGTACAAAGTAAAAATACACATTTTATTGTTATATTATTGAATTTCAATTGATCTGAACTAAAGCGTTTGACCTAAATGTCTGAAACAATAGTGCACATCTGACTTATTCTTCATGTATTTTGTTTTATCACAGTTCTAATCGTATCCAGCTGATTGTGAGTCACAAAATTTTGAAAACATGGCTTGCTTCCACCTCTTTGGTCTGTACCAGGGCAACCTGTGTGCATACCTGAGCTCTCGTACTTCTTGCTGTGTGTGCTGGTACTGGGAGACAGTCCTGGCCAGTTCAAAACTTTGTGTGCGGTAGGAATCTGTGAGACTCTCCAACGTCTGTACAAACAAGACCCAGTGGGCGTACAGCCATCATGAGCACAGCACAGTGAGTTGTCAGTTATAACCTTCCAGCAGTCCTGATAGTGTGGATATTAAAGCAGTAGCTCAGCTAAATACTGAATTTACAGAATTTTGCCCTCTCTCTAAAAGCCGATCAACCAAGACAACCATCTTCAGTCCTGCAGTTGAGCTACAAAGGTAATGTAGTTACCAATTATGGAAGCTTAAGCCTCATTAATTAGCACTAGGCAAACTGCAAACCACCATCACACCTTATCACCAACACTGGGAGGGTGAAGGTGAGCATTTGCTCCCTCTGAGGCATGTGAAACCAGCCACGGCATGTTTTCAAACTGCTGCCAATCCTGTTGCGTCAGATAGAAGACGCCCATGCTGGCTAACATCAAGATGGGGGAGGGCTACACTACCAACCCAGAGAGCAAAGCCAACTGTGCTTTTTTAGGACTCCCGGCCACAGACGGCTGCTGCACCACTGGGGACCGTGATCTGTCGAAGATAGAGCCAATGCTTATACAGTTGCACCACTCGGGAGCCCTTTTGAAATAGTATTCTAAGCAATCTCAAATATTTGCTCATGTGAAATTCTTTTATCTTTAAAAAACAAATGCAGCCTCAAGATGACTACTGGTACTATTCTTAGCTATGAGACACACTGCTGTCCATTCTTTTAACAACATATCGCTAAAAATATGGGGGCACCTGACCATCATACATACATGAGCTCGGTGGACATCCCAATCTTGGGCATTAATATGGAGCTAGTTTCCTTTTTGTGGCTGTAACAGCCTGACCATTCAGTTAAAAGACACTGATGTTGGACAAGAAAGCCAGGATGGTCCATAGGCATCATTTATGCTGTGGACATGTCCCCAAAACTCTGAAGGATTAGCAACTCAACTCAAAGCAACTCAACCTCCCCAAATTATCAAATACAACCGCAAACCCCACCCTAAGGGAAACTAATGCAAAACTAAGGAAACAATTTTCAAACTCCAAATATGTCAGCCCCTTGATTGACTACATTTTTGTAAGAGGAAAATTGTGTAATTCAGATTTTTTTGCTGGGCTGCCACTTTGAGTGTGTATATTGTTGGTTAAACAGTCTAGTGTTGCTGCGGATATGCAATACCTTGCAGCTGCGCTCATACTGCCTCCTTGTTTCTCTTGCTTCCGACTGCTGTTGGTACATATCCTCCTCTTGCCTCACTACAGGCACGGGCACACACACACACACACACACACACACACACACACACACACACACACACACACACACACACACACACACACAC
>JBBPCZ010000163.1:11509957-11542256 GCA_037974445.1 Brycinus macrolepidotus | reverse complement strand
GCGCTGAGTGCGGGGTGTCCGGCGCGCTGCGTGTGCGACGAGCAGCTGGTGGTGCAGTGCGCGGGGCAGCGGCTCTCCGAGTTCCCCGCCGAACTGCCGCTCGCCACGCGCCAGCTCATCCTGTCGGACAACGGGATCGGCGAGCTGCCCGCGCTGCAGCTCAACTACCTGGCCGACCTGGTGTACCTGGACTGCAGCAACAACTCGCTCGCGGAGCTGTCCGAGTCCACCTTCGGTAACTTGCGCAAGCTCGCCTACTTGGACCTGTCCTTCAACGCGCTCGCGCACATCGACGCGCGCACCTTCGGGCCCCTGGCGAGCCTCGTGATGCTGCGCATGACGGACAACCCGGGCCTGGGCGAGATCGACGCGCGCGCCTTCGCCGAGAACGGCGCGCTGCAGGTACTGGACGTGAGCCGCAACAACCTGACGGCGCTGAACGTGAGCGCGCTCATGGCGCTGCCCGCGCTGCGCGCGCTCGGACTCAGCGGAAACCCCTGGACCTGCGACTGCCGCACCGAGGACCTCTGCCTGTGGATGCACGTGGAGGGCTTCAAGTTTCAAGGTGAGGAGGAGGAGGAGGGGGGCAAGCAGGTCAGGGCCATAGTTTATTGCCATAGTTTATTGGGGTTACAGAGAGAGTGTATTTTAAAAATGTGTATGAGTGTGGGAGAAGAAAGAGATAAAGAAACAGAGAAAAGTGTCATTATCTTGGTTATGCTTTAGTGTGACAAAGTTTTGCAGTGTGTCAGAGAACGGAGAGAGAGAAGTGTCATTAGTGGATTCAAAAGGGAAAAGAAACAATTCATGTTTTTTTGTTTACCTCAATCTGCCCTTTTTTTTACTATTGAATTTGGAGTGAGGATATTTGTAACATTAAATGAAAGAAAGACATTTGAGATAGTGAGAGAGAAAGAGAGAGTGAGTGAGTGTGTGTGTGTGTGTGTGTGAGAGAGAGAGAGAGAGAGAGAGAGAGAGAAGTGTAAATCTCTCGGTTATGCTTTAGTGTTATGAAGTTTTGCAGTGTGTGTCACTACTGGAAAGAGAAAGGGAGAGAACATGAGATAGTAAGAGAAAGGAGAGAGAGAAGTGTCATTAGGTGGCTGCAAAAGGAGAAAGGAAACAATTTGGACCTTATTTTCTGTTCTGTTTCTCTGTCTGTTTTGTTTACCCCTTTTTGTCCTGCTTGTTTTTACTTTTGCATTGGAAGTGATGGAACTTGTAACATTAAGTGGCAGAAAGACATTGAGATAGTGAGATGAGGGAGAGAGAGAGAGAGAGAGTAAGAGAGAGAGAATGAGAGATAGGGACAGAGAGAGAAAAGATAGTGAGCATTAGAGGGAAGG
Source organism: Brycinus macrolepidotus (assembly GCA_037974445.1). NCBI lineage: Eukaryota > Metazoa > Chordata > Actinopteri > Characiformes > Alestidae > Brycinus > Brycinus macrolepidotus. Next base: position 11,540,910 of record JBBPCZ010000163.1, on the reverse strand, counting down.
ACAGTGAGGTAGTTCGAGTGAGAGAGTGAGAGAGAGCGCGCGAGAGAGAGAGATCAGCTAATTAACTCGTTTGAACTGAGCGAGGTCAGGTCTTTATCGGGCTTATCACACCAGATTACTTTATCTCATTAATCAGGCCGCTAATGTGATCTTAAAGCGGCCTTTGCCTGAGTGAGGACAGGGCTAGAGAGGATATACACTTACCTCCTACAGCCGCAGGACTTCCGTTAAAGATCCTGCTTTCAACCTGGTCCTGTTTACACCAAGGCACACACGAGAGCCATCATTTAAACATTGTGTAGCCCTGTGTGTGTGTACGAGGCAGTGATCACTGTTGGGTGTAAGATGATTAGAAACTTCTTGTCTGTTGCTGTGGAGTGTGACTGGTGGTCTATGCGGTGTCGTTTTGACGGTGTTGATCGACCGGCGCTCTTTAATGTTGCTAGACAGAAAAACATAGAACATGAAACAGCCCATAGTTGTCTAGATTGGGAGCCTTGTCATTTTCTCACTCTCTCTCTCCTTTCACTCTCTTCTTTCCTCTGATGAGCTCCTCTGACGTTTTGGTGTTGCTGTGTCCGCTGGGAGTAGATGGCTAATTGTGTCTTCTTCTTAAGTGGATATGAAGAGTGAGAATTCCTGTCCTGTTATGTAATCCAATCAGAGCTCTGCTGCTGCACCAACTTGTTAAAGCAGTAGCAGTCTTTGTAGCCCTAACAATCTGTACGTGTGTGTGTTTGAGTGCGTGTGTTTGAGTGCGTGTGTTTGAGAATGACTGAATGTCGCTTATATCGTGGGTTCAGTTCAGGTGAGACTTAAGATTGAAGACTGCAGTGCATGTGTGTGTGTGTGTGTGTGTGTGGTGGGGGGTGTTAAGTAGAGTGTGCTAGGTGGGTTTAGTAAATAGTATGTGATTCATGGCATTTAAGCATTTGTGAGTCATTGTGTATCCTCTCTTTCTTGAAGGCTTTTGCTGGTGCTCTGACGTCGCTTCATTTTGATCAGCAGCAGCATCTCTGCTGGTGTCGCTTGTATGTGTGTGATTACTATTGATCTGACTAAGTGTTTTCTTTCTCCTGAAGCACTATGGATGTTTCAGATTGTTTCAGATGTATCTGCTGTTCAGAAGATGTCTTCTGAAAGTGTACACACACACACAAACAAACACACACACCTACACACACACACACACACACACACACACACACACACGTACACACATGTACAAAAAACTTGGGCCCAGTTTCCCAGAAGCATGTTAGTCGTCTTAACTGGTAGAGAGAGAGCTGAATTGCAATTGCAGTTTTTCTCACCACTATCAAAGCACAGTTACTCACACTGTGTTTCACACAATCATAATCTCTCTCTCTCTCTCTCTCACACACACATTCCATTTACTTGTGAAATATTGTATCTCAGTAATACTACACCTACATCTAAACCTACCACCTAAAAGTAACCTGCTCTTTTAGCTTTTCCTAAAAATTGAATTTTTGGTGAAAACAGCATCTTTCCTTGTGAGGACCCCCCAACCCCCCCCCCCCCCCCCACACACACACACACACTTCTACAGACCTTTCAGTATTCCAATCATTATGATATGAATGCATGCACACACACTTCTTTAGATTATTCAGTATTCCTATCATTATGATATAATTACACACACGCACACATACACACACATCTGCTTCTTTCCTACCTCTGTTTAGGGCTGCAACAATTAGTCAACACAGTTGATTAGTCAGTATTGTTGATTTTAAAAAAAGTCTAAATATGCGTTTTCTTTAAAAATGCACTCAGTAATGCTCTGTAATGTTCACATGATACATGTGTTCATGCCAACAGATTGTGTTGGGGTGATATAGCTTCTGTTGTTTTGTTGCACCGTAGAATAAATCACTTGTCAGTGGGAGACCGGAAGGCATTACGTCTCAATTACCTGATTAAACAACTTACAGCTGATAAATGAATCGATTGTACAAATAATCCCTAGTTAATGTGCCTTAGACCATGAAGTTACTTATCACCTTACGAATCCCACTTGCCCTTTCCTTTCTGCAAATCTCCAAAACTGCCCCACTAATCATGTGGTTATGAGCTCTGTTCAAGCTGTAGTAAAGTATGCATTCAAATGGATTACAGACACAAATACCTCAAGGTGTTTTGGGTTCCTGTGTGCTGACGTGTGCTGTGGTGTTGGCAGGATTTATCTGGTGACCTCTGGTGCAGTAAACACAGCGTAGCAGAGCTGCGCCGGTGCATACTGAGCACACAGGGCAGCATGTGGAGGCTCCAGATGCTGTGGCTAATGGAGTTTGATTTAAAGGACAGCCCCCGGCTCGTAGCGAGGGCATTTAGAACAACCTTCCGCTGTCCTCGTGGAATATTTGTAAACAAAGACTTACAAGGCACTTATTCATGCTTTTTTAAACTGTTGGATGCATGGAAGCACCAGAACATGGTGCATTGTAGGTATATTATATTTGCTTGATGTATACTGTGGAGCGAAATCTTATTTTCTTGGGGTCTTCTTTCCAGTCTTACAAGCACTTTTTGTGTTTTTTTTTGTGTCAACATGTGTTTTATGTCTTTTATGGACTGCCAAACCTTAGTGAAGTCTACTGCTGCTCTGTGGCCAGTGTGGAAGGCTGGGTTAAAGGGGCTGCATTGTGAGTGGACCTCTGATACAGAGTGGAAAAGAATCAAAAAAAGGAAATTGCTTGGAGAGTTGTTCTATTACAGTGGTTCTTGTATTCCATTTGTCTTTATTCAACACAGGGCCATAGATCCACCACTGGCTGCAGTAGGGCAACAGTGGGGTTGCCATCTTGTCTGTTCCCCTTAGGTTCTTCAGATGAGTCATTAGTCATGAGGGTGATGCGTGACGGCAACGAAAGGACAAAGATACTGAATCATAAACCGATTATGATAGATTGCTCTTGAAGGTTCTTTCGCTTAGCAATTGTCTTGACCAGTTCCCCGCCTGGTCCAGGAGTAGCCCTACCATGCATATTTTAGTGTTTTCTCTTCTTTAGCCCTCTTCATCCAACTAACCAACCCACTAACAAACCCTGTAGTGGGTGTTTCAGAGTAGATAAATCACTAAAATCAACGTGTTATTCCAGGACCAGGGTTGTGAGAAGATATAACTTGGCGTTAACTATAGCTTTTTGAAGGAAAGCTCTTTCATGTAGTAGTCGGATGTTTCTTTGTCGTAAAACCAACTGAATAGTGCTGGACACTGTTTACATAATTCAGTATCGCTATATTGTATTATTTAACAATATTTAATGTTAGCATTAATACAGTTTACAAAACTATTCTAGTGCTCCATGCTGAAAGAATATCTTACAAAAAGTACACGTTATATTGAAAATACTTTTTAATAACACTGAAGGGAAGCATTCATAAAGCTACCTGACACCTATAAGCCTTTCATGACAACTGCCCCAACCCTATACAGACATTTATAAATTCTTATTCCAACAAGCGTCAGTTGTTATAACACCAACTGAGGTTAAATGACCTCAGCACTGACAAGAGTGGCCTTTATAGCTACTAATGGAAAAAGTCTTTATACATAAATGACTGTGTGGGTTTTTGTAAGTTATCAGCTTATGTTGGTATCATTTAGGTTTATAAAATCTATGTTTCAATTTTAACAAAGTGTTACTGACTCTTGAGTTCTGTTCTTTGTTATGTTCTCTTAATATTACACCAAAGGAAACCTTACACGGTACTTTAAATGGTAACCATTTAAGTATTAACATTACAAGAAAAGAAATGTACTGTTCATCTTTCAATACCTTTAACACAGAAAATCAATATATCAGAGTGTCAATTTCGTGACATACTGGTATGGACAGTAAGTTGCCCAGTAACATATATACATAACTAGAGCTTGAAATCTGGATTTGGCACCTCCCTGATTCGATCTTGTTCATATATTAAATGCCTTAATGGGCCAATCTGTTGAAAATGATATTTTCTATACCACTGTATATAGTGGTCTATACCACTATATATATTTGGTGACAAAAACGCTAATAAAGCAACACCAAAGCTGTTTATGACTCACGCAACTGCTGTGATTTAGACGTAATAGACGTAATAGACGTTAATATTGCAGAGCAAAACCAGTGGTGGTTGTGACCAGTACTGGTGCCAGGACTGCCGTTTTTGATCGGCATGTCAGATTAACTATGAGGCGTCTACCATCTCAGAACAGGAAAACACTGAGATACACCAAACTGAGAACCCATAAAAACGACAGCAAAAAATAAAAAAATAAAAAATCAATACTCACTTTATACAAAGAAGCAATAATCTCCAAAATAACATTAATATGCCCCTAATTTTTCTCTGGCATTATTCTGGCATTTATGAGTTCAGATTTAATGAGCCTTTTAGACTGTATAAAAGTAAAGTAAAGTAAAGTGACCTCTTATAGTCACGTGTGAACACATCAGAACCGACAGTGTGAACAATGTGAAATTTTTTCTCTGCGTTTAACCCATTCACTAAGTGAAGCAGGGAGCTGCCACCAATGAGGGGCGCCCGGGGAGCAGTGTGTGGGGACGGTACCTTGCTCAAGGGTACCTCAGTGATGACAGTAACCGTTCAGGGATTCGAACCCACAACCTCTCAGGACGAACTCCCTTAACCACTAGGCCACCAGCTGCCCCAACTGTTTGTAGTTATTGTTTTTATGGACTGCTTGCATTTTTTTGCCTCGAATAAGCCATGTTCATGCTTCTAATCCATATTCAGTGATGACTATCTACTGTGCAAGGCTTTTGTTCCATTTTGAGGTCTAAATGCTTAGCAGGCACCCCGATGCTATGGTTATTGGTGGAACAAGAATTATGATTAGTCAATATCAAAAATGGAATCTCTTATTGATATACTTTACTAACTCATTTTTATTTATAGTTTTGGTTTATTTGTTAATAAACATTTTATTTGGGGTGGGACAATGCTAAAAGTATGTAGATGTCTAGTCCCACTGGGCCCAGTCATGCCACTGCGACTGGTGGCTGCGACATTGAGTTATTAAGCTGTTGTTTAGGTTTGGGGAACTCACATATGAGAGAAAGTTTTTTTTTCTTGGACCTTTCCCCATCCAATCAGCCTTAAAGATCGATCCCTACTGATTGTTCTAGGACATTTTCATTAAGCCCTTACTCAAAGCAAACTAGAGAACAGAACTGCCATTAAAAACGTTTTACTCAGGACCAGTCAGATTCCATGTAGTACTAAATTTGAACAGAATTTTTAACAGTCCTGGTGACTGGTATTATGTCTGTTTATTGTCCTATGCACAACCCCTATCAGACTGATGGGAACTTGAATGCAACTCTCGACTTGAGTCAACAGCTTATCAAAAACAATTAAGGCGCATAAACAGTCGGCAGGCCACAAAGCTCATTACAGCTTTGCATGGCAGCAAATCCTCAGCAGAAATGCTCATTACCACTATCACAGATATATTTGGAATAACAATGTTCATTTGCAATCATGGAAACAAAAGGCCAGGCTTGGAGCATTCGTCAGGCTTTCCTAATTACGTCCTTAATGATGACGATTATATTGCTGTCCTGGCAAATGATGATATTTCTCTAAGTTCTCTTACAGGCCGTCTGCTGTTTGGAGGCACTCAGGTGACTCTGCACTGGGTCTGTCAGCACTTTCTGGGTGTTGACTGGCAGCCCAGACCTGCACTGTTGTCTGCTTAATTGCTTTGGACTGTTCTAGACAGAACAGAGAAAGAAAGAGGGAGGGAGAGGAAGAGTGGGAGAGAGAGAGAGTGAGAGAGAGAGAGAGAGACAGAGACAGAGAGAGAGAGAGAGACAGAGACAGAGAGATAGAGAGAGAGAGAGACAGACAGAGAGAGAAAGAGAGAGAGAGAGAGACAGAGAGACAGAGAGAGAGAGAGAGAGAGAGAGAGAGAGAGATATGTAGGCACATCGACCTGCCCCAAGCATCAGGCAAAGCATTTCATTTTTAAACATCCTGCGCTACCTTCAGCTAGCTGTCAGAAGCGGCTCTCCTCTGCTCTTTGAGAGGTTTCGATGGGGATGAGCCGACTCTAGCAGAATCCATCCAAGTTTTAGTGGGCTTCTGCTGCATAATGCCTCTTGTGAATTCATACGCCATGCAGTTCTTGGAACCACGGCCCATAAGCATCAGTGTTCTGGTACTCTCTGTCTACTATATGGCTGTAATGTCTACCGTATGGCAGTAATTGGGAAAAGGACACTTAGGCACTCTAATAGGTCTAATAGAAGTGGCAGTGATAACAAGCATGTTGTATTTAATTATTATTATTTCCAAAGGTGGAAAGAGTAGCCCATGCTCTAGTGAAAGAATCGTTACTTCACTGAAAGAATGACTCAGGTATAAGTGAAAGAACCATTTTTAAAATACTGCAGTGAAACAGCTTAGTACATCCATCTTCTGTGAGCATTCGTAACTGAAGTTTGTTAGACTTTTTCCCTTGGCTGCTTACAGAGCATGTTTCTTATAACAAGCCTGATGCAAAAAATTCTTAGAGAACAAAACACCTCAAGCAAAAAAACTTCACTTAATCAAATACAAATTATAAAGTGGACCATTTGCCACGTGTGAACACACCACACAGTGTGAAATTTGTCCTCTGCAATAAACCCCTTCACCTTAGTGAAGCAGTGGGCAGCCAGCAAAGGCACCCAGGGAGCAGTGTGTGGAGACAGTACTTTAATCAAGGGTACCGCAGTGGTGCTATTGGTGGTCCTGGGATTCAAACCCCCAAACCCCCCAGAAAACTCTTAACCTGTGGGGGGGGGGGGGGGGGGGGGGGGGTCACTGCACCAGCAATATAAGTACATACCATGCCAAACATTTACGTTAATGTTTAATAAATGACTAAATCCAAAGATCATCAGCAAATCATCAGTTTCTTAAAATGGTGTCTTCCTCATCCAAACTAAATTGTTAAACATCAGAACTAGTCAAATTGCTGTTATAATGAAATTAAACACAAAAAGGGACTACTGAGTAAAAATTTAATCTCATCTATCAACATTTTGCTACCACTGAGTAAATGAAACTAGTAACTAGCCCACCTCTATTTCTCACTCGTAGCTCATTTAGTTAAAGTGGAGAAACTATGGCCCTGTTGCAGAACTTGTCTCCGACAAAATTTGACTCACCATTTGGAAGCGCGTCGCACCCATGTTACATAAGTGGCCACACGCAGCAGAAGGGTAGGAGGGAGCAGTGAATCAGGGATTCTTTATTTGGGTCTAATCAGCTGGATGTAGTGCTGTTGTTTCTGTGCTTGTTAGCTGTGTAGCCTTTATCTTGCTAGTTAACAAGCTAACCGAGTAACAAAGCTGCCTCCACAGTCATGTATCACAGATTAAGTAGTTTGGAATCGAAAGTTCAGAAAATTGAATGTTATGATTTTGAAAAATGTAGACTTTTTTAGGAGTTTACCGTTACGACCCATCAACAGTTTTATCCGCCTATATATTCAGGTTTGAAAACAAAAGTGTCAGTTCGCAATGATTTGTGGATAACGTCTGTTTCTGATGTCTAAAATTGTGTTCACTCAACCCCTCGTGCCTCCAAGGGCTCATTTAACAAACTTCACATGAGCTAATACAGTAACCAAACAGCCCTTAACATAGCATCTGAGATTTCCTCTGTGAAGAAATACTGAGGCCAAGCGGTTAAGGGTATGTCAGATGTCATTTTCTTATGATTTTATTCTGGTAAAAAACACATTAAAAAGACTTTCATAATAAGTAGAAATATATTGAAAATGAGTTGTAAAGGCCAAAATATCTGCCAATGGGGTAAGCAGAATTTTTTTATGAAAATTGCTTGAAATTAAGACAGTAATGTCTAGTTCATTGCAAAAAGTGAGACTGATAAAGGCCATTGTAATGAAATGTACTGAACCATTTCTACTGGTTTACTGAAAAATGTTCATACCGTACAAAGTAAAGGTAAACTTCTTCAATTATGATAGTGAGGACAAATGTATCAGAAAACCTTAAAGTCCTTTGAAGCACACATTTAGCCTTATATATTCTGAACACTGTGGTTATTCTGTTCTTCTGTTATGTTGAAGATGCAAATGAAGTGCACTTGTTTTGCTGTTTCAGCTCAACATTGATCCGACATAACAGAGTTGATTTCATGTCACAGCACACCAACGGTAATCCATCTTGCGAACATTAGCGCATGAATTGTCATTCCGCAGTCGAGAAAAACTGAGGCTGTGGAAGAGCCTCTGCCTTGCCTAAACCATTCATATCTATTATACTAAAGTGTCTCTCCCTGGGTGGAATATGCAGCTCTCAGTGTAGACTGATATACAGAGACACTGGTCTGGTCATATCATGATCTGTAGGTCATCTAAAAGTGGACAGCAGTGTTTTGTGACCCAGAGGTCGTCTGTGTGTGGAGGGCAGTGTCTTGTGACCCACAGGTCAGCTCTGGAGTGAACAGTCATTCAGTGCTTTCATTTCTTCAGTCGTGTTGTCTCTGTATATCTGACATGTCGAACAAATAGAGAATACAGTGAATGTTGTGTGTGTGTGTGTGTGTGTGTGTCTGTGTTTCCTTTGAAAAAGAGAATGCATTGTACTACAATAAAATAATAAATACATTTTTTATATTTTACATATAATATTTTTGGAGGTTTTAAAAAAAATTAGAAAAGATAGAATGCATAACCAAAACAGTAGTGCAAAATTTAAAAAGGACAATGAAAATGTATGAATACATTTTTTTTTTTAACATTTAACATTTACAAAACAAACTAAGAAGGAGCATAAGGAAAAATTAAGCAATTGAGAAAAATGAATTAATCTAACAAGATGGTGTCATAGTGGGCTGCTGTCCATTGTGGCATAAGAGATAAGTTTATGATTCTATCCATAACACAAAAGGCTACTACTACTTTGGCAGAAGCACATTTGAAACAGTGTTAATGGCATATTTGCTTAAGTTTTTTCCTTGTTTTGCAGGACTGTCGTATGAAAACAGTAGAACACTCGAGGTCTTGTGTAACTGGTCTTAATCTGTCATGCACACTGAAGTATTGATGATACCCATGATATAATCAAAAAGTATATTTTGGCTTTTATTGTTGCGAGAATTTATTACGATAACGATAACGTCATTCTGCCCACCCACATCCATTGGAGATGACTTGATTCAAATGGGTGCAATTTTTTTATGAATGAAATATATTACTCCAACACAATTATTCCCAAAACTAAGTCAACTGAAAGGTAAAACTGTGCCAATATACTTTAAATGTGTTGTACACATTTGAAACAAGTAAATTTAGTATATTTTTTCAGTGTGTGTATATATATATGTGCATGGAAGTGTGAGGGTATGCATGCTTATCTGTTGTGTGTATGAGGCAGAACTGGCAAAAGAATCAGATTGTTATGTGAAGCATGGAGTGCTGTGCCTTCCGGCAAAGTTTTTTTTGAAAGAAAAGATAGAGTGCGAAACAGAGGAAAACAGTGGGATGATACTCATACAATGAGTATCTCTCTCTCTTTCTTTCTCTCCATGATCTTTGACCTTTCTCTTAGTCTCTCTACTGCTTTGCATTTCTACCTGTGTAGATTTTGTTTCTATGGGGTGGTCAGGGGTTTTGCTTGTGGTGTCCACAAGCTGGACAAGGGGTATATTTGTGTGTGTGTATGTGTGTGTGTATGTGTGTGTTTGAGGGGTGTGTGTGCTGTCCAGCTCACAGCTCCTAGGCATAAATCCAAAGAGGGGGTGGACATAGGGCCACAGTTGCATATTCATGAGAGAGAGAGAGAGAGAGAGAGAGAGAGAGAGAGAGAGAGAGAGAGAGATAGAGAGAGAGAGAGAGAGCATGTGTAGTGTGCCACACATCCTGGGAGTCTGTAATTGGACGAAGAAAAGATGAAGGCGAAGGAAAGCAGAAATCTAAACGCAAGCTGTTGTCTAGGAAGACGAGATGTTCACACAGCTGCAAGATCCCAACCTAAGCAGCTATTTAATGCTTACCCAGCAATTGATCATTTTTTCCTATTCTTGTTAATCCTGAGAAGACCTGAGCTATTACCGATCTTTTGAAATCCGTTAACTTTACATATTTATGTACTGTAAAAAAGTCTGAGACTACTCTTTCATTTGTTTAATTCCCATTTAAAGGGATAACTGTACAAAGTTATTATTTTCGGTGACAGAAAATGGCTGGAAACTTACACAGACAAGCGACTTCAAGCACCTTGTATCTGCACTTGTGTCCATGTTATCTGCTTCATTTTACCATATAGGTGGACTTTGTAATTCTACAATTACCGACTGTAGTCTATCTGTTTCTCTTTATAGGCCCCTGTTTAGTGTATTCATAAGTGGTCAGTGTCTGGACACAGGACAGGATTGTTGGTTGGTGGACTATTCTCAGGCTGCAGTGACACTGAGGTGTTTAAAGTCCAGCAGCATCCTCACTTTGCAGCACACATGAAGATTGCCCTTATATTGAGTTTTTTAAATGATGTACAATGTGTTTCTAAACGAATTAGGCTTTAAAAACTATAAAATCATTAGTAAGGGGTTATAACATATAGAAAGGGCAACCTGTTGCTTGCCAAATAGTGAGCCCATATAAGAATGTACACACAACAACAACTTCTCATTCAGTTCAATTCAGAGTAAAACATCTCTTCTTCACCACACAAAACATCTTTTCTTCACCCACAATTTCAATAGAATTTCTCTTGTTTCAGTGAGCTACGAGTGAGATAAGTCGTACAAATGTATACCATGCTGTAAGACTTCTGTGGGTTGGACCTAATCGAGGCTATTTCAACTTTACAGTTATTCCTCATTCCTGACACAGGTGTTGGGATGTGTTTCCTAATGACCTCATCATAATCCGGAACAGCTCATACCCTGCAGACCCAGAGGAAGGTCAATCATAATACACACAGTAATAACCTCAGTTGCCATTGGCTGGGAATGCTGAGATGAATGCTGTTTAGTTGATATGAAAAAAGCCCAGCCATAACGAGAAAGTCTTTTATTTTGTGACACTTCCCTGATTGCCACAAGGTCTTTCTGCTTTTTCTTATTTGCTTGCAGGTCAACACTCTAGTATTACTCCCCCCACCTGCTCGCACAACCTCGAGATGGGATTTTCTCTTTGGAGTAGGCCCAACAGCGGCCAGTTGTCATGGCAGTTCATTATTTAGTGAATGCTGGACACAAGAGAGGAAGAGAAGCCTGAGCAAGGTCACTTTGTCACAGACCATTTGAATAGAACAATGCCCTGCTTTTCTAACAGCGGTGTACTTGATATCACGAACACACAGCCAGTGACGTAGCATGAGGCAACATTATTCACCAGCCATGTCATACAGACCAATGCCAAAGCCAAAAAAGTGATACTGTTTCACCAGATGAACAGTATGTAGCTATTAGAAGGAGAATTCTGGGGTGGGTAATATGGAAAACATATGCCATCACAGTACTTCAAGAAATTTGCACAGTCTATCACAATATTTATTTTTCTGACATCTGTTTAGTTGGAACAGACTAGAAAGAAACTGGACATGGTGCCACGTTTAAAAAAAAATCATGCTCTACACTGCTATAAATACTATTATTAAACAGAGCTGACCACATCCACGAAAGCATATTGTGACATACTCTGAAATCATTTATAAGGATTATGATATATATAATTCAGGATGTGCAGTTATATACACAATTATAGCCAATCAGCCATAACCTGTTTGGTGTCTGAACTTTACTACTTTAGTTTCACACTGGTGATTCAAAGCTAAGGTAGTAATGGAAGCTTATAGCGTACCAGTTAGCGTCGTCCAAACTGCATTCCTGAATTATCACATGCTTGCCTCAAACAGTGTGGAGTTGCTCAGTAATCTGAAATAGACTTTCATGTCTAGCTCCACACATCATCTTGGACTCCCCCACAATATGCTAAAAACACTGGTAGTATGTGCCACCTCTGAGTCACATGCGGCACTGCATGTTTTTAAACTGTTACTACCACAACATTGTTGAACAGCTCAATATGCTTGGAAACTGTGATGGTGAGAGGGAGGGCCATCATACTCACAGAGGGAGAGTGGGGCCATTTATGCTCTCCTCATTTATGCATATATGACAAACTCCTGATGACAGGGCCAGTGCTTCCAGTAGACTTGCTTATGTCCATACACTGTATTACATATTGTTTTTATTGACAATAGACAACATTACACTCACTCTCAGTAACCGCTTATCCCTCACTAGGGTCGCAGGAGCCTATCCCAGGGTCAATGGGTGCGAGGCAGGGACTCACCCTGGGCAGGTGCCAGCCCACCGCATGCCACACACACTATTCACTCACACCTATGGTCAATTTAGAATCCCCAAATCACCTAACATGCATGTCTTTTGACTGTGGGGGAAACCGGAGACCTACGGCACCACAAGGAGAACATGCAAACTCCGCATAAACAAGGTCAGGACCCAAATTCTAACCCCCAACCCTGGAGGTGTGAGGCAGCAGTGCTACCCACTGTGTCACCATGGGGCCAGCAACAGTACATTTCATAGCAAAACACAGTAGCAACCATCTTGAGGCCTGAATTTTGTAAATGCTTTTGTCCATTTTTACACTTAAGATCTGGACATGTCAACATCTTTGAAAGTGACCTTAGCAGAATAGTTAACCTTGGATAAAATGTGTGTGTCAGTATTGTCGTAATGCATCTGAAAGTAAAGGTGGATGACATGCATTTCTAAATGCAGAATACGGTGAAACACAGCAGTGGAGTGCAGGGTGTGAGAGACTGCATGGGGGAGTTTAGCGTGTTGAGCTGAGCTCAGTATAAAACAGCTTTGTGCAGTAATTCTCTCACTGCGCTGCTATCTGTCTCCCCGTACGACCTCATTGATATGCAGAGAGGGCGAAAGTCTTCCCCCTCCTACTTCTTCTTCTCCTTAAAGATTAACTTATGCAATTACATAATTAACAGGGTTAAAAATAGAAGTGTTTACCGGGCGACTGGTGGTAGCCCCACTCTGCAGCGTGTTTGAACTCAGCCCTCAGGGTTAACTGCTGAAGCAGAAGCAGTGCAAGTGAAAGAGACAAACAGTGCGTCAGAGAGGGGTTGGTGGTGTGTGTGTGTGTGTGTGTGTGTGTGTGTGTGTGTGTGTGTGTATGTGTGTGTGTGGGTGGGTAGTTGGGTGGGTGTGTGTTTGGGGGACAAGTACTATGATGTACTATGTGTATATGGGATAAAATGGACAGGACATGGAAATGTAATGGAAATGTATTTAAGTGGGGTTTAAATGTGCTTCCAGAGGTGGGGGAATAAATGCATAAATGTTTGAAGCATATAAACAATTCATAGTTTAGAACAAGGTGTGCTGGTGAGTATGTTGTTGGCTCTTAGCTTAGAAATCATTTTTGCCACATCTTTTCAAGGTTCAAGGTTGAAGGTTACTTTATTGTCATCAGCAGCTGTGTACACGTACATAGTGAGATGAGACAACATTTCTCCATGGACCACAGTGCAACATGTAGCAACATACAACATTCAACAGTCAACAGAGTGCAAGTTACAACAGACAGTAGAAAATAGACAAACAATAAATATTCTTAACATTAAGATGATTAGGTTTAAAGATGTCTGAAGTATCCAGACAGCCCTTCTAATGAGGAACTTAAATCTACTTTAAGTTGCATCCAGTATGGACACAGGTGTTCAAAAATGCTCCGACACAGCTTGTGTAATCTCTAAAGAAGCACACTGCCATGAAAAATGTTTCCAATAGAATGGGAAGCTCTGAAGCTTAATGTCACCATGGGAAAAGCCAAGTGTTGGAACGAGGGGGATAATATCACCCAGCACTGGGCTGTGGAGCAGTGGAACTGCATTTTCTGGAGTGATACAGCTCCATCAGATACCTCTAGCATGTGATGGAGTGGCATTTGTGATCCAGAACTGATCACACAACATCATTACCTGAGCTTATGACAGCAATGTTCCAGTCTCTAAAGCACTGTCAGAAATGTAGAGGCTGTTATTGCAGCAAAAGGTGGACAATCTTAGTTAATTCCCTTGATTTTGTGCAAATCCTTAAACAAGAAGGTGTCTGCGAACTTAAACTGTAGTTTCCAGCTGTAGCACACATGTAACAAATATAGTAATAACAAACTGTCTGGTGTACGATTGTGTGTACATGTGTATGTGTTTATCCAAAATGTACTCACTATAAACAGCGGTGGGAAAAGCGAGTAGATCAGGCAGAACTCACACACTCAGGCAAGGCTCTTGGATTTTCTCTCTAAGAGGATTTAGTCATAAAAGTCACCAGGGCACTCACACTTGTGAATCATGAGAGGGTTCTGTGGTTTTCCTGCAGCTAAATTAAAGATGCGTTAGCACGTATGTGTTCTTTGGCTGCACTGCTCCTTGCTGGTTTTGGCTAAATGCAGATTTCTTGGTGGTTGCAGAATATACAACATGCTTTGCAATTGCTGTGTTGTTTAAAGGTGTGTCTTTTGCAATGCAATGCTCCACGCGTGTTCAGGGTGGTTCTGACTCCTCTGGCAGTGCCAGTCTTTGTGTTTTAAAGATAATGCAGTGAAAAAAAAATGTATGTAATTTCCCCCTTACCCATAATGTAATCAGTCAGCCAAGATGTACCTGAGGTTGCTTTTTTAGTTTTGCACTTAGTTTTGTGCTATAGTGGTTTGTGACACTGTATGACACATCATTATCTGAAAAAAATGGACAAAACTACCGAGGAAATTCAGGCCGCCAGGTAGCTGCTTTTGTCCACTTTTATAGATAACAAGTTCTGACCTTACTTGTTAGCCTCATGAGCCTCATACCTCCTGTGGAAAAATAAATAAGCAAAAACAGGAAAACTGTCAACTCTGTAAGAGGTCCTTAGGTAAACTCTGAGGTGTATGCTGGGGTGGCTGCAGCTAAGCTACGCTAACAGAGTGGTGGCGTGTTCATTAGCAGAGGTGATGGAGCAGTCAGGCCGCTGCACACTCAGCAGTATTGATACAGCCCTTAGGCTACTCCACTGCATGTGTGTGTGTGTGTGTGTGTGTGTAGACTATGCTGATAACACTGCAGCTGAATCACCCCGTACTTATTCACTCTAGGGGTTCACAGAGTTTGGCGCTCAATGAAAAAAAACTTGTTTTTCTGATTAGGGCATTTTAGCCCCAAGTTATTCAATGTTTCTGCTTGCGCAGGTGTTTTTTCTGGCCTATAATGCACATCAGAGCAGTTTGATTTGTAAAAGCAGTATATTGTTCACACTAATACAAAATGGACTGCAAAGCTTTGTGTGTATGGTTTTATTCCCTCATGTATGGTTTAGACTGGAGAAAATGCCTGTTTAAATGAAAGCATGATTCAGTCTTGCCCAACAGTGCTATCACACTCGCTGGTTATTGATACCATTTCTCTCTGTCAAGAGGAGATCCGCAGGCCAGCGCATGTGGGATTACATAAGTCTCATAGAGCTTCAAATAAAAACTTGTTTCTTTTTAAAGCCATTGCGCAAAATACTAACGCCTTTTCCCAAAACCAAAGCTGGAAGCCCTTTGACTGTTCTTTCATGCCACCACCCATTATAGGGCCTAAATCATCTATCAATTCATCCATTCATTATCTGAGCCACTTATCCTAGCCAGGGTTGCAGTTGTTGCAGGGTTGCAAGGAGCTTATCCATATCAGGGCTCTCAAGTCTCACACAATGAGCGTGAGACACACGCATCTGGCTGTCTTCTCACGCTCTCACGTCATACCTCCAATTTCTCACGCTGAAAATCTATTTTATCTATCTGCCCATTGCGTCGGTCCAAACACGACTTGCGATCGTTTAATTATGCCTTATGCACGGCATCCCTGTACGGTCCTCACGGTCGTCACAGCACCTCCCCCCCGTCTACTAAGGATAGTTCAGAAGCCAGGCCAACTTTGGTGTCCAACGTTTTCTTCTTTATGATAGAAGTTGACCTACAAGGCTAGCATTGTTAACCAGCACTAGAGTCTTTCCACCAAACCTCTCTCAGCTCGCTCATACCACATCTAGGTCACCAATATGGTGCCACAGACCTGCTGAGTGCTGGATATTTATAAAGGAGTCAAAGAATCCTTCATATTTATGTCACAAAAATGGTTTCTGGATCCGCACTCCTACCGCTGAGGCATTTTACTGAAACAGACCCTGTTGTATAAACTGGCTGCCTAGCAAGTTTTGTTCATTTTTATAGTAAGTCATACTGTGTGCTAAACCACATCCACTAGTCTGCACCAAGTTAAAGAAGAGATGGATGTACCTGTGATAAGAGAAAAGTTTGAGGGATGGATATATTTATGGAAAAGATTCTTGCATTTGTTAGCTCCTTAGCTCCAGGGCTAAACTAAAAAAAAGCTTTATTTGATCTCCAAACATGTATTCTCTGGATAAGTGAAAAAACAGTAAAAAAAAAAAAAAAAAAAAACACCAAACAAACAATGAATTAAACCATTCTAAAGATTTTAACTGTAGAGGTACAAAGAATTAAACTGTAGAGGTACTGTGGAAATACTTGATTTGCAATGTAATGAGGATGAGGGCTGTGCTGCCAAATATTTCATTACCCTAATAGTAAAGAAGACAGAAAGAATGAAGAAAGAAAGGGAAATGTGTCAGAACTGATCCAGCGCAGAGCTTTCCTCAGACAGCAGGCCATCTGTGTACCGTGTGCTGTGTTGGCAGAGGAAATGGATGAAAGCAGACCTCATTTGTTCTGTTTTTTAATATGACTTGAGTGTGTGTGTGTGTGTGTGTGCGTGTGTGTGTGTATATGCAAGACACACAGACACAACTCTGTTAGAACATCAAGCTTATACACAATGAGCCATTTACAGGCCACCATGACTCTAATTAGGACAGAGTATAATTCATGGCAGTACTGATTAACAGAGGCCCCAGAGCCCACCACTATCTTGGACTAGTCTTACTTTCACTTAGAAAGCTTGGTGAATGTTCATACTATACACTAATGAATGCAATCTGTAATCTGTGTGTATTCACCTGTCTGTATTTAGTCTGTAGTCTTTGTTTTTGTTTTGTAGAGCTGACCCTCTTTATGGACAACTGTCTGTCTGGACTTTTAAAGGACACCAAATACATGTCCATATCCATGAGAACATGGACACTGGTGGTGTAAGGTGAATGTACTGTTGACTTACACATTTAAGAAGTGTTTTAAGTGAATAAAATTTCAAATGTCGGTTGATCCAGCTAATACATATACTTGGTATGTTTATGGTTTTTGCATTCAACCTCTTAAACCAGGGGTTCCCAATCCCACTCCATGCTCTGCAAATCTCTGGGCTGTTCCTACTCTACACACCTGAGCCACAAGACGCTGCTTGATTAGTTAATGAGATCAATCAGGTGTGCTACATGAGCCAATGCAGAAAAATGTGCATAGTGTGGGGTTGCCAGGACTGGGTTTTTGGGAATCCCTGATTTAAACACTAGGTTGTACTTCATAGCATGCCCATGGACAAAGTAATGATCTTATAACAGTTTTTATCATAAGCAATCAGCCTTTTGTAAAACCTCATATAGAATTTTCATCTCTATATACATTTGTTGTACGTAGCACAACCACCCACAACCACTCCAACGTTCTACTAATTGAGAGATCCTCGAAAGAGATGGTAGAGAGTATCAGTGATTTTTATGATGTTTCAGAGATTGACTTTTTTTATTTTTCGATACTGTTTAAAATTGTTAGACCCTTATTTAATATGACATTTATTTAATAGTATTACATATATCACCTTTTAACGTGTGTGTGTGTGTGTGTGTATGTGCTCCTGTTTGCTGCTGGGTTGGCCTGGACAGCACCCAGACCAACTGGCTGGTCACTTCAAGGTGGAATACCTCACAGGCGTATTGGCACTGGTGTTAGTGTTAGTGTTAGCCTTGCCGGAGGCAACCCCGCGCTGTGAGTTCCCAATTACAACAGCTGACGGCATCTAAAACACCCAAGCAGGGTGCCGTGCTAAAATAGATTCCCTTTCAATCCAGGTTTATCTGTTTATATCAAGGTTTGGTTTGCTGTGTATGCACCAAAACGTTTCCCTCTGAGTTTCAAGCAGTGTGGCATCACGTTTTGCCAGCTTTTCAGTTTGGACTCCAAGGCCATGATGAGATGTCTCACCAGAGGAAATGTTCTCAAACTAAGCCTCCACACACAATGCTGACTCCTCACATTTGCTCACTTTTTGAATTTTTAATGTCTAAAGTATAAAAATGTGATGTGTTTCAGCATCACTTTTAGCCATATAGTTTTCTTTCTATGTAATCTAATGAACTACTCAGAAGCCTTTAAAAAGACTTAGTCTTAGCAAGTAAGTAGGAATGTGCTGGAGGAGCTGAAACATAGATTTCACTGCCATTACATTATAACCCTGTTTTTTTTTTTGGTTATGAAATGTGTCCGCACAGGTAGGTAGATGGTGTGCGGGGTGTTGACTTGATCAGAGTGTGTGTGCGTGTGTGCGCACATGAAGGGAGCGATGCAGATGAAGCACTTCAAGCTTGTTGAATCCTGCAATAGTGTGTGTAGTGCCCTGAAAAGCACTTTACATCTCACCTCAATTTCACATCCACACACACACACACACATACTCACACAAATGTACTTGCCTGGCAGCACTGTTAATTTATTACCTCATATGTTCATTTTAATCTGAAACTTAAACTTGTGCGTTTGGGAATGGGTGCATGCATTATAAGTGAGAGTATGCCTTCTGACACACACATGTGTTGCTCATTGTTGTTTTTGGATGAGATTTTCTCTGAGAGAGGAAAGGTGCCCCCTGAGTCTTATTTTATACTGAAGAGCAGTGTTTTGTAAGCTGACAGCCTCTTCACGCAACCCCTTGTGAAACTTTTATGATGCCTTGTGCATTATGCACAGGGTCTAATGATAGATGGCATTGTTGGAGTTGATGTGCATGTGTGTGACTGTATGACAACATAGCATGTAAATATGAAAAACGATGACTGATTAATTATTTTTGTGTTAATGGTTATAGCCTAGGTTTGGTATAAATATTTTGTCCCTTAAATTATAGTATATAGTATAATATAATATATGACAGTGTGTGCACAGTTTCATTCAGGTCTGGGGCTCAATGAAAGTGTGACAGTGAAGTGACCTTGAGGAAGGTGAAGATTAAGCTGTTCTAGAGCTGCTGCTGGTTACTTGGTAGTTTGATGGTGAGAGCTGAGCGAAATTCTCAGACCACATTAGGAGCATCTAATGAAGAGAGTCCACTCTGTTTGTGTTTGGGTGTGAGTGTGTGCATCACAGATGGTGACAGTGCAGATGCAAGGGGACATCGACGTGCGCTAATGTGCCCTTGAGATGAAAAAGATGGGGAGGGGACAGAGAGAGGAAGAATGAGAGAGAGAGAGAGCACATATATACACACACACAAACTCAGTGGAAGACTTGGGACAAGTGTGTGTGTGTGTGTGTGTGTGTGTGTGTGTGTGTGTGTGTGTGTGTGAAATAAACGAAACTGGAGTGAGAGAGAACCCAACATATCAGACCGTTGAGCTGTTTCTGTGAACACATATGCCCTCAGTGAAGAGGGCCAATGAGCCAGTCACACACTCTTAGCATTTATTCCTCTCCTCATCTCTTCATGTCTGTGTTCTCACTGCGTTTCTGATTCATTCACGTCACGTCAAGAGAGCTATTATCCCAAGCACCTCAAACTATTTATCCATTAGCGAAGGAAAGCTTGATCAGCAACAGCTCAGAATCAGCTGATTTCCTTTAAAAAACATCTGTCCAATAAAGGAGGGATATATGAGCCAAATTTTGCAAGTCTTACTCAACTGTATTGCTAACTGATCATAATTCTACGTGGCTTATTCTTTTTAATTGAAACCGAAGTTTGAGTGATGTATTTGTAGCACATTAAGACTGCCCACTGTCAACTCCTGTCTCCTGTTAGCCTACTTAATGTTTGGTTGCAACAGTTGCTACCATAACCTGTAGAATAAAAAATATTCAGTAACATTATTTGTTGTAAATGTTGCCCATTTTTTAAAAACTTTAAAACATATTTTGATTTCCATTTTAATAAAAGAAATGATAGTAGTCACTCTGGATAAAGGTGTCTGCCAAATGCCACTTTATAGTAAGTGAGTAGCCCCCCTCCCAGTTTCTGTTGGGCCAGTCCTGCTCAGAAAATGAGACACTGAATCAGTTCACCCCTACTGATCTACCATCTTCACAAGCCCATGTCCCAATCATGTATCATCAGGCCTGCTGCCTCCACACAGATCCAGCCCTAAAGCCAGCCCAATATAGCTTGTGCATGTGTGCAGCCTTATAGTCTGATGCCTCGCCAGTGTGGAATGTGCATCCAAATCATTGCACTGATACTGGCATAAAGTGAGTGGAGCAGTCACAAAAGGCTGAAGCAGTGGCTTTCCACTTCATTATTTGAAAAGCCGTGGGCTCAAACCTTTGGCATGCTACGCTATAAATACATACTTTACCAAGTACCCTAAAAGCATGGCTTGGTCTCTAGGAGTGATGGGCTCACTACTGCAGACAATGCACCAATCTTGCTCTGTTACATGAAAGACAAAAGCTGGTCCAGAGAACTGCGTGATTAAAATTGCTTCGCACAATGTCACAGCTATCACCGGCAATAACAAAAGTTATGTGGTAATTTTATCTCATTCATAGCTTATTAAAATAATATGAGAAATTTGATACTTTCACTCTATACACATGTGTGTAAGTAGAACCTGGGATATTTCATTTTATTTTTAATTTGACAAAGTTATTGTGGTGTGGGTTTTTTTTTGGTCAGTGGAGAATGTGTTATATAATATGTAATCATTCTATCAGCATAGAAGTCATTTCCACCTCACTTTTGTCTTTGCCTCCAAGTAGGGAAGTGTGGCTGAAATAACATTTCTACAACATTTTGTGAAAAACTATCTTTGATTTGATAGCTAGAATATGATGCATTAAAAATATACCAGCACAGCATGTTTTAAAATAACATAGAATAAAAAATATTATCTCCTCAAGCAATATTAACCTCAATATTACTTCAATAACTGTGCATGAAAATGTATATCTGCTCCGTATCAGACATGTGCTCCATCGCTATCTGTTTCCATTGCAACCATCTAAACAGTCTCCCATGCGGACTTTTTACATGAACTTTACACTGTGAGGCATGTTTTGTGTGACTATAAGGGGCCACTTTACTTTACTTAATTTAACAGAGAGAGATTGAATTGTCCAAAGTTATGTAATTTAAAAAAGTTTTAAAAACATGATCAAATGAAAGGGCTTGTAATCTAAGAACCACCCATACCCAGATACATTTATATACACATTAACTCTAGCTAACATATTAGCTGACATTAACTCTAGCTAACATTTCACTATTTATCTGGTATTGCATGACTACAAAAAGGGAGTAATGGAAGTTCGTGCTGGTAGAATGAAAGATCGTTTCATTATCGTCTCACCAAATGACTTACATCTTGAATACATCTTGAATCTTTTATCTTTTTCTGTATATTTCAAACAACCTCTTTGCCTCTTTATCTTCACGGAAATGGCATTTGAATAGCAATGGTGTGTCCCGTTTCTGAACTTGTGTGTAGGTCACTCCTCTGTATGTTAGTGGTGTGGTCTACTCCAGATGAATTTCTCTCATCTGGATTGCAATAGGTATGCAGCAAAAGTACACGTTTATTTCACCATTTAGCATCTATTGAGTTCCTCCTCTAGCTGACTTTGAAAGTTGGCCGTGTGTGGGGTGGGGGGGACGTGTCCTTCTTGTTCAAGTGAAAACTGTACCTATGCTTTGCCACATTTTAGCTTTGGTAGAATGGAAGCCATTCGCTCTCAGTCACTTTAGCACTATGTTTCAATCCTAGAGTCCCATGTACTCTTTGTTGTGCTTTCCTTTATCTGTGGAGAGCATCTCATTTCAGGACAGTTAGAGAGCAGTCGCACCACTCTAGCAGGTAGCTTTGACTCTCTGGTCGACAGAGTAAAGTAAAAAAGGCACTAATCATCATTTTGACTTGCATAATGTAGCTCTGCTATTTTTGCTGTTTGGGGACAAGATTAGTCATCTCTGATCCCCTTCCGTTACTGACCAGCCTGCAAAAAAAAAAAAAAAAAAAATCCTAACCTCACGGCACCTGTCAGTCCATTAAGAGTGTTATATGTGTGTGTTTGTGTTTTTGACACAGTTGTTTGCCCAAATGGCAAGACTGTCTGAGGGAAGCGTCTTGATGTACTAATGTGGCTGGATAAGCAGGTTTTATATAAATAGCAGTTAAGCTAGCAACAGGTAAACAGTTTACAGGGGAGGCAAGACTCAGCAACCATGAG
Source organism: Brycinus macrolepidotus (assembly GCA_037974445.1). Classification (NCBI taxonomy): domain Eukaryota; kingdom Metazoa; phylum Chordata; class Actinopteri; order Characiformes; family Alestidae; genus Brycinus; species Brycinus macrolepidotus. Next base: position 11,518,436 of record JBBPCZ010000163.1, on the reverse strand, counting down.
AATATCTTTAAGACACTTAATGTTGGATTGATCCCAACATTACCATTATAGATTACACCAGTGGGCAATGTGCATCATAGGTACACCCACCGGTCTACTGCGTGATGGTAAAGATAAGATCAGATATTTGTGTAGCGCCAGACTTTTTACTCACTCTGTATAAACAGAATTCATACCTCCTTCTATCTGTCTTGGACAAATATAAGGTTATTTATCTGATCTAATTAGTGCTTATTTTTGTCTATCTATTTTTATACTACAGCGTGAATATAAATATCAGTTCCGCTGAGAAGTTCGGCTCACAAATTAGGCTTTAAATTTGCGTCAGTAGTAGAGCGCATTTGGCCTCAGACATGACTCCCATATAACAGTCTTACCTCAGCCTTGAGGCCAGCCAGGCTGTGTGACCCATAGATTATTCATCACCAGGCTCTCTCTCTCTCTCCCTCTCTCTCTCTCTTTGTCTCTCACTCCCTCATTTTTTCCTACTTTACAGGAAAATGAACGCCATTTGATTAACAACATTTATTACAGTAATGCATCAAGGAGAGAGCCCTTTCCCTGCTAGAGCAGATCATCCATTAATGCCTAGGAGGCAGAGAGAGAAAAAAGAGATGAGAAAAAGAACAGATGCCCCTGGATTTCTTTCTCTCTGTGTTTTAATTACAGACTTCTTGTGGTGGATCTGTGAATGTATGTGTGTACTCATGTACTCATGTGCATATTCGTGCATCCATGTATTTAGTGTGGTCATATTTTGTGGATGAGGGAGAAAATATATATTTTGTGTGTGTATTTCTGTCAGTGATATGTCAAGCTGACAGGCTGCTGCTTTGCTGGGCTGAGCCTCTGAGATGGGGATGATGGTCACTGACCTGTATCTTCCTCTGGGGAAGGGCCACCAGGCTTTAGTCTAAGTGTGTGTGTTTGTGTGCATGTGTCTATGTGTATGTGTGTGTATGGGTGGGAGGATGAAAAAGAGAGAAATCGAGGACAAAAAAGAGACGGTGAGAATCGCAGTAAGAGAACAATCAATGCTCCCTACATTTTGTTAATACGGTGGCAGAATCAATATCGTCCAGCTTGGATAAGAATGACCACTCCTGTGTATTCATGAATAAGCTCTAAAGAATCAAAAAGTACATTTTGTATGTTGTCTCTCACTACTTACCTGATAATTATCTATTGTTTACCCTAAAAGTAGTTGATCAGTAAAGACATGTTACTTTCATTACTTACTTAGAACCAAGGTAAGTAATGAAAGTTTATATCTATTAGCATTTTGAAAACTGCATGACTAAATCATCTCACACTTGCTTCAGACCATGTCGTTATACTTGCTTATGTGGTTTCTGACACTGTATGACAGACTGTTGTCCATAAAAATGGACAAAATCATGAAAAAAATCAGGATTAAAGACGGCTACTGCTTGTATAGCAGTTTTTTTCCCCCAGTTACACAATATACTTTCCATTTTCAAAGACAACAGAATGTTATACAGTTTCAGAATCCCCATCGGCAACTGCTGGCTATATACTTCCATTACCTGTTACCAAAACAACAGCATCAAGCCCTTCAGAATGAAATTAAATAACTTTCACTCTGCCCTCTTTCCCCTAGATGAGGGTCAGACCGTGTGCCAAGGTCCGGAGGAGATGCGCGGGCGGCGTCTCTCCGAGGTGGGCATGCAGCTGCGCTCTGAGTGCCACCAGGGCCTGGGCTACTGGGACTACTTGTTCTTCATCGCCATTGGCTTCGTTATCTTCTCAGCCGGCACCGTCTCGGCCTGGGTGATGGGCGTGCTCATGGTGCTCTACGAGCGCTACAGCAAAAGGAAGAGCGAGGAGGTGGACAGCGATGATGAGGAAGACAGAGCCGCCCGGGGCGGCACAAGTAACCACGGCAACGGGGACCTAAGCAAGCTAGGCATGCAGGTGTGACCAAGGAAAGGAGGGACGACTGTGACAACTGTTACCCGGAACCTGACAGAGAACGTCAAGAAGAGCTGAATGACAAGGGCGATGGAGGACAGCATATTAACCAATGGGTGGAGGAAGCAGCAATCCAAGTGCAAAGAATGCTAGGAGGTTTTGATGATTTAAGTGCACCTTAAAGAGATGTTAGTGTAGTCGCAATTGATAGAATATGAAGAAAAAGAGGGAGTGAAGAGGGAGAGGGAGAGAGCTTTTGATGACGGTAATGGAGTGCTTCCCTCCATTGCTAGATTAAAGACTGAATGTTCTTTTCCAGAACGCCAAGCTAAAAGTAGTATTAGTAAGTGTACTGGGCTGCGTAACTGAGTTAATAAGGGATCCCAAACCACATGCACTATGTTTATGTTTGTGTGTGTGTGTGTGTGTGTGTGTGTGTGTGTGTGTGTGTGTGTGTGTGTGTGTGTGTGTGTGTGTGTGTGTGCGGATACACACATGATTACACAGTTTGCACAGGCCCCAGCCAGGTCCTTCTTTACTAAGCAGGATGGACAGAGAGAGGGGGGAGGTAGAGAGGGAGGTGGTTAAGAAGTGTGTACAGGTCACTGATCTTTACTGAAAACGGGGCTGGGTTAACTGCACATTAGTAATGCACTCATACACTCTCTTTTTTTCCACATACACACACACACAATTTGGTCGAGGGAGTGATTTGAAGGGGAGAATGATTCACAGACCAGGCTGACCTCTTGCCCCGTTAGGTCAGTGGACGGAGGGCCGATATGAACAACTCACAGAGTGGAAAATAGGGGGAAGGGAAAAAGGGAAGAAGGGGTGCGCTGCACATTCTGCGAATAACCTGAAAAATCTGATGGAAAGTGGGCACACTTGTGCTGGGGTGGGATAACTGGTTGATGGAATGATCCATTGACTGGATAGGTCAGGACACACCTGATCTCAGTATGCCTGTATGCACTGCACCCATAAGCCTTACACACACGATGTAAACAGTCCAGCAATAACACACCTGCATAGGTGACACAGAGAGCAATAGTGTGTGTGTCTACGTGTATGAATGTGTGTGGTGTGTGTATGCCGGTCCATATGGCAGTATTTGCAAGCGAGGGTGAAGGGGCTTAAAGATGCAGGACGTTTAAACCCCTTAAACTGCAGGCGTATTATTCAACTGCTGTAAATTATTTAGTAACTAGTAGGCCTGTCACAATCATGAAATTTTAGCTGGCAATAGCTATTAACAGTTTAATTGTCTTTTTTGTCAAAGTAAAACCTTAAGTTTATGATGATACTTATCACTTCCAGCTGGAGGTCACAGCCCCAGCTCAAATAAACAAACATTACTCAACACTGCCCACTAAAGGCACCAGTCAGAAGTTAGAACATTTGAACCATGAACTATGAGGTGTCTCGATACATGTTTGTTTCCGTTTATTAACATAAACTTGCCTTGTCCCTTCAGATGAAAATCCATCCAATTCACATTCTACTTGTTGAATGGTGAGCATATTTTGTGAATCCTAAAAACTGCAAAAAATGCTGTGATCTGCTTTGTGATCTAGTTGTGAACATTTTGAAAGGCCTAGTGCCTGCTCTGAACTTCTCAGTAGCTACTATGAATTACTTCTATGAAATGACTATGTTAGAATGAGTGAATCTACATACAGGCCTTTGCAGTTTAAGGGGTAAAATCCTTTTTAGTATGCTGTAGTTTTGGCAAGACAACGGGGTCATGGCCTCAGCACGACATTTAAATCTAAACTAAAGTTTTTGCCATTTACATACCTCCATCTTTATTCTTGTATACCTTATACCTTCTTTTTCCTGGCTTCACTTCTTCTCTCTTTCCCTCAAAGCAGCTAAGTGTGCATCTTGAAGGCCTGTTTTTTTTTTTTTTTTGCAACATGCTAAATCCGTCTGTAGCTTAGCTTAAAGCTTAGCATCATGTAACACTATTTAGGATGCTTTTTTTCATATCACACACTCTTTTATCCTCTTCTCCTCTTTTCACCCCTCCTGCCATTCGTTAACTCATACCCAAACTTAAACTGAGCTTGGGGTCAAAAAGGGACGTCCTTGCCAGCAGTGGCTCTGAGAATGCTTTGCGACGAACATTGCTATTTCTTATACCACTGATTGTCATTCCTCCAACCATCCTTCTCTCTCTCTCTCTCTCTGTCCTCCCATCTATACAGCCAACTGGGGCGGGTTCAGGTTTCAGGTCACACAGGGGTGTCTCATGTCAACAGCATTTTGCCTCTGAGCATGCTCAGGAGTGTTAACCCCTCCCAGGACAGACACTGTAATTATATCAAGTGTTTGAGTGTTAAAAGAGATGTACAGAACTCTACTCTGGAGTATAGAGTGCTACCAAAGCGGTATTGAATGTGAAATGAACACGCTGATTAAAAATGTAATACAGATAGAGGTCAAAAACTCTTTTAGAAATGAACATGCCTTTTTTTCTGTCATGGTCTTTGGGCAAATGGTTGAAAGAAGTGTTAAATCTTACAAGAAAGGACTATGCAATAATACCTTTAAAATAGAAGTGAGATTATGATTTCAATCTAAAGTCTAATGAAGATGGTGAAGGAGTTCATGGCATTTTTTAAAAATGAAAAAGTCATTATTATATCATGGCTATGTACAATAGTTGAAAAAGCCAAGCGTCTTAAGTTTGTAAAGAAGTGTTAACCCCTCCTTGGATGCATAATATCACAATATTCATTTTTGGAGAAGAAAAGAGATTATGGGTGTTTTGGGGAGTGTGTGCACTCAGAGGAGCGTGTATGGATAGACTGCAGTTTAGAGGTTTTAGAACATGATGTGCCTACTAAAAAATAACACTTAAAAGGTTATAGCACATAGCCATTGCACGGGGGTAATGGATCTATCTGTCACAAGCTTCAAAGCATTGTAAGGGCGCACAGGAGCGTGGTAAGATTTGTAGCTAGATAAGTGTGTATGTGTGTGCCTTTGCTGCCTACTCTAACCTCTAAAAGCGAGCATCCATGGCCGTGCTATTGCCCTTTTTTGAAAGCAGACCGACAGAGAGGGACATTAGGGCACTTAGTGTTCTATGCCTCTATGAATATTAATGTGCGGTTGTCCAGCAGACAGTGGAAAGGACATCTTATGTCATCGGCTAGTCAGGTGCGGTACAACAGCCCAACATAATAAGAGCAGTTAGTGTGCCACAGCAGTACTGCAGCCTGCTGAGCTTCCCTAACAATGACCTGCTGCACTCTAGCCCAAAGCTTGGCAGCCGTACAAGTGTGTGTGTGTGTGTGTGTGTGTGGCATACCCATTTGAGTGGCTGGGATGACTAATGAACTGGCAGTATCTGAGGTTAAAGTATCTCTGTGTGGACAGAGTCACAAGCTCAACCTGGTAGCATCGTTGGATATTTGGATGAAATCAGATGGACGGACTCTGTTGTGTGTACTGAGTCTGTGTAGTGTGAGAGCTGTTTTAACCGAGGGACGTTTGAGAGTTGTTTGTAACTCTTGGTTGTGGGTGGGTCGCTTTAGTTGCGGGGTGTGCAAGAGTGTGTTAACTTGTGTTGTATTGAAGCTGCCTTAGCTGTGAGTTGTAGGAGAGGGGGGCTCTAGATCTGCTGAATCGATTTGTTGTCTGCGGCAACATGTCCGTCACGCTCTGCCCACCATGCATGAAGCTCTGCTGCATTAAAGCCATACACTGAGGATTTCCCGTGCTCTGCTTTCGCCACCAGCCCTCCACCTCTGTCGGTCTTTACCTCTCCTCTGTCTCCTTCCTTCTTTTTCCTTAACTTTTAGCTTCTGTTCTGTTCTCTTCTCCTCTCTCGCCTCCTCTGCTCTTCTCTTTTCTTCTCTTCTCTTCTTTCCCCCATCTCTTCTCTTTTCTTCTCTTCTCTTCTTTTCTCTTCCCTCTTTTATTCTTCTCACAGAAAAAAATCCCCAGCATTAACACCCTATTTTAGTCCAGTTCAGTTTAACTTCAGTGAGCACTGAACGAATAAATACAGCACTCTATAGGCCAGTTTCCCAAATTAAGCATCATCTTAGACTAAAAAGAATCTACAATGAAGATTCATTGGCACACAGTTAAGTCCAAGACCGAAACCAACCGTATGAGTTCAAACCCTGTTAGTTTAAATTAGCACCGAAGGAGTTCATTCAACATGCTGTGTGGCAGTTTTCCAGACATGGATTAAGTCTGATTAAAAGACTTTAAATGGTAAATCACCAGTCACCTCGTTTTAGCCCAAGATAAGGCATAACCAACCTCCAGGCCAATTAAAATTTATTAAACACCACAAGATTGAATTAATTACTTTACAAATTACTTCTGCATCCGGCACTATAAGAATCACTTCAACACTAAAATTTCCAAAAGTTCATTTGATAGTCAGCTAATGAAATACTGCAAGTGTTATCAAACTCTGTGGACTGGTTTCTTAGACAGGGATTAAATTTAGACCTGGATTACCTGGCACTGTAGGATTAATAGTTCAAGACTGAATTTAACCTCTATCCACGGGACCAACCCTGTAAGAGTTCATGTTAATTTAACACTGTTAGAGTTAATCCAGCAGTGGTGTTTCTCCCTCTCACCCCACCTCTTTTGTTCTCCTTCTCGTTCTTTCCTGCCGTACTCAGTTTCTTTCTGTCTCCTCCCTCCGCTCGGTTCTTTCTGCAGTGCTGGAGAATGTGTGTGTGACGGGGGCATAAGATAATAGCAGTCTCTAAAGCACCTCTCCTAAGTTTTGATGAGGATGAGGGAGTGAGGAAGACTAAATCAGAGCGGACTACTAGCTTTTCTCTGGAGACACTCTGTGTGAGAGTCTCAGTATCCAGTCATGATGCATTTGTCTACAAGACAAAACACACACTACAGTGCATTGGCACTGTGTATATACACAGGCCAGCTGAGAGAGAGATTTATGCATTTTGAGGCAGCTGTTGGCCCTTTAGCTTTCACACACTAGATGTGAGAATTGATTCTCAGGACTGGCATTGTTAAAAAGCAATTCTGCTATGCTGCATTGCACCCAAAGCCACAATGCATTTTGTGAAGAAGCCAATCTGGCCTTGTAGTGTCCTCATGCTGAATGAGAGATATTAACCCTTAGAAGCCTAGAGTTATTCTCACTGCTTTGCTTTACATTACGTAACAGTTTAAACATAAGTGTATAATTTATAAGAATAATGACGTATTTCGTTATGTTTGATTTAACATGATTCAATAGTGCGCATCATATCCACATGAATATTACATCAAGAGAGTTATTACTAAAAGTAAGTGAACTGAAAGACAAACTTGTGTTGATGTAATATAAAGTCGTATGCAAAAGTTTGGATGCCCTTGGTCAAATGACCTGTTTTGTTGTTTTTTTAGGTGAAGATAAGCACATCGACTACAAAGAATGTGTGCACATTTAATGTGCAATTACTGTTTATTTTCTGAATTTAACATATTGGGGAAAAAAAAACAAACATAAAATCTGTGCAAAGGTTATGGCATATTACAATATGTTAAACTGATATAATTGGATTTTAAAACATTTTTAGCAAAATTATTTTAAATGTTATTCTTGTAAAATGTGCAAAAAAAGAGAAAAAATGTAAATTTAAATTGTGTTTTTTTTTTCCTGCACCATATTTCAAATCATAGTACAACATTTAGTATTATCCTCTTTACTTACAAACACAAATGTGAAACATTTAGGAAGTGTAGAAGAACTTGGTCTGTCCAGTCTCGTTTGTATACTGCGCTTTAAATGCCAGGATGCCCTCCAACCTCCTGTGCCTCCATGCTGCATTACATCATGGTTACGGTACATTCTTCAGCCAACACAAAAATAACTGGTGACTGTCCTGGGGTTTCATGCTCTGCTGTCCTTTCCACCTGAGCAAAGTCACTGTGAGGGTGGTCTGCCTGCTTAACATTTGAACTTTGCAGATTCAGACAGTCCGGTCTTCTGTGTTCATTCCATGTACATTTTAGTGCTGAGTTTAACAGACTGAAAAATATATATAATATTGAATGTATAATCATTTTTACACCTGTCACATTTCATGTTTAATTTTTTGCAAATTACTTCTAAATGCATTAATTGGCATCGAAATTTGCAGAAGTGTGGAGTATTAATGCATGTTCATATTTCATTTGACTAAAGGTGCCCAAAACTTTGCATACGGTTGTCAGTAAACAGAAACCAGAACGTTTTGAAGATTTAGTGATAACTGAATTTGACTGAGAGATTTGTACATGTGTAGAAGTATATATGTGTGCCTGGGCAGTGCTGTTTTCTGGCAGCAGTGGTATTAATGAATGCTGGATTTGTGTAGTCTGTTATCAGGTGGGATTACAGCTTGGGGCATGTAACTGTCCAGGCCCTGTTGCTGAACAAGTGGGGTGCTGCAGGGTGTATGGAGGATCACAGAAATGTTTGTAGAAGTTAGATCCCTCCACTCCACACACACACACACACACACACACACACACACACACACACACACACACACACACACACACACACACATACACA
>JBBPCZ010000163.1:11476132-11492419 GCA_037974445.1 Brycinus macrolepidotus | reverse complement strand
ACACACACACACACACACACACACACACACACACACACACACACACACACACACACACACACACACACATACATGCCAAAAGACTGTCATGCTTATAATGCAGTATGCAGTGTGTGGCAGAGATTTACCATGGCCCATATTAGTCAGTGGGATTTTGCAGAGGGCAGACTGTGGGAGGGGGTCTTTTCTTCCTTGGGCAAGAGATTTAAACTGATGGCCTGAAATTAGAACTCAGTATACTTTATCCTCGGCTGTCACTCCTGCCTGCTCTGAAAGACAAGCGCAACACCAGAACACTGCCGCACACACTGGGCTGCCTGATTATTTATTTAACATCTTTTCTTTCTGCAAGGCTCGGAGACATTGTGGTACATTAGAAAGAGAGAAAAAAAGAAGAAGCATCACAAAATATTCAAAACTATCAAGAAATGGAACAGACGCGTGTGCAAATGTTACCATAGAAACGCTCCTTTAAATCAAGTACAAAGTTTTACATCTTCCCAACATCACAACAAATGAGACTGTGTCATGAAGTTTAAACATGGTATATGATAAACTAGTTTTCTTGAGCTGCCACAGTGCTTATTTTCCTGAATGAAGTCTTACCACACACCTGCTTTGCAGTTACTGTACATTATCCTAAAATGAGTTGTAAGAAGCTGATTTATTTATTGTTTTTGTAAACAGACAAACGAGTTATCAGAATGTTCGTAAACAGGTTGGTGTTACTTCTGGTTGAGCATGGCTGCGGGTGCACCAGACTTTTTGCCCCTAAATGTCAAGAATGGCATTTTTCTTGCCTTAGAAGAAGCTTCAGCTACTAATAACTGAGTGCAAAAATTGCACTAAAATGATATTTATGAAAGATTAGTGAATTCAACATTAATAATTCCTACATATTTCACCACCTTTTTTTGTAATGAACCAATCTCAAGCCCCAATCTCAAACCCCACCTATTTTATTAACCGTCAAATCACGGCTCTGCAGTTAATGCAGTCGCCATTACTTTGGAAAAATGTGTATAAAAAAATACTCCTGTGAAAACTTGGTTTACTGTATTAACAAAATGTTTTAATTACTTATACTACACTGGCTTTAACTTTAAAAGAGATCAGTAGTATACAAGTAACATTGACATAAGTAGTGATATTCTGCATGGCAGGGCATTTCACATAATAATAATAAGATATTGCACATAATGAATGATGATGACCACCACTATGCTAATGAATAAGAGTTTCATAATTATATGGTGCTGTGCTGTGTTGTGTTCAGGTTATAAGGTCCAGGCCTCTTTATTTAACACTATTTTAGGCTCAGCTGGCACTTGTTCAGGATTATATGACAGTAAGTGAAAAAGGTTGTGAAATCACTGGAAAGATAGAATAAAATAAACAGGTTCTGCTCTTTGGTCCATGGTGGCTTGGCAACCTACTCCAAAGATCAAAAATGACATTCATAAAGCACAGCAATGCCGAATCCAAAGATTTCCACATCTGCTCAGTTTAGATGAGTGCAATGTGATACTGGCCAACACAAATTTGTAAAACTAATTTGATGCATGTCGTTTTGACAAGTATGACAAAACTCTAAAACCCTATGCAATGATGCAATAATTTATATCCAAAAACAGGTTCAACACTCCTTTTTAACACAGTCCTGTTAACATATATCAGATATGAGCACAAGGTCACTGAAAGTGTTCTGTTTTTCCAGTATCTTAAAGTAAAGTGGCCCCTTATAGTCACGTGTGAACACACCACACCACAGTACACAGTGTGAACAACGTGAAACTCTATCTCTGCATTTAACCCATTCACCAAGTGAAGCAGGGGGCTGCCACCAACAGGGGCCGCCAAGGGAGCAGTGTGTGGGGATGGTTCCATTGCTAAAGGGTACCTCAGTGGTGCCGCTGGCAGTCCTGGGATTTGAACCCACAACACAGGGGCAACTCCCTAACCACTAGGCCACCAGCTGCCCCCCAAAAAACACAGGGCTCAACCGGGATGAATAACTCTGAAGACCACCAGCAGGTAAGCTCCTTGTTTTTGTGCTGTAAGGCTGATTTGTTCTGTGTATTTATTAGGAAGAGCTCAGTATGCTGACATCAGTAGGCCTTCATATCATCTTAACCATATATGTTCTGTGCACTGTGGTTTCTGTGATGTTAGTTTGTTTTACAATCCAAACTATTACGTCATCCCTGTTGTGTCACCTGACATAAGGTCAGATATTCTTCACAGGTCAGAAATCAACCAGATCCCACAAAGAGTGCAGTTTAATGACACAGTGTAGATTTCAATAATTAAAAACAATACTTATATTTAAAACAAGTGGCCTATATTTATCTGCTTCTGAAGAAAATTTTGTTTTTTTGTGAGGCAGCTGTTTATGACCAATTCAGTCTGAGTTGCATGAGTGGTGCTGCTATGCACAGGTCCCCAACCACCGGGCCGCGGACCGGTATCAATCTGTGAGTCATTTGGTACCGGGCCGCACAGAAAGACAGAATAAAAATATTTTATTGATTATCAGAGTCTGAAAGATCTTTTATTTTGAAAAAAACGCTCGTCTCGGTCATGTGATACGGTACATCAAAAATTTAGCCCACAAGCTAGCAAAAATGAGTAAAAAAACAAACACACTTTGTTTTTAGTTGTATCTATACCGGTCCATGACAATATTGTTTTACATGAAACTGGTCCGTGGCACAAAAAAGGTTGGGGGCCGCTGCTGTTATAACTCCACAGGTGGGGTTAATTGTAACAAATTGGGGAGCTAATCGTAATGCTGCTTTCAAACCCTCCTCAGACATTCCTGCTTACAGCTTCAGAGATCAGAAGTATGACATGATGTGTGTTCAAGTGTTTTAGTCAGAAAAAAAAAATAATGTGCTGGCAATAATGAGTGAATATTAATGCCTTTACATGCTCATGTCAATTTTATTTGCGTGTGGAAGACAATGCATTAGGAGACATTAAAAAAGATACAGTGCTCTCGTATGAATGATGAATAATTAAAAAAACACCTAGTTTACTGCAATATCAGAGGCTACCATAGGATTTTCGTTCACATACCCCCAACTTGGAAAGTCTTACGGAAAAATTAATTTTCGCCCTACTAATTAGGACAATGTGGTGGGATTCATGTACGCTTGATCTGTATCTTGCAAATGCAATATTTTCAACAATATTTTTCAAAAAGCAGCATGTCATTTGATAGGAAAGTCTGCTAATTATGCAGAAACAATTATGTCAGTGTATAATTTTCTGTTATTTGGGCCAGATGTGCTTTAGAGTCTACATACATAAAAATAAATGTATCACAATAAATATGATGATAGAGATATAACAATGACCACAAAGGAGAATAGTAAATATTACCAGTATAAAATGTAATTATATTTTATTTAAAAATAAATTTACATCTATAGTAAGTTTTTCATGATCTGTGAATTCTTCATAGATTCCAAAGACATGTACTGATTTGAATGGATAAGGAGAGGTATGCCTTTCTGTTTTCTGAGTGACTTATTTATTAAGCTAAACCTGCCGTGTGGAGCCTATCCTTTAGCCTGACTTACTCTCAATGTGAGTTTTTCATATGCTTTGAAATGGTGTTTTGTTAAAGTCACCAATATATTAATACATTTTATTGTAATTTCCTAACTTTATTAAGCTCAGCCTGGTATAAAATTCCAACCAGGCCGGTATAAAAATGACAGAAAGGATGTTTCAATTATCCTGTTAACAAAAATCTGTTGCTGCTGTTTTCTCTTTTAATGAATGGTATTATTACTGGATTATTATATTAATGATCATTGATTATTGTACAGCACATTTCATATGCACAGGCAATTCAGAAACTGAGCTGAATGGAATTAATCCTCAGCGGTTGATAAGAAGAAGGGAACAGATGGATTCTCTGACAGGTAAGGCTTTGCTGTGATGTGTCTCCAGATTGGACAGTACTGTTGCAGTTTGTGTGCTTGTGTGTGTGTGTGTGTGTGTGTGTGTGTGTGTGTTTCCTTAGCCTCCCCCTGCAGTGCATTAGTGGAGATGTGAGTCTGTATTTCTAAAAATTTGTTCTGTTTTTGTCCTCCCTCTCTTTTTCTCATCATTCCGAGTGCTGATTCAGCAACTGAGAGAGTGGGAAAGTGCAGGCTACATGCGGACCCCTGACTCAACCCCCCCTCACTAGCTGGCATTCTTACACTGTCCCTTGTTTGATGTAGAGGCCACTGTAGTGTGTTTCTGTGTGTTCCATTTTCTTGTTCAAAGACTTTGTTTCCCCCTTTGGGATGAAAAGGAGCAGGTACAGCACGGGTAAGTAACAAGCTGCCAGTAAACAGTCAGCAAGGGACAATAATGATCAAGATATGCAAATAGTACATTGCTGCACAGTGTTGCTACCTGATAAATTTTATCACAGTCCAATTCAGGCTGTCTTCCATGCCCCATGCCTTTCCCCATCATTCCCTCTTTCACACAAATGTCACAAACACATACACGCGCACGCACACACACACACACACACACACACACACACACACACACACACACACACACACACAATATGGACAAAGGTATTGGGACACACCTGTTTTTCAGGGTGTAGGCGAGGCCCCTTACTTCCAGTGAAGGGCAATCTTAATGCTTCAGCATACTGAGACATTTTGGACAACGCCACGCTTTCAAATTTATGCACACAGTTTGGTGAAGGCGCTTTTCTATTACAGCATGACTGTTCCCCAGTGCACAAAGCAAGGTCCGTAAAGACACGTTTGGATGAGTTCGGTGTGGAAGAACTTGACTGGCCTGGACAGAGCCCTGACCTCAACCCCATCCAACACCTTTGGGATGAACTGGAACGGAGATTGTGAGCCAGGCCTTCTCATCCAACATTCGTGCCTGACCTCATAAATGCTCTACAGAAGCAATGGACACAAATTCCCTCAGAAATTGCTATCCTATCCACTAAGATATGGGCTAAGAAATACAGCTAGGCTAGCATTAGAGTAATTCTTACCTTGGCTGTCAAACAACATCATAAAGAAGAATATTTATTTAGCAAAAAAAAAGGAGTGAAATGCATTTTTTAGAGGAGGTTGTCACAAAGGTCACAGGAACAGTGACTGAAGTGACATTTCCAGTCCTTGGGAAAGGTAAATGGGGCTGGAAATTGTGGCTGAAAGTGCACATTCAACGAGAGCGATACTCATGCACTAGTGAGATATGTAAAGAAAAACAGAATATTTTTAGCAGTCACTTTATTTGTCTATATCCTTTCTTCTGGACTTTAAAGCAGAGAAATCCTGCTCTAGAGACTACTGCAGCACCACTGTAGGATGTGAGTAGGCATGTAGCTGTAGCGATGGTTAATTTTTGTTTAATTTTGAGCTGGAGTGTGTCTTAAATCAAGGGGTTTTAATGGTCTTTTCCAAATCCTGTGTGTAAACCTAATGTGCTCAGTGCATCGTTAATATTTTGCCAATCAGACAGCAGCCCTTTTCCTTTGTATCAGGCCTTTATAATGCCTTTTTGGCAGACCAGTTTTTTCACATCCTAGTTCAAACAGGAATGTTTCTCATGGTGGCATTTTCACCTAGGAGCTTTAAAAGCATGGAAAAGCACTACAGAGACGTGTTCGTGTTCAGATCTACATGAAAGCTAGTGAGAGAGGCTGCAAGAGGGACGGAGAAACAGAGAGAAAGATAGAGAGAGAGAGAGAGATGGAGGAGAGATAGCGAGAGGGAGGGTAGAGAGAGAGGGAGAGAAAAAGAGAGTGGTAGAGAGAGAGAGGTTGAGAACCTTGCCTTGTGCTGCAGGCATATGCTAAAAACAGTTCCCTGCTTTAGCAATCAATAAAAGAGAGAATGAGAAAGAACAGAGAAATCACAGATAACTGCTTGTTTCCTCCTGTAGATGGACTCCACTCCTTTCCCTCAGAGATAGATGGAAATGTGCAGAGAGAAAGAGACAAAAACAGAGACACAAGATGATTTAAGCAAAGCTTATGTCCTGTCATTAGGAAGAGATGCAGTCAGAACAGACATTCGTTCACAAACCTGTGTGTGTGTGCGTGTTCTGATATAAATTGCTAGTGAAATATGGCAGCAGTTTTGTGTCAGTTTCATTTGTTATGTTATGTTATGAATTTCCTTGGTTGCTCAGAAGCTTCTCAAGCTGGCTGCCTGACCACCTTTATGCTGTGGCTCCACTTTAGAACTCTACACTGCAGCTATGAGTCTTCTCAGACCTGCCAACTGAGCAACTCAAGGTTCAAGATAGATTCAAGGTTCAAGACATGTGACAGTGTTTCTCCATGGACCACGGCGCAACATATTGTAACATTCAACATTCACAGAGTGCAAGTTACGACAGAGACAAGAGATAACACAATAAATAGACACAACAATTGTAACGGTGGTGTACATGGGCGCCGGAAGCATTTTTAATGTACGTCTCAGCTGTTGTCCGGAAGAGAAAAAGTGGGGGGGGCGAAACGAATGATTTTGAAAAGTGTTATAATGGTTCCGGCGCCCATGGTAGTGTATGTAAAAAGTATAGTCTGGATGCGATGTAAACCTTCCAGAATGATTAGTATTGCAACTCTACACTGTAACTATGAGGCTTCCTGGACCAGTCGCCCAAGTAGCCCTCCACTACAACTTCGAGGCTTAATGAGGCCAATCACATTAGCAGTTTTAAATTGTAGCAACACAGCATCCTGAACTGGCCACTTGACCAGCTCTACACTGCAGCTATGAGGCTTCATGAGCTGATCACATAAGCAGTTTTACATTGCAGCTACAAGGCCTCCTAGGCCAGCCACCTGAGGGATGCTACAGTGGAGCTATGAGTCTCTAAGGGCTGGCCACCTGAGCAACTTTAGTTGCAGCTCCAAGGCTTCCTGCACTGGCCACTTGATCAATGCAATGCTGCACCTATGAGGCTTCCTGCGCCAGCTGCCTGAGTGACTTTATGTTGCTAAAAGCATCTTTCAGAAAGGTGCTATATTCATTAAACTCTGTTACACCCAAAATTATAACTTACAGTATAAGGAAACAACTTTCTAAAATTTTAGCATGTGTTAATGGAGCAACATTTTATTTGAAGCAGTTTTAGAGAGTTGCTATTGTTCCCTGTGAATATTCTTCATATTGTGCGCATCCCAAACGGTGGGCTTTGTTTCTACCTTATGCACCAGAACACAAAATGAGGATAAGTACAGAAGTGCATGCATGGCTAATTTCTTTCACTGAAACCGTTTGGCTATTCAGCAGTATCTCTGTGCAGCATGAGTCTCAGTTTAATTCCTAATCCAGAGCTTGGCATGACGGCCGAGTGGCACCGCTCAGAGATAAATGCCAGTGCTTTGGCTCCCCCTCTCTCTGATGCCCAACGGGACCAAAGATTTGCCATTTACAAGGCTGACCTAAATTGGTCAGATCCTATTATAAATTAGCCTGCGGCGTTGCTCTGCATTTGACTGAGGGAGGTGTTGAGGACCTCACTGAGCCTTGATACTGTAGAAATCCAATCTTATTATGTATACATGCTTGTATACACTCTTTAGAATAAAGGTTCCTTAATGGTTCTTGGTTTCAGACATAAAATTCTAATTGATATAGAATATTGTGTCCCGGGTTCTTCTCCTACAGAAAATTATTAAAGAACTATGCACTGAAAGGTTTCCTAGGGAACCAATAGTGATTCTTTACTCCAAAGCAACCTTTTTGGCTTCACTTATGCTAATTATGGGTCAGAATTGGTTGGACCTTAGTCCACACCAGGGGTCTTTGTTTGCCAGGACCTCCCCTGGGTCCCATCAACCTGCCAGATTCAGTAGTATTCATCGTACTCCTCCTACTGATCACACCACTTGCTGCCATAGTAAATCAGATCACAGCTTAGATTCCAGTGGTTAGTCTTTAACCAGACATCCAGTTACGAGAAAATGATGCATGAAGAGACACCTGCTGGCACTCAGTACTGAATCATTCCACAAAAATGGCTGTTTGCTTAACACACTCTCTAGTGAACAGCCACACAGTACACATGGGACAGCTAAATAGTATGTGCCTCAGGTGGAAGCATGTAAACATATGACTTGTTTCTTTCTTAATTAAATTATGCTCCAACACCTTCAGGCCACAGGCAACGCTGTTAGCATATTGCTAATATATGCAAATAATGAGTTGAAGAGATAACATAGCAAAGAGGCTTTCTGTGTATCAGATTTGCCAGCTGGTCCAGAGGAGTACAGTGCTTGTGATTACTGCTTTCACCACTTGAAAGACCGCTTTGTCCAAGGCCAACAATCAACTGGTGCATGTGCTTAGCTCGATAAGCTCGCATTGCAGCACTGTCAAACAATGGGGTGTGATTATCCGAATCATATAAGGCCGTGCTGCATGTAAAAGTTTCCATACAAGAACCACTTCTCCAAGCTGAAAAGGCTGCATTCCAAATAGCCACACGCGTTCGTCCCATAAACAGAGTAATAACTATGTAAGCTTTCTTTAACTGGGCAGCCGCTTCAATCACGTTAGCCTTTTCCCACACGCCGCATTGGAAAAGCTTTAAGGTAGCTATGGAGACACTGCCAGTGCCACTGATCACATTGCTTTGTCCAGAGCCCCAGTTACCCTTGGTAACTCACTGGGTGGTGGGGGACTTGGAGGATTACTGAAGTACGTGCAGACATTCAGTGACACTCGAGGAGGTTCCTCAAACAAATTAACATGAACAAACTGAGTTTTGCCTTTTCTTGAGCTATAAGTTTTCACAAATACTTTCTTCTTTATCATATTCTTTATTCTTGCTATATATCATATGAGATTATTCTGGACTGGAAACATCTTCCTTGAGATCTTTAGACATTTTAGCTTCTAGTCTACATCTCAGTGGACTATTCAAACTGTCCAGGACCAACCTTTCCAGATGTTTACTACGAGGCAAGCAAATAGTTGACTTTATTTTCTTAGAGTGACGCAACGAGTGAAGCAACGAGGATCTCCAAGATTTCAAGACTTGTATTATATGCTGCTTTACGGTAAGATGCGATTATGATTTTCACTTTTTTCAAAGGTTGTTTCAGAGGATGTAATATGTGAAAAGGGTGAATGGTTGTTAATGTATAATTTTCAGAATGGCTTTGGTTAGACAAAATAATGAACATCTAAAGACAGCTCACTAAACTTTAGTCTTAAATCGTACAAACAGTGTGAGGGTCCAAGACTTTATTGGAGGAATGATGTGTTAGTCACCTTCAAACACCTTCTGCCCAGCATGCCAAAACAGTAATCCCCAAGTTATCATCAAAAGATATAATTAATATTATTTATAAAAGTAAAACTTCAGTGAAGGCAAGTATTCATATGGCTACATGACTCATACATAAACTTTTCATGACAAACCAGATCCAAAGGCTAATTCCAACAAGCATCAGTTCTCATATTTTCTGAGGTGAAAACACATCAAAATTGACTAAAGCAACCTTTATGACAAGTGACACTTGTTAGAGTAAATCATTTACAAATTTTTACTTTTTCGTAGTTTTATGTCAATTATGAAAGGTTTAAGTAGGTTTTATGAAGCAGTAAGAATACTGGCCTTCAGTAAAGTGGTACCCATTTATAATACTTTGTCTCTGTACAAAAACATTTTTGTACATAATTTGAAAATACCAGGTGCCCTTTATGCTCTGTCAAAATCTCATGATGAACAGACCAATAGAAACAGCCTAAAATGATTCAGTTATTTTTGCATTAACATATATTGAAAGTTGAGAAAGTTTTAACCTTCTCATGTAAAGTTGATCTTTTGGAGATAAGAGTTCTTGTTCTGATGGTGACAATATAGAAAAATATAAAATAAAATATAAATATTGGTTCTGTGGTGTTAGGATGTAAAAGATTCCAGTTAGAACACTTGAACAGTTACCATAGAACTTTCATCGGATGCTAAAATGTGTCTCAAGGTCTCTAGTCTCTTGCCAAAGACCCCCCAAGTGGTTGTGTTTGCAGCCTTTTTCAGACTAGTTTTACACTTAGTGCTGGTTTCAAATGTCACTATTTCAGTTTCTAAATAAAGCTCTCTGAGACAAAAGTGGAAGGAGCAGATCATGAGTTATTATGCCCTGGCCACAGGCCAGCATACTTCATGACTTGTAAATGAACTGATATCATCTGAGCAAATTGCCACATGGTCATAATCATCACCAATGAAGACGGTGAAATGAATGCGATTTCCTCCCCCTGCTGGTTTTAGTTTGTGCTTAAAACTAATTGCTTGTTGTAGTGGCTCTTTTCAAACATAATGAACAGTGCTGCTGTCCTCATTAATTTAAATAACAAATGAATAAATCGCTGACGAAGTGCGCACCACCCTCACAACAGTTTTATTTCAAACTGTGCTGTCATCCAGGCCTAATGTTGAGAGGCAGAAAACCAGTCTATGCTTTTTCGAAGTTGTCCTCTCAGCTACTGAATACTCACTGTATGTCAGTGAAAATATGGGTACTGTGTCAAGACCTTACTAAATTAAAAATAAAGGTATGGAGGAAAAAATATGCTGTATAAGTAAAAATGTATCTACAGTTTTTGCCGGGACACATTATAGACCACTTTCAAAATGTTCTTATTCATGATATACGTTGTTGGGAGTAAGCTTTATACATGCAAGAAATATCACAGCTATACGATGATTAATGCCATCTTTACTAAAGAAATAAAAGGAGGATCTGTTCTTCCATGCTGTTATCTCTTTTCTAAAAAAAAAAAACACTTGTTATATCAAAAATTTTAACTAATATAAGTTTATTATATACTATATTGTATAAAAAGAATAACTGGTCCTTGCACAAAGATAACATGGCATAGTTGTGTGTAGCATCATTTTACACTGATATAATTTCGAATGGATGTTTAAAAATTATAGCTAAAATGTGTGGGAATTCATTTGAGAATTCGAAGGTATAAATGATTTTTAAGCTTTTCTAAAATAGTTTTTTTTTTTCTTGGCAATGTCATTGAGTAAAAGTACTCTTGAGTAAAAAGTAATACTTGAGAAAAGAACAAATCTTTACTTGCAGAAGAGTTGTGTCTGCCGATGGTGATGTAGTGCATCAGCGAATGTGCAGAGGGCCCATCGAGGCAGATGATTCATGGTTGAGGATGAATGCATGGACGGATGGATGGATGTTACTGCTCTAATAGAATCTAGCTTTGAAAGGTCAGCGAGCAAGACAATTCTCTGCCCATTCTGTAGGCAGATCTCTCAGATACACGGACCCAAACTGCCATCCCTACCCACTCTTAATAGTGCAAGATAAGCCTGAAAATGAAAAAACAATCATGTCAACACATCCATTGGGGCCTGAGGCTCATATTACACCCCTCTATAAATAGCCACAATTATCTTGCGGTGACGTCTTTCCAGTGAAAATGCTATAAAAGCAGTAAATATCTTAGATGTGAATGAACAGTTTTCTTAACTTTGCCGCAAACATATCTTGCTGTATTTTGTATGTTGATTAATATGTGTATTCATTAACTGGGTTAGCCAGGGAAGCGGCATTATTCTTCTTTTAGCTAGCCAGACCATATCCTGCCTAAGACATTCCCATAAGAAGCGTTTTAATCACGCAGATCAAGGCCGTGTAGGTGACAGGTAAATATTAACCTAATTAGCTTAATCTGCTGGGCAACGCACCACAAAAGACAACAAAAACAATCAATGTGGGAGGATAGAACGTGTCCCAGAGCAGAGGAGAGTCAGGTTCAGTGTCCTAATCAGAGAAAGACAAGAGAGGTTAAGAATGGTTACAAGCACTACAAGCTGATGCATGTTCCTGCTCATCCTGTTTCTATCAACAAATGCTAGCGCGCACACACACACACACACACACAGAAAAAACCCTCAACAAAAACTCTGAGAATGAAAAAGGTTCATTTACCTCACACACAAACACATACACACACACACACACACACACACACACACCCCCACACACACAAACACTTCAGCTAAGGCTGTCACATTTCCATTAGCATAATTTTCTCTGCCATTTACAATCAATTTATTGTGTCCTCTGGCCTAAAAGCATTTGAAAAGAGAGATGGAGTAAAAGAGACAGGTGGAGAAGGTCATTATGGAATATTTTAAGGTATTACCTCATGCAGTGAATATTCAATTTTAGAAAGGCGGCTATGCTTAACCATTCTGTTTACATATACAAGACTTTTCAATATGCTCGTTTTCTTTAGATTTTCTCCTGAATAAAGCTAGGAAGCTGTACTGAATCTCTCTGTAAGGCTGAGATATTAACTTGTAAATAGGAGGAAAAAATTTGATACTTATAACAAAATGCAAGAGTTATAACCAAACAAAGGAGCGCCGTCTGTTCTGGCAACACATGACCCCTAATGATCCCATTAAGGCCTCTGCATACTCGGTTTATTTTTAATGGATTACAAGCTAATAAGGCTGATGCAACAGGGAGATCAAGAGCTTATCTGAGGACTGCCACTTTGCTTTATTTGTTCCCATTACTCATCCTCAAAGGTCCAAACATTCAGAGCGCAGTCTCTCCTCACTCAAATGTGACTGATGGAGGCCCTGGACAGAGCAATCCATCAGCTGCTGTATTTCCTGCTCTCTCTCTCTCTCTCTCTCCCTCCCTCCCTCTCTCTCTCTCTCACTATCTCTGTGTCACTGTAGCGTGATAGAGGTTGTTGATGACAGCAAGCCTCAGCTGTTATGATATTGCCATAACTCCACTGCTAATACTTTTTGGACCTTGTGAAAATGTTTCAGTCAAGAACACTTCAGACATTCTGAACATTTGCTGAAAAGTAACATTTCACATTTCACAAACCTGAACATTACTGTCTAGAACCCTAAACTAGTTCTCTGTCATTGGTCTCGAGACAAATTAATGACTTTAAACTGTTTTCTGTAGCATGTTAGCCGGGATTCACTTCCATTCAACCGCAATAGTGTTAGAGAGATTAGGCACTAAAGATGGATGATAAAGTTCACACAGGCCCAGACTATTATTCCTCCTCTACCAAACTTTACAGCTGCACTCAAGTAGTGTGTTCCTCTCATCCTCCAAACCCAGAAGTTTTGTCAAACTGCCAGACGGTGGTGTGATCAGTCACTCCAGAGACTGAGTTTCCCCTGCTCAGGAGTCTATTGGTGGTGTTTTACATCACTCCTGCCAACACTTAGCATTATGCATCTTAGACTTGAGTATATAAGCTTGACCATAGAAACTCCATTAAGCTCTTATTTAACAGTTCTTATTAAAATGTTCAGTCCTGAAGTTGTTTCCAGAGTCTCTGAGCAACTTGGCAGTGAGTACTGCAATCCCAAGCTGATATTTTATGTACTATGCACTTCAGCACTCCACAGTCCTGTTCTGTGAGCTTGTGTGACCTATCTCTCAGCAACTGAGCTGTTATACCTGAATGTTTCCACTTCACATTTATAATTGTCTGGGAAAGCTCTAGCAGGGCAGTAGTTTGATGAACTGATTTAATGGAGTCTTCAGTACGACGCATACTGCTGTCATTGTTTATCAATGGAGTATGCATGGCTATACATTTGGCTTTGTGGCTGAAACAGTTAAACATGCGAATTAGATGGGGTCTCAACATACTTTTGACCTTGTACCATATCTTATCATAATTTTCTTTAAAAAGTTACAATACAGAGTTGGACGAGATGATAATGTATTGGTATGTGTTGTATGATGAACGTAAATAAACAAATTGTCTTGTTTTTCACTCAAATTCACTCAAACACTCAGTCTTAACATACCTCTAATGGTCTCACCTACAACCCTACTCTGTACCACATGCAGACAGATTACAATGATCTAAATTACACTGAGCCCAAACCCAACTTTATTTACACATTACTGATGGTCCTAACAGTAGAAGTACTCTGTATCGTTTCATTAGTAAAGATGCTTCTTTTGGTTACAAATTCTAACCTATTCCACTACCATTTCTTTACCACTCAAGGTTCAGCTTTTCCTGATTTGCCAGGAACAGTTGCAATTGTGGACATTTCTGCACTTTCAAAGGGCATGAATATCAAAACGGTCAAAAAACAAGGAAAAACGCTGTACCACAATGCTAATTTCTTCTAGCACCATTTACTGGATTCAAGTAGTACATTATCACTAAGTTAACAGTATTGCGCTTGTACATTTTTAGCCACAAGAATAAACACAGATTGAAGCATGTAAAATATATTCCTTGTTTTATCTGGAGCTTATAACAGACATGTTAACATATGTTTTACACGGTGTATTGCATTCCTAGGAAGAATCCCTCAGAAAAGAGTCCCATTTCCTGGCATAGAGCTGCCACATTTATGATTTGGCAGAAACCCACTGGTGAGACTGCTGGCTGTATTCATAGTCAGAGATGTACGCTATATGGACAAAAGTATTGGGACACCTGACCATTACACCAGCAGAGACTTTAATGACATTGCATTCAAATTGCTTTCAGGCACTGGTGTTGGACGAGAAGGCCTGGCTCGCAATCTCCGTTCAAGTCCATCCCAAAGGTGTTGGATCGGGTTGAGGTCAGGGCTCTGTGTGGGCCAGTCAAGTTCTTCCATACTGAACTCATCGAACCATGTCTTTATGGAGCTTGCTTTGTGCAATGAGGCACAGTCATGCTGGAATAGAAAAGGTTCTTCCCCAAACTGTGTCCACAAAGCTGGAAGCATGGAAGCATAGCCCAAACCCTGAAAAACAGGTGTGTCCCAATTCTTTTGTCCATATAGTGTATCTAGCACTTCAAGAAGGCCTGTGGTGATGCATCAACACCTGAAGGCCTAACCAATAGGAAAGCTTGCTTTGCTATATCTACTCAGATACCACAGGGGAAAAAAAAACTTTTGGTTTTTGTAAATTTTTCTTTGGTTGTTTTAACAGTTCAACCATATTGCCTCCACAAACCTAATAATGAAATAAGAGTAGTACTACAACGAAGACAGAGTACAAATTAATTTTCAATTCAATTCAATTCGATTCAGTTTAATAAAAATCTGCTAAAAACTACAGAGATCATTTTTACAGTTACATTTTCTTTAGTTCTCGGGCATCTTTAGGCCTATTTCTGAATGGCCCTTGAGTTCCCCTTGGATCATACCCCTTAAAAACGTGACACTGGATGAGATTACAGCCAAATAGGTGGAGGAGCTCAGAGAGATTTTTGATGATAGTACTTTAGCTATAATGGCATAATTAACGGGAAAATCTCTTGTGCTTGACTTGACCTATTTTGGTTCAGGGTTAGATATAGACAAAACGTGTGATCAGTGTCCTTCTGCCAAGGTTGACTCGGCTCACATGTGCTTAGCATGTCTCAGACTGTCCATTCTACTGGATTTAAAACTTTGCCATAAGCATGTAAAAGCATGTTAAAATGTTTATTTTTAGAGATGCAGGAAATTCCAATGAATAATTAAAATAGATGCCTTTGACTCTGGCCTAGCACGTGGAAGAATGTTGCTAAGATTGAAAACCAGTTTATTGATCTAAAGCTTCACACTGGCTTAGTGACCTCTTTGTATTTCTCAGGGTGAGAAAACAATTCATGCAGCCTACACAGCAAACTAATAAGATTGTACCTTCCTTTTATATGAAATGTTATATAGAATGTATATTATATATTTTATGAAATTTCCAAAAAAGCCGTTAAAGTCTTACTGGTCTGGCATGATGGTGTCCTGCTCACATTTCTAAATATGCAGTATTCACATTAAAATTGACTTCAGCAATGCCATGCCTTTATTCACAACCTTATGAGACACCCTCTGTTGCAAATGTAATAAAGCTTGACATTCAGAGCTAGACGCAGAGTTTTAGTTTGACCCAGTTGTTGCAGAGCTGACTGAACGTGAGGGGCTGAATAATCATATTCTTGTGGGTGGGACAGGTGCTGTGCATGACTTCATAATAATGACTGTGTGTATGTGTGTGTGTGTGTGTGGGTGTGCGTGCATGCATGAGAAGGATGCGTCGCACAGACTGCATGGTGTGGCCAAAGGAGGCTCAGAGGAGAGAGGAGAAGAGGGCTGAAGCCAGGCTGGCTGAGGGGCTTCAGAGGCTAGATGAGGCCAGACATTATCAGCTCAACACACTGAGCCGAGAACAGCGCGCGCTACACCGCCACCTCATTGCCATCAAAACAGGTGTGTGTATCTGCATGGGTGATGTGTTTTCCAACTGTTTTAACAATAAAAACAAAAAACAAC
>JBBPCZ010000163.1:11442951-11464096 GCA_037974445.1 Brycinus macrolepidotus | reverse complement strand
CACACACACACACACACACACACACACACACACACACACACACACACACACACACACACACACACACACACAATGCTATGTAATGGTCCTTCATCCTTGTTCTATTTGTGGCTAAAACTGAAGAATGTTGTTTCCAACATTAAATATGAGGAAGCAGTTTATGTTTCTCTCACCATTCTTGCTGCACACATGCTGCATGGCCCAGGCCGCCCACAGCTGAACCCCAGGAGTCTGGAAGCACTCCAGCAGGGGGAAAAAAGGATTGAATGACCTAGAACCCAAAACGGTAACAGTCACAGTTATACTCTTTTTCTAAATAAGGTTGAACAATATGGATAAAAATGTGTATCCTGATATTTTCAATCTTTTACCCTCTCCATCTCTTTCAGGGCACCTATGTTTTTCTTTTTAGCAGACACTTCTCTCCTGACAAATGCAGTATGGCAGGCAATGCTGTGTAAGCAATCCTGTCTGTATTAACCCCATGAATGGGGATTCAAACCATGATCTTCAGAGTAATGGTTTTATTCGCTGTGTGCTATTAAGCCACTTTTCAAATTGCTTAATTGGGTTTTTGCTAATGAAGCTTAACCCATTTACACCCATGAGACAAGTTGCATGACAGTCTTTGTGGAAACTCAAGTAGGATAATAAAATGTGCATAAAGATGCAATTTAATCATCGCTAGCCAGAGGAAACATAGCATAAATACTCCAGACATAATTCTAGGCAGCAGGTAGTATGACGAGAGGACTAAGAGAACAGAAAAGTGTTTCTTACCTGTAGGCCACCATCTCACATTCCGGTGTGGGCCACTTCAGAATGGCTGAGTGCTGGAAGAGGCAAACACTTTAAGTCTTATTTCAGCTGCATCTGTGATTTGAATCCATCTGCTAGTTAAATCCCTTACAAGATATTTTATGGAATTTCCTCTTGTAAAAAAAAAAGCTAAAAGAGGACTTTACTATTATGAGTCTGGTGAACATCATTAATGAAGACACAACCACAGACAGACACACGTACCAGCTGCTCCAGCAGAGTAGTCCTGAGAGGCAGGTCGAGGGTCCACACAGTTTCACCACGTGAAGTGAGGTGGGCCAGGATTCCTGCAGCAAAGTAGCTCACCTCCACCTCAGGGCTGTGCAGCAGAGAGCGGATATGATCCAGGAAGCCCTGCACCATCAGCTCAGCATGCAGCTCTCCCACCTCAGCAATGTTATTCTAAAACATCACAAATGCATCCACCAGAAAGACAAAATAATATTTATTACTGGTACAAGGATACATTGTGATCATTAACACTCAGAGGGGACACAAGACTAACTCCCCTACCCTCTGTTAAAAAAAAGATGGGAAAAGGCTGGAACAGCAGCATCTGTGAAGTAATTAGGCCTGTAAGCAGCCCTGTCCTGCCCACATGGGTACAAGCTTTCTAAATAAAGGAATCCATTAGCATTAGCCTTTAGTGTGACTCAGTCAGGCAAATGATCATTCCTGCCCAAAGCGTTGGCTGACTTTCGTCTGTTCATTTCTTATCAGAGCACTGCTGGGTGCTGCCCATTTCAAATTAACACCACAAAAATATGAGGGCACTCAATTTCCTTGCTCATACACAGGCACAACGTGATTTCAGTGACTCACATACAAAACATTGCACGAATTCTTACCAGTAAGCCAAGGACCTTCTGTTGAATGGAAGACTCTGATGGGAAGGACTGGAGGAAAGGAAACAGAGGAGGAGGCTAGATTAACATGAACGCAAGATTATTTAAATGCTAAATGAGCTTACTTACTGCCCCCTAAAAATGATGTCATATGCTATAAATAAATTCCAGTAAGGCCACACTGAGCAGCCAGTGATATAATATCTGCTCATCTTAAGTTGTAACAATACCTTGTGTTCAACAACAAAAAAAAACAAACATTTCTATTGGTCCACTGGATGTCAAATATTCACACAAAGTATCTAAAACAGTGATCTCTGTCATGTTTGTGTGTACCTCCAGCACTTTGATGAAGAGCTCCAGGCCCTGGTTCTCTATGAAGTGTCTACAGGTGGTGGGTGACTCATCTGTCAGGTTCCACAGGGCACTCAATGTAAACTTTAACGTAGCGTCTACTGTGCCTTGAGAAGTCTTCTGTCGCACAATGTGCAGGAGTTGCTACAGAAAGAGAGAGACAGATAAAGTTAATGAAGCAGGACATCACTCAGGATGGAGGCAATGTAATTCAATATTTCACATCAACACAGTCTTATTCCCAGTATGGCATGATGAAGTTCAAAATTCACCTTCACAATAAACAACTCTGCTCCCAACTGTGCCGTTTGCTCAGTAGACAGCTGACAGGGGAAAAAAAGAGGTACAGAATTTACATCAGCTGTCAGTTGCAGGGAGTTTTGAATTGGAGATTGGAGTGTCCGGGCTTCAGCCTGAGAGACGAACGCACTTAACAAGGCCACAGAGCTGACAGGCAGACTGACACCGAACACATTCAAATTGGAAAACAAGCACGCTGTCTGTGGTGCCTTACCTTGGCAGCTAGAATGGATATGATGGCCACCGCCATCCTCTGCATGTTTTGATCTTCGTGGTTACATAACCACTGCATAACCAGCTTAGCAGCTTCAAACCTAACAGACACATGCATACATACTGATGTGGCGCATAGTTGTACCAAACCTTTAACAGGTCAAATCTAGCCATAAATAAAGGCAAACAACTCCTGTATCTCTTTCTGAGTAATGGGAGCATGCATAATTAAACAGCGCCCCAAGACCAAGATTAGTTTTCTGAAAGTGTCAGCTGAGGACACAGTGGCATTAGGTGGCAATGTAATTAGCTCCAGGCTGACCTGTTGAAAGGAACCTCCTGCAGGATACGGTCACTGCAGAGAGAGAGCAGGCAGTTCTTCTGCAACTGCAGGAACAAAATCAGAGAAACAGTTAGTTCACCAAATATTATGCACAACAGACCACAACCTGACTATTTTCTCATTAATATGTTTCTGAAAGTCTCGTATTTCTCACCAATACGGCCTTCTAAAAACGAGTGGGTTTAGTCTTGGGCAGGAGACTTGAGAACCAAGTTAAAAGCCTGGTTGAAGACGAATAATCTTTTTTCATGTACACAAACTTTTCAGAGGAATGATGAAAATTGTTAGTAATTACTTATATCTTATTTATATGTCAAAAAAAATCTTCAATCACCATTTGTCTTTCCTTTTTTAACAGAATTGGAAAAATGCCAACCACTTTCTTTTAATATCTGTTTTTTGGAGATATTCTTTTTGTGTTGTTCCCACAGTGATGATATGTAAAGATGTCATTAGTTTGATTGCTGACAATATATCAGTATTTATTTGTTGTGTATTTCCTATGTTAATGAGAGCGTAAACTAGCTGTATGAAAAAACATGCATTGTAATATGTGCACCATGCATGGTTGTTGAGTCTTTCCTGAAAAATGCATTAAGTAACAAGTACATTAGATATCAGTTATTAGAGCACATGTAGCCACTTCATTAGGTACATCTATCCTGTTTTATTTTACTTTGTAGTTCACAGAGCAGCCTGTAGTAAATCTCTTCACATCATCTCTTAGCCTTTTTTACCCTGCCCTGTCTCATAGAACAACCATTAAGCAGGACTTATATGGGTGTTGGATCATCCTCAGGTTTAATAAGACCTTCCTGTGTGTCCATGTGTTTGTGATATAGAAGAAAAAACATGAAAATGTTTAAGACAGGGTATTCCAGGACTAGAGTCAAAACTCTCATTAGTGAGAGTCAAAAACAAGATTGTGGGATGTATGTCATCACTGAATAGGTGTAATAAGGAGCACCTGTTGGTGGTTGGGAAAGGTCTTCATGGCCTCTAGCAACAGCTGAGTGACACTGCCTAAAAGACGCACAGGCATTCCAAAGGCCAAGTCCTGTTTGGTAAGGTTGAAGACACACGCGCTGGCTGCCAGCTGAACGTTCAGTGTGGTGGGGTGGTTTTTCATCCCCAGTGCCACCAGCTGAGGAAAAGGAGGAGAAAAACTATTAAACTATTAATAACAGAGCAAGGAGTGAAAAACATACACAATAAACATAAAAGTTATGCACATGCAGTTTTTTTGTCTGTCAAATTTATCTCCAACTCCCCCCACTAGTAAGGACTCCCTATGTTACGTGATGCCACCTACACTGGGAGTGTGAAGGGAAGCACATGCTTCCTGTGAGGCACATTAAGCCAGACACAGGATCTTTTTTGAACTGTTGCTAATGCAATGTTGGACAACTTAACATGCTTGAAGGAGAGCGCTGACTGCCAGCTGCATCAGACAACAGCTGCCTGCGCTGGCTAGCACTGTGCTGAGAGGTGGAAGGTGAGGAGAGGCCATCCATCACCCAGAGAGAGCAAAGTCAAATGTGCTCTCTTCGACTCCAAGCCATGGATGCGGCACCATCAGAGATTAAAACTCGCAATCATACACAGCAGTTGTTGGTTTCTTAGGTACTGCAAATGGGTAATGCTGATACTGTCATATATGGGAATTAGCAAAGTGAAGAAATATCTAGGGGTCTAAGCATAAAAATGTTACAATTATAATACAAGAAATACTTTTTTACAAATACAGTGGGTATGGAAAAGAATCACCCGCTTCCGAATATTCACATTTAGTTGGTTTGCAGCCTGAAATAAAGACACACACATACAAAACAACATTCTAGCTGTATTTACTCAAAGCAACTTATAATATCCAAGTGAAATATATAATGGCAACAAAGAAAATTAAAAATAAAAAAAACAATCGCTGAGATGGATAAAAGATCACCCCCCCATTTCAGTACTTTGTAAAACCACCTTTTGCTTTAATTACGGCACTGAGTCTGTTGTGATACTTCTCTACCTTTAGAGAAGTCTAGACTGTGCAATTACTGCCCACTCTTCTTTACAGAACTGTTAAATTTGGATGGTGGCCATTGCAGGATTGCAATCTTCAGTTGTTCCAGAGGTTTTCAATAAGGGTTTCAGTCTGGGCTCTGACTAGGCCACCCATAGCTGACGGTTTCCTTTCAGCTACATTACCAGGCACTGGAATACTCTAGCTGTTTTTATGCTGAACAAATCAAAACGATAACACAGTTGTTACAGGTAGGAGGCCACTAGCTTGGTGTGCAATGAAGAAGGTGATTGGTTATACCTGATTGAGTTCATGAGCGTTTTTAGGAGAGGGTGATCTATCCTAGAGATAATGTTTTTTATTTATAAGATTCTTCTAAACTGTTACTACCACACCTTTCACCTGGATGTTAAAAGTTGCACTGAATCAGTACAGCCAGAAAATTTGTTTTTTTTGTGTTTTTCATTTCAGGCTGCAAAGCAATAAAATGTGAATATTTTGAACGGGCTGATTCATTTCTATACCCACTCTATGTATGACTCGCATTACTTACTTAAAAGTGGAAGACAAGCTATCAAATTCTTTAAAGGAAAAGAGCATGGCTAAAAACAGAAACACATGCAAAGCAGAGAAAACAATAGAGAGAACGAGTGATAGAAATGAACAAAGTAGCACAGTGTGGTAGAGAGCGCACAAATAGGGGTGAGTGACCTGTGACTCATCATAGGGTTGGCTATATTAAGATAAAAGCACAGCTCTGAGAGCGTGTGGGGGGACTGCAGTAAGGCGAAAAAGCATGTGTGTACTTTGAGGATGTCAGGCCGAGCTTTCTCCATCATGTGCGTGAGGCTGAAGAGATGGAAGAGCGCCTCTCTAACAAAGCCCTCTCTCTCACTGTAGCGCCTCAGGGCCTCGCAAATTTGAGTCTCATTGGCCTCTCCCGTCACCTGCAGGCAGAAAAATACAAGCATAAATACACATTTATCAGAGTTAATAGACACATGCTTAGTCAGGGTCACAGAGATACAGTTACAATAAACCACTACTGTTCACTGTAAAACAATTAATACATTATTTTAAAATAAGCACAAAGTACTGTCAAACGTTCAAACAGCAGCCTCTTTATTGTCTTTCAAACACAGCTGCTCCCATTTGATTACTCAGTCATAAAGTACTATTAAAATAGAATCAACTGACTTAGCAATGCACGCGTGAAGGGCCCCAATCATGAAAAATCGTCATCAGAACTTTTTTTAAAATTTTTAAATTTTATTTTTTTTAAAAGTAAAAGAGTAAAGTAAAACGGCATTTGGCAGACGCCCTTATCCAAAGCAACTTACAATCATAAGTTAGAGGGACAGTCCCCCTGGAGCAACTGAGGGTGTCTTGCTCAGGGACACAATGGCAGAAAGTGGGGTTTGAACCTGCAACTTTGTGGTTCCCACGCAAGTGTTTTACCCACTAAGCTACTACCAGTTTGATGAAGCATGCAAACAATGTTACAATTTCTAGATGCACTATTAACTCCCAGTTAGTACAGTTCATAAGCTAAAACCACGTTGTAAATACAATCTGCTTTGAACATAATTTTTTAGCTTAAGGCAAATATATTCACACATACCAATCAACTATAACCTTAAAACCACTGAAAAGTGAAGTGAACATTGACAACCCTCCTAACAGTAGCACCTCTCAAGGGGTGCGATTTATTAGGCAGTAAGTGAACAGTCAGTTCTTGAAGTGGATGTGTTAGAAGCAGAAAAAAGTGTAATGATCTGAGAAACTCTGACAAGGGCCAAATTGTGATGGCTAGATGACTGGGTGAGAGCATCTCCAAAACAGCAGTTCTTGATGGTGCTAGGGTCATGGGGAGCAAAGGCTAGTATGCCTGGCCTCCAATTTCCCAGATCTTAGTTCAACTGAGCATCTGTGGGATGTGTTGGACAAAACTCTGGAGGCCCCACTGCACAATTTATAGAACTTAAAGGATCAGCTGCTAACGTCTTAGTGTCAGACACCACAGTCTCCTTCAAGAGGTTTTGGGGAGTTTATGCCTCAATGGGTCAGAGCTGTTTTGATGGCACAAGGGGGACCCACCCGTTATTAGACAGGGGATTTTAGTATTATGGCTGGTGTAAAACAGTGTAAAACAGTTCAGCTCTGCTCATTCACAAGTCATAAGGAGGGTCTCAGTCCAGACTGCTTTTTGAACAATCAACACATGGCAACCAATCAAAAAATAGGTACTTTACATCTATCCGTCTTAAAAGCATAGCCTGTATAATTTCAATTTGATTCAATTTTAACATATGCTACCTTGCTTTTCACTTCCTAGACAGGGGAGAAGTTACTTTCTGTTCATTGATCACAGCATAAACCAGCATGGCATAAAAGTTATCTAACAAGCTGTTTTCCATTTAGGAATAATGCAAAGTAAAAAAGGCTGTGAGTTTGAGGAAAATGTCTCTGAACAGAATTGATTGTGGTAATTTCTTCTTGAACAGGGTGCCTTTCATTGTTTTCAGAGTATAAAGTACTATCCAGACTATTTATAACTGAACATTAGTAAATGCACATAATTATTAGTAATTATATACATCAAATGGTAAGAAAAATGATATTGAGATATGATATTTCATATTCATATTGCCCAGTCCTAGAAGGCAGGCTCATGTCTTCTAACTCACCTTCAAGCTGCCTTCTCCAGACAGGAACTCAGAGAAGCCTGCATCAGTAGCCAACAGACCTACAAAGGTCATGCCTGGCCTCTCCTCCACGAAAGTCCTGACTGCTGTGTCGGTCACCTGCTTCCGTCCAGAAACGTCCAGAGACACCAGTGATGGGAGGATGCCGGGAGTCTCCAGCAACTGTCGCGCCACGTCCGACTTGAACTGCTTATCGTCAGAGATGTCCAGATGCTGCAAACCCTCCAGCTGACCAAGAGAAGACACGTTTTTTTAGAAACTGAAGCTACACACAACTAACACAGAAGAATAATGAATATTTCAGCTATGCACAATCACATCTGAAGTTTGAGAGACTGGGAACAGACGTTTCAGTTACCATGCATTTGCCTCTTTCAAATGATGCTGACAGGTAATGTAACTTTATAGGCTGGCTAAAAGACAAACTCGTGTACAATGGGTGCTTAGTCTACAGATCTCTTTCCCATGAAAGCCATTAAGTAATAGACTGTGAGTTGCTTTTGTGTTCCTTGGTCTGAGGAACTCTTTTTTCCATATTTACAAATGTCACAAATGTCCCACATTAACAAAGTTCCTGTTTCTAATACTAATACACTTAATACTTAAGAGTTCTTACATGTCAAGATAACAACTCAAGTTGGCCTGACTAGCACTTTAACTCTTATTTATAGAACTATAACAATTAATCGATGAAAAGGACAATGTTTTGTTGAAAAGCTACCTATGTTTTTTATTGCTTTGTTCCAAAATTAAAGTATTTAATATGGCACAAATATAACTCTAAATGATGGCAACAGTAAAGAAAACCAACCAAAGAGGGCAAGACGGATGGATTATCCATTTAACAGAAAAAGTTGGAAGGTTAATCGCTTCTGGAAAAATGTGTTACTTTTAGTATTTTGTATGAGATCTCCTGACCTGGCTGAGGACGACCAGCAGCTGGGCAGTGGTCATCTCCAATCGTTTAAGCTGATGCATAGTGAGGTAGCGTAGCCTGGCCCTGAGCCCTAGCAACGGCGCCAGATTGGTCACTGATGTGTTGGAGATGTCCAGGCTCTCTAGACGGGGAAGTGAGCACACATCGACCAGGCCCGAATCGTAGAAGTCCACGTTGGAGATGCTGAGTGCCCTCAAGCCCTGTAGCATACTGAAGCAGCGCCGGCTAGGCTCCTCCAACGACGACATGGTCAGGCCATTCAGAATCAGTCGCTGCAGACTCTCCCGCAGACCCTTGTTGGCGGAGAGACCACGCAGGATGTCAGTGATGGTGAGGTCAGCATTGACTCGTGAGGCATCTAGCTCCAGCAGTCTGTGAGGGCAGACGGCGCGCTGGAAGGCTTCGGCTGAGATGCGCGCCGTGCGGATGCAAGCACGCCGCAGCCGGAGCTGTTGGCAACTGCGGAATATCCCCACCGTGCTGTCATTCAGTAAGCCTGCAGGGATGCAAGAGGTGTTTAGATATAACTGTTCTTTACATAGGCCATTACAGATTCAAACTCTGGTGACTAACTAGTTGAGATGTAGTATGAAAGTACAAACAAAACTCAGAAATGAATATCACTAGAGGCCTTATAATGTATATAATGTATTATCATTACAATACCTAAGACACAGTACTATTCTATTTCAATTTCAGAGTTTCCCATACATTGATTTATTTGTGGCGGCCCAATATCGTCACTGACTATTGATTTTTATTTTACTGTTTAGAAACTATTCACTATTTAGTCTCTTATGTGAGGGGTTTTTGTACTTTTCACTATTCAGCCAACACTATATCCCTCTTACTCTCCCACCTCTAGCTGCTTCTATGGTTTTTAGCTATGTGACACACCTTAATCCACTTGTATAGATAATTTGTCTATCTATCTGTTTGAAGGAACTGTGTGATGATTTAATGCATGCAGTTTGCTAAATGCTAATTGGTGAGGCATTAGATTTCATTAGACTACTTGTTAACCACATAAGCCTTGTAGCTCCAGTGCAAAGGTAAAGAAGCAAACTTCAAACACTGAATATATCTCATCTAATCAATGATATTTGAAGTAAGGGGAAATTTGTGTCAGTTTGGTTGTTCAAGTAATTCTTACTTTAATTACTGAATTCGTTGAAACCCCCCGCCCAAAAATAAAAGTATATTTTTAGTTGACTCCGGTTTCTGCTCACCCTCTGTGGCCATTTTGCAGAGCAGTTGATCAGCAAGCTCCTGAGGGAAGATCAGAGGTTCTCGAAGACACAGCGAGCCATCAGCCAGTTTTACACAGAACAGCTCCAGCCTGGAGCTCACCAGCCTCAGGCACAGGTCAGTCAGAGACGGTGGGGATGCCTCGTCCTGAAACAAACATCCCATTGAACTCTCAGAACAAAACTACAATCCACTTCTTTATACTGACTTACCAAAGAGTCAAGTCAAACAAATACTTTTAAAGATCACAGGCTCTCTCCATTAGGATCGTAAGATGTATGCTGAAAAATACCGTAGTCTTACAATGTATGGATAGTTTCCCAAGTTTTATCAATGACAGGGCCACAGTGCACTGCCATTAGGTCATCACTGACAGTCTAAATTTGTATCACAGGTATTACACGGAATGATACAACACTTGATTTCTTACATTTATATTCAGTGTATTACTTTTTAAAACTCTACATTCTTCGAGTTTCTGCATGGACTAAATTCCTGCAGCCAGTCACTATCAGCTAAAATCGGAATATACCTGAATACAACACTCAGTACGCAATAAAACGTCTTTGTAAGGAAGTACTAATCATCTAAGCTTTGCAAAGCCAAGTCTCCAAATGTCAACCACACTGATCCTAAACAACCTTAACGTGAGGATCGGGTCTCAGCGAGTTGTGACAGGTACACTATATGGACAAAAGTATTGGGTCACGCCTGTTTTTCAGGGTTGGGCTAGGCCACTTACTTCCAGTGAAGGGCAATCTTAATACTTCAGCATACCAAGACATTTTGGACAACGCCGTGCTTTCAACGTTGTGGACACAGTTTGGGGAGGAACCTTTTCTATTCCAGCATGACTGTGCAACCAGTGCACAAAGCAAGCTCCATTAAGACATGGCTGGATGAGTTCGATGTGGAAGAACTTGACTGGCCCGCACACAGTCCTGACTTCAACCCCAACCAACACCTTTGGGATGAACAGGAACGGAGATTGTGAGCCAGGCCTTCTCGTCCAACATCAGTGTCTGACCTCATAAATGCTCTACAGAATGAATGGACGTAAATTCCCACTAAAAAACAGAATCTTCTGGAATTCCAATGGGGATGGAAGGTGTTATAGCTGCAAAGGGTGGGACCAACTCCATATTAAAGTATAAGCAATGCAATGTCATTAAAGTCCCTATAGGTGTAACGGTCAGGCGTCCCAATACTTCTGTCCACACAGTGTATCATTAAAGTTAGCAGCTCAACCGGAGAGCTGATTAGTTTTCACTTCACTAGAAATTTTTATAATGCCTATGCACGTAGCTGGCTAGCTGAAATAAGCTGAGCAGAGTCTTACCATGGTTATAAGCAGGTACGGAGACCCTGTAAAAAATCGAGAAGGAAAAAACCCTCAGCGATAGCAAACAGGCTAGCCGAGAGATGATCCAGCGGTACTTCTCAGCTCCAAAACGGCTCAGAGCAGCTGCAGCCTCTCGCTAGCAGGACAACTTGTTGGAAAAAACAAAAGATATTCGACCCCGGTGAAGCACCACGACGTCTTCTTTCGCCCAAAACATTGTCTCTGAAATCTTAGGAGCCTCAGCTGTCGGTTCCCCTAACATTATGTTAGGTTAGAACCCATTATTCTCTCGGGTTTCCTCGCGAAAGGAAACTGAAGCTAAACCCTCTGCGAGTAAACAAGGTCGCTACACGGGAACCTCATCGAGACGGACGGGGGCGGGGCTTACGGAGGCCGGGTGGTTCTGAGTAGTTAGCTTAGCAAGAGGAAGGAGCACTTCAACTTTTGCTCTTTTAGAAGGATTTTCTCTATCATTTTGAGACCTTTTTTGTCAACTTCAGTTTGTCACTAACCCAGCTCATTTTTTAAGTCTTGTATTTTAAACCTAAGAGTAGTTTTAGTCTTGTTTTTTTGTGTTTATGTGACAGCTAGCCACGGACCAAGGTCACATGTTGGAAGGTAACACGTGAAACCGCACAACTCTAAAAGTGGAATTTCCTGCATAGAATGGCTGGACTGATCAATTTCGAGGACGAAAAGGAGGTCAAGCAGTTTTTAGATAATCTCGGAGTGGAGTTCAGCTATCAGTGCTACCGAGAGAAGGACCCTGAAGGTACAGTATGCCGAGCGCTGTCCTGCTAGCACAGTGCTGAACCACAGCTCACTCAGACCACTTACACTACAGACCACTGGACAAAAGTACTGGGGCGCCTGACCATTACACAAACAGGGACTTTAATGACATTGCGTTCAAATACATAGACTTTAATATGGAGTTGGTCCCCTTTCTGTAAGCTATAACAGCTTCCACTCTTCTTGGAAGGCTTTCCACAAGATTTTGGAGTTTCTGTGGGATTTGGTGCACATTCATTCCGTAGAGCGTTTATGAGCGCAGACGCTGATGTTGGACAAGAAGGCCTGGCTCGCAGTCTCCGTTCCAGTTCGTCCCAAAGGTGTCTCGAAATGTGAGAGGTGTGATCAGAAGAAAAGAGCCTGAGATGCTGAACCAACAGAGCGAAATAAAATTATGTTGCATTCATTTGGCGTGAATCGGGAACAAAATATTAAGGAATAAAAAGGAGTTTAAAAATCTTCACAAATACGCATGAGTATGTACAGTAGTATTATCACTTGAAAGTGCTCAGATAATCTACCAACATTGTGCTAAAGTTCCTTTAAGTAAATGTAACTTGATACTACCCACTTCAGCTCAAAAACATTTTTAGAGAACAGAGTTGTTTCTCTTATTTATTTGTTTGTTTGTTTGTTGTTTATTAGGTTGTCAGAGACTGGCCGATTACTTAGAGGGTGTGAAGAAAAACTATGAGTCCACAGCTAATGTTCTCAAGCACAACTGTGAGGTGAATGGCCATGGTGAGAGCTGCTACAAGCTTGGGGCTTACCACGTCACGGGAAAAGGTAAAGTCAGCAGTTCTGTAAGGGCACCACTATTTTACAGATGTACAGTGCTTTAGTAAGTTTAGTTGACAGCAACTGAAAGTGCATTTTGCCAAAAGGTCTCTAGGGATTGTTTGTGTGTCATAGACAGCATATCAGGAATTACAACAGTGGGAGCCTGAAAACTTTGAGTCTGTACTAAACTTGTGGGTGGCAGTGTGAAGCTTGAACAGGTTTATCCGAGAATAACCATAAACTTCGTCCTAACGCTCCTTTCATACACATTATACCCCAATCACCCATAGCATTAAAATGACAGGTGCAGTTAATAGCACTGATTATCTCAGTAAATGGCACCTGTCATGGGGTGCTATATATAAGGCAGTAAGTGAACAGTCAGTTCTGGAAGTTGATGTGTTGGACAAAGGCAAGCTAATCTGAAAGTCTGAGTGACGCTGACGAGGGCCAAACTGTGATGGCTAGACGACACATTAGCACATCAATTTCAATATTCTACTTGACTGGTTCCACTGTAACAAGATAAATAGTGCTTTTCACTTCACCCATCTGGTTTTAATTCTGTGGCTGATGAGTGATTATCTGCTTTAAAGGTAAGATAAGATAAGATAACCATTTATGAGTCCCATAAGTGGGAAATTTGCATTGTTATGGCAGCAAAGTGGACAGAAGAAGAGAAAAAAGTAGAAGCAGCAAATTAAAATAACCAATAGAATAAAAAGCTTTGCAACACAACAGTATAATATAAAAATTACACTATACACCATACATATGTATATATATATACACGTTTGTGTGTATGTATATGCATATATGTTGTGCATATAAATATATGTATGAACACAGTGGATATATATGTATTGTACACATTGGAGTATCCTCAGGTGTCAGGTAGCAGCAGACATTGAAAGAAACAAAAATGCACCAGAAACTGCACACTGCACACAGTAATATTATACCTGAGAATATTGTACATGTTGCATGGGAAATTATGCATGAGAAATAGGTGCAGTAATAAAAACAGCTACACAAAAATTAATTAAGAATCTTTTGTGGTACATTATGACAGAAACAAGAAAAGAATAACAGAATATAAGCCCTTTAGGTCAGTTATTGCCAGCAGATAATTCAAAGGATTCATTTCCATCTTCTTTTTGCTATTCCAGGTGGAGTAAAGGAGTGTCTGAAAACAGCCTACACCTACTTTTTGAAGGCATGTAACACCAAAGGGAAGAAGTCGGTGGACGCCTGCCACAATGTCGGCCTGCTGGCCCATGATGGCCGAGCCTTGGAAGGGGGTAAAGACGCCGTTGCTGCTCGTCAGTATTATGAGAAGGCTTGTGATGGGGGTTTTGCTCCAAGCTGCTTCAACCTGAGTGCCCTCTACATCCAGGGCTCAGCAGGGGTGGACAAAAGCATGCCCCTGGCTCTGAAGTATGCCATGCGAGCCTGTGAGCTTGGCCATGTTTGGGGCTGCTCCAATGCTAGCCGCATGTACAAACTGGGCGACGGCACAGAGAAGGATGACCAGAAGGCGGAAGAGCTGAAAAATAGAGCCAGAGAACTCCACGGACAACAAAAAGAACGGCAGCTAAAATTTGGCGAGTGAGGAAGAACTGAACTTACTGTGACATCTGTATGTTCAGTAATGGGCTGTGTGTTTTAAAGCATGTAGGGGGAAAAAAAGGTGTGAGAAGTTTGCATATTATTTATGTCTCAGTGCCTGTGTTAGAACTGTGCCATTACAGTGATGGTATGCATTTCCAAACATAACCAGAAGACCTTCTTACCTGCCAGTGGATCCAGACACTTGAACACGTACTGAACCTTGATTTGAGTGACCTTTTGTGCAAACTAATTGTAACTCTGACAATAGCACTAAAGTTAATAAATGTAAAATAAAATATAAAGAATTTAAATTAAACATTCTTTGATACACATTTTATGTGGAGTTTTATACTTTGTTTACTTTATTTACATGTATGATACAATATGCATTTAAATTAGATTCAGCGGTGACTTAAGGTACTCAATGTATTTCACATAGCTAATACATTTAATTTTTATCTAGAAATGGAATGGTCCAGTTTGCTGATGTAATTTGACCCCGAGTGTCATATTCTGTGCTTGTTCATGTTCAACATTTTTAACATTAGGTGAATTTCTACTTGTTAATAATGAATATAATGTTATTTCCAAATAAACTGGTGCCTAGCCTGATTGACCACTGATCTGAGGCCCTGGGAATGGTTTCTGATGAGGCTTTTGGCTAGACACAGTTACAGCTAACAAATGGAAGCATCTAGTTACCCTCAATGTGTGCAGTATATTACAACAGCACATTTTAGTTGGAAACTGAATAAAAGAATGTCTATCACTGAGGGCCTGAACCATTACCTGATGTCTCATTATACTGGAATTTACGCCACTCCCTAACTGAGTTACAAATATGAATTTGGGGCTGAAACAGTTTGTCAGCGGTGCAGACGTTTGAACACCTAGGCCCTGCCCACACATACACTATATGGACAAAAGTATTGGGACACATGACCAGTATACCAACAGGGACTTCAATGACATTGCATTCAAATACATAGACTTTAATATGGAGTTGGTCCCCCCCTTTGCAGCTATAACAGCTTCTCTTCTTAAAGACTTTCCACAAGATTCTGGAGTGTTTCTGTGGGAATTTGTGCCCATTCATTCTGTAGAGCAGTTATGAGGTCAGGCACTGATGTTGGATTAGAAGGTCTGGCTTGCAAACTCCGTTCCAGTTCATCCCAAAGGTGTTGGATGGGGTTGAGGTCAGGG
This sequence comes from Brycinus macrolepidotus, assembly GCA_037974445.1. NCBI lineage: Eukaryota > Metazoa > Chordata > Actinopteri > Characiformes > Alestidae > Brycinus > Brycinus macrolepidotus. The sequence continues at coordinate 11,448,590 of JBBPCZ010000163.1, read as the reverse complement.
CTCTGTGCGGGCAGGTCAAGTTCTTCTACACCAAACTTATCCAACCATGTCTTTATGGATCTTGCTTTGTGCACTGGGGCACAGTTATGCTGGAATAGAAATGGGTCTTCCCCAAACTGTGTCCACAAAGTTGGAAGCTTACATTTGGTATGCATTAAGAAGTAAGGGACCACCTAAATTCAATAATTAAGAGGTGTGTCCCAATACTTTCGTCCATATGCTTAAAATAGGGGTAATTTAAAGCAGAATTTCTGAGTAAACGACCAGGTCTATAATGCTTTACACAATAACCTATCCTAATTATCCCAAACCTAACCCTAATTCTAACCCATAAAACCAGCTCATTCAGGTCTGTCTGTGTGATCTACAGCCCGATCTTCCCATCGTGGTCCACAAGAGGGGGCTGAAGTCTAACAAATCTCCCTGGTCCTTTGAGGGGCTAAATTCTGCAAGGACGAAAGGAGAGGCCCTGAATCTCACCAGTGCCTCAAAACGTATGTCAGTGTGCATGGTTTATGTATGAAAATCACTTTGAAAGACTTAGTATCGATTTAGCAGTTTAGTTCTTCAGTTTAGCAGCTTTCTCCTCTATTTCTGTTTCTCGTTTCCTTTACGAGCAGCCAGGATAACTGTCTAAACTTCAGATTAACCCAGCTGAACGTGTCTTTAACACGTTTTTCCCGTGGGGAGTGTGTTGGAGGAGCCGGGTGTCCAGCCGTCACCTCTGATAAGACTGCAGGAGCTCCAGCACAGAGCTCCTCCCAGCACCAAACCCACACACACACACACAGAGACAGCGCCACGCTCGGATACACTTGTCTTCTGAGGATATAGTTATTTTGGAAGCGATTAAACCTGCAGAACCGACAGAAACTGTCCACTCTTCACGGGAGGATATAAACCATAGAGCCCGGAGAGGTCAGTCTGAGTCTGTTTACATTTGGAAGGTAACGGTTGTCATATTCCTCTCTAGCTAACGGCTAACCGTGCTAGCGAGCCGCTCTCCGGGTAATTTAAATCCTCTGTGTCCGGCCAGCCTGGAGATTATCCCGCCCTGGGAACCGGCCAGTCCAGCCAGCAGAGAAAAAGCTTTAGAGCTCACCTAACAGACAATTTTTGTTGTTTTTGGAACAAGCATCTTACTCTTGTTTGTTGTAACGCAATATATGTTTTGTTTTTAGCTCGTCGGCTAGCTGAGTAAGGAGACCTGCAGAAATTAATTTTGTATTTGTGTTGCTGCTGCTAGCTATCCTGTTATATGTTTGGGCTCTTGTTCTAGCATTCAACATCCAGGAAAATGATGCCAGGGCTCAGTTTCAGCATAAAAAGGTTTATTTGACTGTCTGGTGTCAGTCTTAGTATTTAGTAGACGTAGGGGAGGGAGGCAGGGAGGGGATGAGCTCCAGTGTCCCTGACCAGACTCGGGGTGTGTCGTTGGGGGTTCCCTTAGAGGAGAGGGTGCTGTACACTATGCTAACTTTCAAAAAAGGGACCAATATATGCTAAATGTTTATTGTTTTATATCTGCAGTAACTTATTTCAGACCTCAAGCCCTCAAATTAGCTCAAAAAGCCCCCCCGAGCTGTCTGGCCAGCACACGCCTAGCTCCGGGATAAAGAGAATTCAGATAACGTTGCATTAGAGAGGGTTGTAATCGTCCTCCGAGAAATGAGAGGCTCACACCCTCCCCAGCACATTATAGAAGGAGGTAGAGAACAGTCTTATGTGATAAATTTTTCACGACGTGATGAGCTGGCACTCGCCTCGTCTCTCAGTGCCAGAACCGGCGTCAGTGAGTTTGAATCGAACCTGCTGGTACCGGGCATTAAAATCCTCCAGGCAGCAGATCAATATCAGTGACCCGACAGGGCGTTAGGTCTTTCCACATGATGTCTAACATAGCTTATCCACTCATCGTCACACTGAGGGACCTTGCTTAACCCTTGCTTCGTGTTTACCGATCACAAGTAAGCTCCTTGCTGACAAGTCCACAAGTTTGTAGACACTAACTCTCATACACTACGTGGGCAAAAGTATTGGGACGCCTGACCATTACACCAACAGGGACTTTAATGACATTGCATTCAAATACATAGACTTTAATATGATGTTGGTCACCTCTTTGCAGCTATAACAGCTTCCACTCTTCTCGGAAGGCTTTTGAAAAGTTTTTGGCGTGTTTCTGTGGGAATTTGTGCCCATTCATTCTGTAGAGCTGTTATGAGGTCAGGCACTGATGTTGGACGAGGAGGCCTGGCTCGCAATCTCCGTTCCAGTTCTTCTCAAAGGTGTTGGATGGGGTTGAGGTCAGGGCTCTGTGCGGGCCAGTCAAGTTCTTCCACACCGAACTCATCTAGCCATGTCTTTATGGACCTTGCTTTTTGCAATAGGGCACAGTCATCCTGGAATAGAAAAGGTTCTTCCCCAAACTGTGTCCACAAAGTTGGAAAAATGTCTTGGTATGCTGAAGCATTAAGATGGGCCTTCACTGGAAGTAAGTGGCCTAGCCCAAACCCTGAAAAACAGGTGTGTCTCAATACTTTTGTCCATGTGATGTAGTTACCCCTGAAAGCAAGGCAAATATTTATTGGGAGACCCAGCTCCATGGGTCATGACTTTTTTTTTTTTGGTTTGTTTTTTTTGTGTGCATTTCTCTTAATGATGCCAGAACAGCCAAATTCACTAATTAGAATAGGTGTCTGGATATTCTTGGAGATGTAGCGCATAACCAGAAGCTGAAATGGGGCTTTGTGGTGGCTTTGTGTTTTGAATGAAAAATCTGTTTGATCAGTAGTAGCAATCCGGCAGGGTTATTGGTTTGCTACCTGGTTTGGCTAAAACTAGGCAACACACATTGCTAAGTTAGTGTCTGTGAATATGTGCATGTAGAAGTATTTCCCAATCTGAACAACAGAACTGTTTTTCTATCTCTGTCAGGTGGTAGGTTCTAGTATTGACCACTCCTGTGTGTCTACTCATGACCTAAAGGCCATAGGTTCAGATCGTACTGAATTACGTGGCAGACTAGCCATGGGCTTTGCTTTAGGTGCTGTAGAAATGTTATAAACCAATGAATCAGTGACGTGACCCAGCAAGAGTGTAACTGTTGTTTTCTGTATAGCAACAATGAGAGACATGCTGAAATATGTTTGTTAAACTGTATCTTGCCCTTTTGTATTATTATAGCCCTGCAAAAATTAAATTGCAGTTCACACTAGTGAGCTTGTTCCGGTTCCTATAGTATGTAGTGGGTCAGGCCAGAGAACATGTTGAGATGGCTGGACTGTTATTATACTCTAAAAGAAAAGCATGAAGCACAAGTGAAACCAAGAACTCTGCTCTACTGTGAGTTGCTGTTTGGAGACTGTGCTCTTAGCAACACGTTTATCAAGCTCTGTCCAACAACCCAATCCCTAATGCACTGTTTATGTCCTGATACATTAACAAGGATTAATCAAATAGTGCAGGCTGTCAGGAGATCCCAAATGCAGCGCTTTCTTATGGCTGTACATACAAATAAATCCAAATGCTCTTCATGCTTGATGAAATACCTCTTCTTTTGGTGTAAAGGTTTAGGTGGACATTTGGGATCGCTTTAATCCTAGTCATAATAAAATTGGCCAGTGACCAGGGTTGTATACTGGGCCTCTGAAATAGAGCTTTACAGTGAATGATATGCTCATTAAAATTGGGATTTTTTTTCTTTGATCCTCTGTCTGAGTGCAATTAGTTAATTTGTTCAGTAGAGCATTGTGGATTCTTATCAAAATTAAACAAGTAATGGCCAGCCTAATAAGTGCACAGCAAATAAGTGCTATAATGAATCACTGGAACTTCCACTGAACACATGAGCACACCGACTGATGGATGCTAGGCTAGGCTGACAAGCCTGTTGTTGTGTGTGTGCTCAGCTCGTCTGGCATGTGTAGGCTTGCAGTGAGGAGCTAATATTAGGCCGATACAACCTGTAGTTTTTGCACTGCTTTGATTAGTGTAGCAACCAAAGGAAAAGATTGTGTGTGTATATGTATGTTGGGGTAGGCCAAGCCCATATGGCTTGGTCCTGCAGTGAAATGTGATTATTCACAGATTACATCTGTGTGAAACAGGACTCTCCTACTCCGCCAGAGCCATTCTTTGTGCACAAGTGTGTGTGTCAGAGTGTTTCAGGTTCATGCAGCCTCCTCTGTTTTATCTCCCTTCTCGAATGACAAGGGACTTTCTGAAATACAAGATGTGTAAAGCTGCACAGTCAATTCATTTGAAGCTGCTTGTCCCAGCATCTGTTGGCGTGCCCCGAGCTAGGTTGAGAAATTTTCTCTCTCGCATTCATGTAGTGTGTGTGTTTGTGTGTCCGCACATTGGGTCATTCATCCTTGGGGAGTTTTCCAGAGGAATCTCCAGATAAGACCGTTCCTTCTGGGCCTCAATTGCAGCTGCTTTGCTCCTCCAGAGAGTCGAGTAAATATAGGCTTTCTTCACCTCCGTGGTCTCACAAGAAGGCTATGATCCTTACAACTAGCGCAAATGGCATTTTACATTCCTGAAACGATTAGATTAGACACAGTTTTAGTTACAAACAAGTGCTGTTTCTATTTTCAACTCTGAACAGCTTTTCTTTGCACACCATACTACTCGCCATGTAATTAAGTGGGCTTATCCTTGAGAAAGACCTGTAGCTGGTTGCAGTCACTCGAACATCATATTTACTTTTCTTATGTTTGTTGGAGTGTCTTGACTAAGGAACTTTGACTAAGGACAGTGTTCATACACAACTCTGCTGATTCTGATAAATGTGTGGGGAACTTTCTGTATGTGTGAAAAACATGCGTTAAGGGACTTCGCTTCAAATATTGATATAACAGTGTACTCGTACACAACCAGATACACACTACTTTCTTTGTTTTTCGCTTGCAGGTTTACAGTAAAAATATTTAACCTGCAGGCTTGCTTTGTAACTTTGTGCTATATTGATACACATCTGTGGTATTTATGTTTTTATTAACCGTTTTGGTGCACAAAAGACTTACAGTTACTCGCTTGTAACTGCCTCATGCTAATGTGTATCTGTACTGTTGCAGATGACGTGTGCGACATGCCAGCACTTTTAGACCGTTGAGCTCTCACCTCCTCTTTTAGTCTGGCGGCCTGTGAGCCCCAGCCGTTCCGCTTGGCTAGAGGGGAAGTGAGAGGCGATGAAGAGTGGGATGATGAGGAGCAAGTTCTCCTTGAAGCACGAGTCTGGAACAGCACACACACATGCACATGCCAGTGCACAGTAGTAGTGAAGGGGAAAAGCTCTTGCCTTGATTTTTTTGCCTTGCTGTAAATTAGAGATGTACATGTTGACTAATTTTGATATCTGAATGTCAGTAAGAATTAATGTACAGCTATTTAGTTAAACATGGATAAGAACAAAAACAGCTTCCATTAATGGATTTCAGGTTAAGATTACCGGCTGATATTCAGCAGGAAAGAATGAATAATAATGCATGTTTCATTAAAAAAGAGCATAATTAAGCCTGTTTAATTAGATTTAATGCAGTACTTCATGGACACTGGAACCATTATAAGAAAATCATTTCGTTTCGTCCCCCCCACTTTTTGCTCTCTACATCTACAGCCGAGACATAGAGAGC
>JBBPCZ010000163.1:11391934-11428950 GCA_037974445.1 Brycinus macrolepidotus | reverse complement strand
ATTGTTGAAACCATATGAAAATGTGGACATAGGGGAAGGCTATAAGACACAAGATGGACTTCGGTTCGGACCTTCTAGTTGGACGAAATTTAACTGGACCTCAGTGACTTTTAATTGAATACCCCTGATAAAAACAATAAATAAAATGTTTCTTTAACGTCTGTACGGGCACCAAATGTCTGTGTTTAAGCTAGACAGCTGCTATAAGGTGAAGGTGCATCACGGCTAGTTTAGTGCTAACATAACATTGCTGGCTGAACTCTTAGCAGTGACCTATGGCTGGACAAAAACTGCTTACGAAGCACTTTACAGGGTTTCTGCATTGAGCATTGCTGTGGAAGGACAGGTTTGCCTGGCACATGCTCATGATTTAGTAACTGTGTCTGTGCTCTGCTGCAGCCATTCTCGACCACATCACAACGTTCACACCACTTACCCCGCTTCCTCCACTGAGCGTGAGAGCGGCGGTCACAAAATCTACACCTGGAATATTTTCTACTTTCCCTGCACAGAAGAGTTAGTGATCTGGGGCACATAATTGTCAAAGAGTACAGGGAACTATGTAAGTTGGAAAAACAGTATTAAATGTATTCCCCTTATGGTCTCTCTAACAGTCTATTTGTCATTGTTGAGACAAGACCTGTTTTTGTCATTTGTTGTCACGTTTTCAATTTAAATATATATTTCATGAATTGATAAAAATTATTACTTGGACTTAAATCTTTTTTTTACATTAACATGCCATATAGGTCCAATATAATACAATGTTTTCTTCTCCTGTAATGGTACAATTTCAGAGACAACATTTTGTCCTGACAATGGTGATATGGATTTTTTTTTGTTTTATATGTATTTCTAATAAAGTCTTTTAAAGACTTGATTGTTTAGCTTTTTTCCAGTGAAGTATTTTGAACAATTGTTTTTATTTTAGATTCAGGAATATACAGCACAAAACACAAAAGATAAGCAATTTTCTCCCACCCATCCCACCCCAAGAAAAAGAAAGAAAAGAACAAAAAAGAGAACAACCCTCAGGTAAACATCTGTTTAACGAAGTATATACCAAAATAAATATACATTAACGACGATCAATGAGTTCCTTAACTTTCTCATAGGCAAGTCTCCACTTAACTAAGGTCCTGGTGGTAGCTTTATGCATACGAGCTCCAGTGAAGTATTTTATAATCTTTGAAAGTTGTAAGTTTTTTATTCTTCAGTTTTTTTAATAGTTATTACTTGATTCCTCATCAACCAACCACTTGATTGCCAATTTAATCAGTAGTGACAGTCCTTGATGTATGGCGTATGTGTCATTATGATAATAAGTGTGTGTGTGTGTGTGTGTGTGTGTGTGTGTGTGTGTGTGTGTGTGTGTGTGTGTGTGTAAAAGACTGTATTGGAGGTGTCCCAGGCACTTTGGAAACCAGAGTGGAAAATCCTACACACTTCTGCAGCAGCAGATTTGAAGCCCATCAGAGAACTGCTAGTCACACTCGTCTGCACACAATCACTTTTACATAGTTACATTGTCTGATTGTATTTTCTATAACCCCTGTCTTCTTTGCTCAAGCCTTGTACGTCATGTTTCTGCACTGTGTAGAGTAGGAAGATAAATATCATTATGTGAGGATTTGATCTTTGTAACCTTTCATACCTGAGCGGTATTAATAATGCCCATATCTGAATACACTGTATGGACAAAAATATTGGGACTACCGACCATTACACCGACGGGGACTTTAATAATATTGCATTCAAATACATAGACTTTAAAATGGAATTGTTTCCCCTTTTGCAGCTATACCAGCTTCCACTCCTCTTGGATGCTGTTTTCTGCTTTCCACAAGATTTTGGAGAGTTTCTGTGGGAATTTGTGCCCATTCATTCTGTAGAGCATTTATGAGGTCAGGCACTGATGTTGGATGAGAAGGTCTGGCTCGCAATCTCTGTTCCAGTTCATCCCAAAGGTGGTGGATGGGGTTGAGGTCGGGGCTTTGTCAAGTTCTTCCACACTGAACTCATCCACCCATGTCTTTATGGACCTTGCTTTATGCACTGGGACACAGTCATGCTGGAGTAGAAAAGGTTCTTCCCCAAACTGTGTCCACAAAGTGGGAAGAATGACGTTGTCCAAAATGACTTGGTATGCTGAAGCATTAAGATTGTCCTTCACTGGAAGTAAGGGGCCACTGTGTGTTCATACAGTGTATGTTATATATCAGGTATTTCTCATTTCTTTTGGTCATAAATCTTCTAACCGATTGGCTAAAAATTGAGTTTTTTATCAGTTACTTTTTTTTTTTTTTTTAAATATAAATTCCGGTCTTTGGTCGCATACTGATTTTTAATGAAACAACAGACAAACTTGATTGTGAATTTATTACATGTAATTTTCTTACTTTTATTCAGTCGAGTAATAATTCACTGTGTGATTTTTGTGCCTTACGACCATTTAGAACAATTTCTGTGATGTTTTTTTATCATGCTAAATTTATTTACTGCGCTTGAATGGGTTAAGAGATTCCGTTGTCCTCTCATGACTGCCTTTTGTTTGACTAATGAACAATCAGTCTGAATCTTGTGACAGGCCTTTAATTTTCAATAAATGGAGAAGACATAATATTAAAACCACCTGCCTAATATTGTCTAGGTTCCCCTCATGCCACCAGAACAGCTCTGACCCGTTGAGGCATGAACTCTACAAGACCTCTGAAGGTGTGCTGTGGTATCTGGCACAAAGACATTAACAGCAGATCCTTTAAGTTGTGAAAGTTGCAAGGTGGGGCCTTCATGGATCAGACTAATTTGTCTGGCCCATACCATAGATACTTGATCGGACTGAGACCCGGAGAATTTGGAGGCTTAGTAAAGATCTTGAACTTGTCATGTGCTTTTAACTATTACTTAACCATTTTTGCAGTGTGTTAGGGCGTATTATTCTGCTGAAAGAGGCCACTGCCATTAGGGAATACTTTTGCCATGAAGGGGTGTACTTGGCCTGCAGCTATGTTTAGGTAGGTGGTACATCTCAAGATAACATCTATATGTATTTCAGAACCCAAGGTTTCCTAGCAGACCATTGCCTAGAGCATCACACTTCCTCTCCTGGCTTCCCATCTTCCTATAGTCTTTTGTCTCAACGTATGTCAGTCAAAACACACATTTTGACTGACATGCTAGTATTTCAATTTTTGAAGTTGACAATTGAGTCTAGGGTTTAGTGATACAGTTCGAGTCTTTACATTGTTTATGATTAAGTCGTTAAGAAAGATCGCTTTTTTGCGAATGTTACTTTTTAATCTTTTGTTTTGAAATCACGTTTATATTGTTCTGAGCCAACATGTTGTCTGTGTAGAATATAATTAGACGTCTGTAGAAGCAAGACATTTTTAACATGTAAAGCTTTGAAAGTTAAATCAGATCCAGATCTTAGATTCGGAAACTGAAAACAGAAATATGTTTTGTTACACCCCTGTTGATGACTGAGCGTAGGTGTGTGAAAACTGTAGAGGAAAATTTTCCTCTACAAAAACAGCTGTAGTTTCATTTGAAATGGCTTCTGATGAGTTCAGGCCACCAGCTGTTCCTTTGAACAGCACTGACTGGCCACCACTAGCTTTGATTAGACAGGTGTGTGTGTGTTTGGTTGGGGGGTATATGTGAAAGTGATGTGTTCAGGCGTGTTGGAAGCAGACAGAAAGCCAGCAGCCCAGAGCGGTCAGTGGAGAAACCTGTGCAATGGAAACTCAGTGACCGAATGGCACCACAAGAGAACACAGCCAACCTCACTGGCTCTCGTACCTTCATTTCTCACTCACTGAACTTTGTCTTTTCCATTGCCATGGGCTTTGCTGTTTCATTGACACTGTTTGACCTGCACGGTTCAGTGGGAGGCACAAGCTACAAGGGCATCCAAGCCTGGCAGATGTTAGAACAAGAGAGGGGAGCACAATGTTCCTGATATTTTAAAGAGCTTTTAACGAAAGCTCCGTGTTTCCTTTTTAAATACATTTCTTTTTGGCAACTGAGGGTAAGATTAGGGTGTGTAGACTTAGAAAATTCTTATTATTTAAATTAGAATCATCATACAAAGGGAAGAATAAATAAAAGTGAAGTAGTAATGGGGAAAAAAACATCAAACATGTGACCGAGAGCCAAAAAAAAAAAATTGCGTAATGTCAGTATTATCAGTGATGTAAATTACTAGAACATTTGTCGTCAGTTTTGGCCCAAGTCTAGTGTCAAAGTAAATTTGCAGATTAACAAAGGTACGTTCCTGTCTTCACATTGTGAGATGGCTTTTTTCACATTCATGCATTAATTACATCTACAACTATATCTGACTTCATAATTTGCTTACTGAGGTTGCAACTGTGCCAACAACATTTATGTATCATTAATGTTACATATTCTACTTATTGTTACATATAAAGACTTTAATTCCAAAATGCATATCATTTGTAAGAGAAGTCCCATTTAGCAAAATAAAAAACTATGAAAATGCATTTTGGAAGCAAACCTTTCATATATACACTGCATTTAGGACATGTATGTGTCAGTTAATGTCCTGACATTGTATGAAAATAATGTCTCGGTGTCCTTGTCTGTGTGTTTCCTTCCTATGAGATAGTAATGACTGAGAATGTTCTGAAGGATGGCCTCACAGGGGAAGAAGTGAATGGGGAATTATAACTTCTGTGAAATATGAAAATTGATCTGAAGCACTTTATATGGAAGGAATTTTCTGTTGTTTTGTCATCCTTCTCCCATCTGCACCTCTCTCTCTCTCTCTCTCTCTCTCTCTCTCTCTCTCTCTCTCTCTCTCTCTCTCTCTCTCTCTCTCTCTCTCTCTCTTCTCACCCCCCCCCTCTCTCTCTTCTCACCCCCCCAACTGGATGGGAAAATGTGTTTTTGATTTTCTCTGTGTCCTGGCATAGTTCTCTACTCTTTCACATGTCTGCATACTTTTAACATGAAATCTCTCTCCCTCTTTCTCTTCCTCTCTCCCTCACTCAGATCACATTTCAGAATGATCAGTAGTGTAACTGGAAGAACAGCTGTGATTTCACATGCTGCTTGCATAATCGGACAAGATGCTCACTGTGTCTTGTAGATCTCTGTTTTGCGATTTGTGTTGCAGAAAGCAGAGTCCCAAAGCATTTTACTTAAAAATAGTTTTTATTTTTGGTTGAAATGGAATGGAATTTGGCATGAGCTGGGAACTCCTGTCAGCAAAACACTTGTGATTTAAAAGGTGTTTACAGGGTGCCTGTGTTTCGTAAATGTATAAGTTTACATAAGTTTGTGTGTTCAATGTGTATTCATCATTGCTTAGAGGCAGCTAGATTTGTTGCTCTTCTGATTTGCTGATTTTTTTTATTTTTTATTTTTTTGCTGTTTGAGGTATGTGCTAATTGAAGAGTTCCACAATTGACACATGCGTATCAATGTGTGCATAGCAAAAGCACAATGTACATCATGAACAGGGATAAACAACCAATGGCATAACTATTATAAATAATCGCTGATAAATAACAAAAGTGGATAAGAGCCATTCTGTAACATGAGTTCTTAAATTAACTCTTTTATAAAAAAAAAAAAAAAAGGCAAACATAAACACATGAAGTATATTTACAGGCCAACAATACATATCAAAGCAGACTGAGCCCCCAGTGCAGTCTGTTTCCAGTCCTTATTATGCATAGAGGAGAAAAAATTTGAGATACACAACAAAACAATTAAGAATCTTCCATTTCATAGCAAAATTTGCCAAAGAAGTGAAAAAGGTCCTCTGCATAATTAAGATGTAAACAGTCATTCAGAATGGTTTGATGTGAAATGGTGCATTGTAGTTGAACCTACCGACTCAGATTTTGTTGTAGTGGTGGTTATAGTAACCAGGGGTCGTGATGTCTACCGTGCAAATTTAACCACTTTATTTACTCTCCCAAATGACCTGTGAACATGCATATCATCTGAGCTTTTATACATAATACATAATAATGAAAAGAACTGTTATTGGACAATATTTTTGCCTTACACCTCTTCATCATGGATGTATTTTTTATTACTTAAGGCCAAAAGCTTAATGCAAAACTATTGTAAACCAATGCCTCAGGTTGTGTATTTCTAGCAATTTCATGTAATAACTTTCTTTTGTGAGGTAGCTGTAGGAGACATTAAACAATTTGGAAAATTGGTTCCCATCACTAATGCCGTGAATTCTGACTCTGTAAATTTCTCTAGAGTTTTACATCATATCGCTCTGAAATAATTGTTTACATCTGAATGATTTACCTGAAAAAAAAACCAATGGAATTAATCTGTAAGGTAGAAATTGGTGTCATTTGAAACTCAAACAGTAAGGAAAAAGTGAAAATGGAGAGAAAAGAGCAAGGCTGGAAAAGGATGAGGAGAAGAGAGCCGGAGCTGGCTGTGGCCTGCTCCTACTCTGACCCTGGCTAAAGAGAGATCTTCGTCTTCTCTCCTGTGAATCTGAGTGTTAATACTGGACATCTAGTACAGACGCTCTCTGTTTACCTGCTGCCTCCTGCATGTCCACAAGCAGACTTCCCTGCTTATGACTGCCCTTGGTGTGACCCTTCCATAAAATGATCAGTACTCGTGCAGTTCATGTTTCTCTACATGTTCTGTCTTTGTTAAGGTGAAAGCATGGTGCTAAAATGACATTGTGCTGAATATGAAGTGTTTCCCAAACCTCTTGGAGTAGCTCTGTCCACTGTATTTTGTCGATTTTCCTTCTTTAACACACCTGGTCCAACTAATCAGCTCTTTAAAAAGAGCTCCTGCTGAGTTTAAGTGGGTGTGTATGAGCAGGAAAAACAGAACAGAGGTACTCCATTACCAAGGTTGGGAACCACTGATATACAAGTACATTAAAATATTTGAGATTTGAAGTTTGGGGAGGAATGAGTCTTAATCGATTGGTCGGATCATCATGCGGACAGACTTGAGTGAATAAAATCCTCCCCCGTAGTCAGCCCAGAAGATCCCGTCTTGGAACTTGCTGCGGTACACACCGCCCGAGTACCACACGCCATTCAGATTGGTCTGCCCGCATGCGTTGTACCACCATCCGCCTTTGTGGAAGTGAGCACAGTTTCCTGTAGCAAAGGAGGAGGGACAGAAAAACAGTGTGTAGTGGAGGGGAACAGCACATGAAATATGGAAGGAGGAAAGGAAAAAGCTTATTTCCGAAATATATAGTTTTCCTACACCCACTGGATTCGGGAGGCAGAGTATGATTTAGTGCTTAACAGGCAGCTGATGTTCTGCCAGTGTTTGTACTATGTTCAGATCTAGAACTACCTCAAGATGGGGAGTCGGGATACATTTTTTGCCCTGGATCCCTGTCCAAGGCATTTAATATTGTCCCAATCCGGTATTCAACTTTGCATGCACAGCTCAGATGCACAGTTCACATTTTAAGTTCATCAAACTTAGTAAGCCAGCCCAGTTTAGCTACCCTATGCTAGGCTGCCAAGTACTTTAGGATGCTGTAATAAAATCACTTAATGTTTAGCATTTTTTGAAATGACTGTTTCAAGTTGTTCCAACATTTGCAAAGTAGCCTATTTCTTGTCTTTCCTTTAAGTAATGACCACACACTCAAGTTTCACAGCTAGTTTAACAGTGTCTTGTTGAAGGGAAGCTTCCTTAAATGCAGGCTTTGCAGTCAGTACAAGTGCCTGTTGGGCTGTCATTTTCCATTCTACACCACTGTCAGTTAAACCGCTTATTAACTTCTGAAACCATGCCTCATGCCGCACATTGTGGACAATGTTCATGTACATCACTTCTGCAAGAGTGAACGTTATGAAAGGATCAGAATTTGATCAAACTCAATATGGTCAGTAACGATTCCTTAAAATATGCATTGATTGATCAAGACATTCTTAGCTGGGAGCTGCCGTACCTGTGAAGGCATCTTTGTCACGGTCCAGTGTGGTGAAGGGCTTGCCGTTGTGACTGGTTAGGGAGTCCCCGGCATTGCCTTGGTAGGTGCCTAGCCTCAGGCGATAGGCCTCACTTTCGGGCTCAAGACGAAAGCTGCTGTACTCAGCATAGACTTTCTTTCCCACCCAGTCTTCCAGCTCCACTAGCAGCCTGTAGTCTGCCTGTTTAGCCAAGGCATAGATGTTGTCCAGTCCTAGCCAGTATTCACCATCTATGTTTCCAAAGCCTTTCTGTTTGAGAAAAAGAGAGATGCAGAGGGAGGATTTACTGCACTTTTTTCTTTCCCTCGTTCTTCATTTTTTGGGACAAATTAATTAATCACTAATGTATGTCTTTTACAGCCAATACTTTTTAAATGATCACATTCAAGATTTTTTTTAATGGCATGAGTATTTTCAGACAAAGCGTTTTTATACAACAAAACACACATTTCAATGAATTGTAGGGCTGTGAGTACTTTGAGTATTATGATTACTATACTGAGGTATATTGCTTTTGTGAAATCTGTCAGTATATTAAAGGCCACATATAAAGGGTAACGTTAAAATTAAAATAATTTGACTAGATTACATGGAGATTATCGAGGGTGTAAAAATGAATTAGCTTGTTTGTAAAGCACTGATTAGAAAACATTCATTCTGTATATGCAGTAACACATATAATTTGTGTGTGTTCTTTTTCTGGCAGCGAGTACACTCACACATGTCCCTGTTGGATCTTGTGGAAAACAGCCTAGAGTGTCCAGTTATCTAAATGAATTCACGTTCAAAGGACAGTCTCAGGCAGAGGTGCAGACAGGCTTTTTCAGGCGTAATTGGATTTTTCCACATATTGCAGCAGTGTGCAGAAAAAGCTGGCCCTTTTCTACTCAAAGGTGTCCAGTTGGACTAGACTGTGTTCTCTAGCCATGCCAGGCTTGAACGGTTGGAAATTGTATTGTGATTCTCTGGTTAAGGTGAATTTGCTTGGGGACTGCATAGTCTGGCTCACTGTCTGCACAGTAAGGCTGGAATAAGAAGTGTTTTGGTGAGGTTTGGTGAGGTTTGTGACTGTTTTTGCGTGTTCTCGTTATCTTGCCGCTGTCCTGTGTTCTGATGGATGTTGATATTTGGCGACATTGTTTACTCCTGTTTATAACTTTGCAACAGAGCGATGGGTGGGCCGCAATTCACCCTACATTACACATTCCATCTCTTGACACATGTATGTACTCTCGCTTGATCTGCCTGAGAGAGCTATCAGACAGATGTCAAACATATTAAAGCACTCATGGATCTCATGTAAGGAAACTGAGCATTGAGCATATGTGCTTTAAATAAGCTTGCTCATTCTGCATTCTAATTAAGGACATTTGTACTTCAACATACAGCAGAGTGCCTCTTTATACACACACATGCACACGCTCATACACTTAATAGAACACTCTACAGGATCACGTGACTGTAGGTCTGGAGCCTTGTGTCTGCTGAAATGGCTCTATCAGGATGTTTATACTGCCCCATCTGATAAACAACCATTAAAGTCTATGAATGGTTCTCGATGTACACAAGAGGGCCTTTAATCTGCAGCACAATCAATATGTATAGATGTGAAGGAGTGCTGGGTAAAACCTGCCAAAAATGCTTCCAGTGCTTGTTCCCTAAATCTGTCTTAATCGTATTTGAATCATTTTTTTTGGCATCTGTAAAGCAGTCATGATTATTCGATTATAACTGATAAAAAAAGAATGAAAAAAGAATGATTAAAATTGTTTTCGATTAAACAACTTGGTGGCAATTAAAAAGATAAACAAGGAATCTTCATCTAATTATAAAGCTATGTTTAACAGCCTAAAAACTCTCCAGAAAATGTTCATTCAAATTTTGAAAAATATTAATCATTAAAATGAAAATGACTAGATGACTCAACACAACTTCCCTAGTTCTCTTATGCTTCCATTTTAATTAATGTATTTTAGTCCACACCAGTCGTGCCATCGAAACACCTGACCTGTGACCTGTGAACCGTAAACTATATAAAGGTCCAGCCAAGTCGCACTTATTATCTTTCTATAGCATTCTAAGATATATTTAAAATGTTATCAAGAAAAATAGGAATCAAAAGAGTGAAATTACTGCAGAGGATGTGTCCAGAAGATCCACTTTTGTCACAATCTTGTCATGTCCTGAGCGATTATCTTCAAATTCTTTTCACTCTTTTCACTCTTAGTGAGATCAGTCTTTAGCCAAGCACTTATGTACATAGAATGTACGTCAATCAGCTACAACATTAAAACCACCTGCCCAATATTGTATAGACCCCTCTTGTGTCACCAAATCAACTCTGACCTATTGAGGCATAAACTTCATAGGACCTCTGAATGTGTGCTGTGGTATCTAGCATCGAGATCTTAGCAGTAGGTCCTGACATTTCAGAAATGCTCAATTGGATTTATATCTGGGGAATTTCAAGGTCAAGTCAACCCTTTGAACTCTGTCATGTTCCTCAGACCATTCCTCAACAATTTTTGCAGTATGGCAGGACACATTGTCCTGCAGGAAGAGGCCACTGCGATTAGGGAATACCATTGCCATGAAACATGTGTACATGGCCTGCAACAGTGTTTAGGTAGGTGATGTGTGTCAAAGTCACGTGTATGAATGCCAGGACTCAAGGTTTTCCAGCAGAACATTGCCCAGAGCATCACACTGCCTCCACCAGCATTTCTCCACTTAGTGCTTGCTGGAGCCATCTCCTCCCCAGGTTAGCAACACTCGCTCAACCGACTGTCCACATGTAAAAGAAAATGTGGTGATTCATACCAGGCCACCTGTGATTTATCACAATAAGCCACCTTCTTCTTTTGCTCCATGGTCCACATCTGATGCTCACATGCCCATTGTAGGCGTTTTCAGAAGTGGACAAGGGTCAGCATGGGCACTCTGACCGATCTGTGGCAACACAGACCCATACGCAGCAAGCTGTGATGCACTGTGTGACGCATTTGTCATAACCAGCGTTAACCCTTTTTAGCAGTTTGGGCAACAATAGCTCTACTGTGAGATTAGACCAGAAGAACTAGCCCAGCCAGGTACCATTGTAATGAAAATCAATATTATTCACTTTACCTTTCAGTGGTTTCGGTGATATGTCTTATCAGAGTAAGTAGTTGATGTGTTTTGCAGAAATACATTGTGTGTGTGTAGAGAGGTGAGAAGTTTGCCTTTCTTACTTTGTAATTTTCCCAATTCCTGAAAAAGTTGACAGAACCATCTTTTCTCCTCTGAAAGACAGTCCAGCCTCCGTTGTCCAAGCTGTGCTCACACCAGGCCTGAATTAACCTTTCATTACCCTCTGCCTTCAAGAGATACATTCCACTGGTGCTGTGTCCTGCCTGTCGCACATGGAAACAGTCTCGGAAGGGTCCTGTAAGAGAGAGAAAGAGAGAGGCTGGTGTAAAGCTGAAAAAATAAACCAACCTCTTCGTTATTTCTAGTACAGAAGAAATTAATTGAATTTGCTCATTTTTAGAAATGATGCGCAAAAAACTGAAAGAAAATAAAACTATAAATGGCCTATGAGTGCTGTTTTGTTCCAAATTTACCTCTTTGTTGTTGTTTACATTCAAGAGAGCTGGTAATAAAATGTCATTTCTTTCTGATAATTTCTTTTTAATCCAGCACTAAAGCACTTGTCTGAAAAGGATAACATGGTTAGACAACATCGATTCTGATGACACTAAGTTGAGCTAGTTAGTGTCACTGGCCAGCACTTGTTTATTAGCTCAAACTAACATCCCCCCACATTTTCTGCCACATTATGTTAGTGAGCAATAAACCGAACATTTTAGCTATGCCACTTGTCTTCTCAGCAGAATCTTGCCGTGTTAAGATGCAGTTCATTGAGTACAGTGATGACTGGTCATTTTACACAGACCAATAAAAAGTCCAATAAAAAGCTAAACCCAAAACCGAAACTTAACCCAAAGCCTAATGTTGCAGATAATAAACTGAGATTCACTGGATGGTTTGAACACCATCAACATAAGTGTGACCAATAATTAATATTTAATTGATTGCAAAATCAAACTAAAACAAAGCAAAAAGAAGTATTTTGTTTGGAAAAAGACAGATTGTTGGTCCTTTGCTTTTGTTGTGCATGTGTACATACATCAAACCCTTTAATACCCCAAGGCTGATATTCATTGTTTGCAGAAAACTTAGAACATATTCAGCAGTTATACTAAAGGAAACATACTGAGTGTGTTCAACAATTGCTTCTTTTTACCAGTTTGTGGAACGGGTAACTTTTGATTTAGTAGAGTCCTGTTTGGAGTTGTGAGTAAAAAGAGCTCTCTATGACAGATTTGCTGATACTTGAAGGAAATTAATTGTATGACTGACGTCAAAGACAGCTGGATGGTGGAGCACCCCAAGTCTTATTTTTTACGTTGTTATCGGCTATTGTCAAGTAAATTCAGTGCTGGGTTAAAGCATGGTGTTGTCATGCTAAAGGTTAGGTTCAGATGTATTTCACTAGCATGTGGGTTTGAATCCCACTTCTGACAGCCTTTATCGTCCTCATTAGTGTAGTGGACAGTATCTCCGCTTGTCAAGTGGGAGACTGGGGTTCAGCCCCCTGACAGGGAGGTTTTCTCCAGGCGACTGGTGGCCTAGTGGTTAGGGCGTTGCCCCTGCAATCAGAAGGTTGTGGGTTCGAATCCCAACTGCTAGTGCCACCACTGAGGTACCCTTGAGCAAGGTACTGTCACCTCACTCGGGTGCCCCTCGTTGATGGCAGCGTCACTTGGTGAATGGGTTAAATGCAGAGAAAGAATTTCTCACTGTGAGCTGTGGAGTGTTCACACGTGACTATAAGGGGCCACTTTACTTTAGTTTACTTCAGTCAAAATTATCATTGACGAATTAATCAGTTACTGAAATAATCTGCTGCTACAGCTTTATGAAAATGTGAGACTAGGAAAGCCTCAAGAATCATAGGACCAGTGCCATAGTGGGGGTGCAGAAGTGATTCTGTTTTGTCTACTGACGAGTTCCGGACGTTACTCTAACAGCAAATTTGGTTCACGAAGTACACATGCTGGCACCCGTGCAGTCTGAAAGCCATCCATAACCCATTCTCTCATTTAAAGAATCCCTACCATCCACGCCAAAGCATCAGGCTAAATGGAAGAAGGATATTGGGGACGCACATTTTCCAGCCTTCTGCTTGCTCTGAAAAGTCTTGGTCTGAATTTTGTGAAGTGATGCATTGATATTCATGTCTTCAGGCGGGCCTGCTGAAACTCCTAACAGAGACATTGAAGGTTAAGGGCTTTGAGAGTGCTTCTCTGTTGGGCAGACTTTGAGAGATTCTGTGTTCTTGCACAAGTGGCTCCCCAGAGAGGTATCTGAGAGGCCTGAGCAGACCTGCTCTCAGTCTCCTTTCTACAACAGCTCTGTGTCTCTGTCCTGCATGCTCAGCTGACTCTTCAATAAGCCCTGCTCTCCTAATGGAGTTAGCATGCCCAAGGCTTTTCTTCTCTGTCTCTTTCCTTCCCTGGCTATCCCATGTACCATTAGCCTCAAGCTAAAACCATTATCAGTCATGTAGAGGTGAGCCAAAAGAGGAGGAAAAGATGGAAGGGAGGATATAGAGAAAAAGAGGGCTAGCTTGTCGTGCCTGCGGCCCTCTGGGTGGTGTGGTTAGTTATCTATGAGGGAGGCTGTTTCCTGTGTGGATAGAAAGGGCTGTCATGCTGAAGAAGCTGGGCTGCCCAGTGTGGGCCAGCAGCCCTGTCAATGACAGCCATTGAGTTCACATAATCAGACTTTGTGCCAGACAGCTTTTGCCCAGCAGGCATCAGCAAAGGGGGGCTGGTTTTGTCAGCTGGGGTCCTGCTTGAATCCCAAACCCCCCAAAATGCATGAGGGTTGCTTGAGACTTTTCTACAACAAGCTTTATACAAAGTCATCATGGTCGATTTGTTAAGAAAAACTCGTGAATTTTAATTGTTGATTTGTTGTTTACTTAAAGAATGTGCTATAATCCCGCTGTTTGTCCTGGTGATCCTGCAGAGTTTAGATCCAACCCGAATTAAACACACTTGGACTCATGCAATGAAGGCATTCAGGGGAATCTGAGTATTAGAGCCACGTGGTTTGGATCTGAACTCTCCACGGTGGTAGATTTCCAGGAGCAGGACTGAGCACCCTGATACGATACACGTAGTCACTCTGGCAGACTGTAGTACGCTATGTAATAGGGCATTCACTGTCTTATTTTTCCATACTAGGCAGGATGTGCTTCTTATGGGATGTGTTAATGCCTTTAGTGGACAAGTGGATAGGCAAATGGTGATTTGTGAGAATGTGAAACACTGAATCAAGTGATAATGATTTTGAAAATAGGATGCATACATAATAAGTATAAATCACTCTAACATTCTTAAACATCATAAATATAAATAGCTAACATTCAGATCATGACAGTCTGTCAAGTGTTGAAGCTCTTCCTCCATGTTGCATAAGTGACTAACTAGAGAGAAGCAATCACTGATTAGTCAGCCATGTGTTTTTTCATGGCACTCAAGAGAAGTTGCTGTTTTTCATCTAAAAATATGTGGTTCAACAACTCAAAAGTGCGTTGCACAGGGTTGAGGAAGACTTTAGACAACACGCATATTGCTCCATTGATAACAATGATAAGAAAGGTGATCGAGAGAGTTAGTAAAGGTGTTTGCTGCAGCAAAGGAACTGTATGTAGAGTAGATATTTTTACAAGTACAAGTACATTTTATACATGTAGCAAAGACAAAAGTTATAAAAGTTAGATTTGCCTGTTAATAGTTAAGAAATGAATTTTACGCTGTGAATCAGCCAGCAGCAGCTCTTTACCCTTTTTTTTGCCGTTATCCAAGTCACTGTAATTTTACAAGTCTGTTTTCACTCATAAATAAAAACAAGCCTCTTTTTAAAAAAGATGATAGGAAATATTAAAGAATAATGACACCACAAGCTCAGTCTATTCCTGTTAAAGAAATATCTCTTCTGGCCTGTTGATATCCATCAAACCGTTAAAACTTTACTTTCATTATAGAAATAAGTTGTTGCCCAGTTTCCTAGTAATAAGAAGATTTCATCTCCACTGATCTTTTCCTTCCCACTTTTTTTTTCAACTAAAGAGTGAAGCAGTGGTTAGAGCCCTAGCCTGTCCAGGGTAAACTGCGGTCCTAAATCCATGTTTTTAGGTAAATCGGACTTTCAGTTGTCTGCTATTAGTGGTCAGTAGTAGAGGAACAGAGCAGTGTAGAACCACAGTGACTAGGCTGGAGGCTCTGAAAGACAGACGAGCTCCCAGTGAAAAGATCTGAAACTCGATCACTGTATTGTTATGGTTCATAGACAGGGTTAGGTGTTACAGGCTCTGTGGGTGACATTGGGGCTTGCTGGTTGTTTTTGGAGAGCTCTGGCATGCTGAGATTTGTAGTCCAATAGAACCTGACAATGTTAGGAGGTCCTGTTCCAAAACCACACACGCCCACAAGCTCATACACTCCAAGTCTGCCAATACTCAGGGGTCATCAGGAGTGTAAGTACTTCTCCTGATAAGATGGAAATTGGAGCAAAGGGGATGCTGTCTGTGGTTTATGCGGGGAGGTTCAGACATGCTGTGAATCAGCCAGCAGCAGCTCTTTACCTTTCTTTAGCCATTCTCCAAGTCACTGTTTTCACTCATGTTTTGTTACTACAAATAAAAAGCAAGCCTCTTTTTTTATACAGTTGATAGGAAATAATAAAGATAAATAACACCAGAAGATCAGATCACTCCTTTTAAAGAAAAAACATCTGTTGTGGCATGTTTATATCCATCAGACCATTAAAAAAAATGACGATACTATTGCTAGAAAATCTTTTTTTTTAAAAAGTGCTTATGTTGTAAATATCCTTGTTGAATTGTGTGGAAAGTTCAGTTTTATTCCAACCTGTGAGTCCTGTTCTTAGTTTTTAATAAATGGAAAAACTTTTGCCAGTCCTTCTTTTCAGTCTAGTGGTCTTGTCGTATCTCGGGGATCAGCCCCACTTTTCCTTTGCTTCAACTCTGTAGGGTCTGTAATGTGCCTGGCTCTAAGAGCACTTCAGAAGTGTGATGGTACCAAGAGTGGCATTTCGAAACATCTGGATGCCAAATAACATGAGCCACCTGTTGCACTAAAGAGAAAGTTTTTGAGAGCTTTGTGAAGGCTTTGTGCACTTTGTGCACATGTTTTCTTTTTCTCCATAGCCTTTTTGAAAGTTTCTCTATACCTAAGAGCATACAACTACAATTTTTAACTACAATTTTTTTCTGCTCTGTAAAAATGTTGTCAAGCCCTGATATAGACCTGATCTATGTTAACAAAATAAAAATCAGACATCTTAAATCTAATCGGTATATATTTAATATTTCTCGTTATGAGATTGTTGTCTGAGTATGATGAGTGTATAACTTGTATTACTTGTTTTACGTAATTTTATCTAGAGGAATGGTTCTACTGGCAGATCATTTCAGGATGTGATGCAGATTATTTTGCTTGTTTCAGGAAAATAATTCTTGAAACAAGCAAACGTATCTGTCAGTAGAATAAAATTATTTCACCTGATAAATAACAAGTGGAAAAAGTAATCTTGTAGTGTGTTTGGACAGGAGGCTAAAACTAGGTTCTCTTAAATATTAGGATATGTGTCGAGTTCTGCTGGTGATCGAGAGGGTGCGTAGGGGGAGAGGTGAGTATAGAACATAAAAAAGGAATATGTCATGTACACTGATCAGCCACAGTGGCAAAAACACTGACAGGTGAAGTGAAATACATTGATTATCTCATTACAGTGGTGCCTGTCAAGGGATGGGATATATTAGGCAGCAAGTGAGCAGTCAGTTTTTGAAACTGATGTGTTGGAAGCAGGGAAAATGGGCAAGCACATAAACTGAAAGACTTTGACATGGGCCAAATTGCCATGGCTAGACAAGGCTGTCATATCCAAACCAGCTGGTATGTTCCTGGTATGCGGTGGTTAATACTTATCAAAAGTGGTCCAAGGAAGGGCGACTGGTGAACTGGCAACACGGTCATGGCCACTTAAGTCGCAGTGATACACGGGGACAGCAAAGACTAGCCTGTCTGATCTTAGCCCATAGAAGAGCTACTGTAGCACAAATGCCCATTAGGATCCTGGCCTCCAGATTCCTCAGATCTCAACCCGATCAAGCATCTGTGGGATGTGCTGGACAAACTAGTCTGATCCAAGGGTGCCCTACCTCACTACGTACAGGACTTAAAGGATCTGCTTTTAAAATATTGGTGCCAGATACCACAGCACACCTTCAGAGGTTTTGTGGAGTCCATGCCTCAAAAGGTCAGAGCTGTTTTGGAGGCACGAGGGGAACCTACACAATATTAGGCAGGTCGTTTTAATGTTATGGCTGATCGCTGTGTATATGAAGCAGACGATCATATATCATTATTATCGTTGGCTTAACATGTGCTGTGAGATGCTGCAGCAGCTGGTTTTCATTCATAGCGCTGTTCCTACACTGTGTGATTCAGAACATACTAAAGTGTTTAATGATTCATTCTTCAATCTGAGAGGCAGTGCTTAGCTTCTCAGCTATGTGTGTTTTGGACCTTGCCTTACTTCGAAGTCTTCCCCGTTTTCATTGGTTTTTACTGTTACTTTTGGTTTAAATAAGAAAAATAGGCCACAAAGGGTTTTGTTGACCAACTGTAATTATTATAAAAACAGTCATGGTTCTAAAATCGACTGATTGACTGAACCACATTGGAAGTCACTGTAAGGCATACATTTGGACTGAATTTCATTTTAATGTGCTAAATGATGTTGCCTAACAACCAAAGCCTACTGTTAACAAACGGAATTGCTTGGTGGAATAATAGTGTATTGAAATTATCATTAGTAACGATAATGATTCTTTACTGAACAGTAGTGTATTTTGTCATATTGCATTTTGTGTTAAAAATGATTTATAAATACAGTAAGTGTTACAATGGCTTTAGCATGATGCATCATGCCCAACAACACTCCATAGTAAATCTTACCATGGCGACATCACTTTAACACACCCTTTTCCTCTCTTTGTCTCTTTGCTATTTAGTTTGGGCATATTTTGTAAAACTTAACTTTTGTTCAGATAATGGTAAATGATGTTTTGTTTTCCACACTTTTGTTACAAGCCCACATCTTTTGTCCTAGAGGTGGTTGTCGCTTAGTGCTGGGATCACAAGATGATAAAATGGGATATAGCATCATTTGCAGTTATGTCCTGCAGTGTTAGCAGTGAAAAATGGCGAGGCCTAAACAGCTTTCTGTTTAATGTTAAGTAAAAATGCTCATTTGAAATAAAAATGTTTTTAAAAAACTAGACATCCCCAGACATGTGTGTGTGCGTGTGCGTGCGTGTGTGGAGAGTTCATTTTTCTTGTATAATGTCCATGTGAGCGTTTAATGTGCTAGACATCTCTTTGATGTGTCCTCAGGCAGACGAAGAGAATGTGTGTGTGCAAGCGTGTGTGTGTCTGAGGCACGGGGATTCTGTTTTCTTAGAAAGCAGGAAAGACCTGCATGTTGAAATTGCTGCATGATTTACTTCTGCAGTAAAATACTCTCTACTAATTCTCTGCAAACTGTGCTAATCCTTCATGAACACTGTCTGCTCTGCAGAAATGTGCTACATATGTGTCTCTTTTTATCTGTACGTGAACGCTGACTCTGTGCGATCATACTACATATGTTTCTTATGTGTGCAATCCCTCATGTACACGCCTGACATATTTTTTTTTCTTCTTTTTTATCTTCTACTGTCTCATTTTATTATGGATAGATATTTGTCCTTTCTGGAGTCTTTTTGCCTTTTAACACACACCAGTGATTCTTTGCCTCTGCCTCACTCTTTGCATCATACTCTGTTGTTGTCAGACATAACAGCTTGCCCTATTTTTTTGAGACTGTTTCCCTCTGAAAACATTACCACAAAAATCGTTTTCGCGCCTTAATTTGTGTGTGCTCTAGTTTGAGAAGATTACTTGGCAAAAAGTACAGTGGACATCTTATTGCTTTTTTACTTTTCATTCCACCTCTACTGTCTCAGTGCGATGGATGCATTTCACTGTAGTTAGGGAGCACGCAATTATTCATAGATGCTAGGACACGAATTTTGCATCCGTCTTCACATCCACTTCTGTGTTCCTGCCTGTTCTCAGTGTTGATGCCTGAGTGTTAAGTGTGCATGTGCGTAGGAATGACTGAACTAATGGATTGCCAAAGATGATTTTGCTGAACTGGTGCAAGCGTTTCTGGTATTTGTTTGGGCATTTTAGACATCGGAGAAAGGAAAGCTTTCTGCTCTGAAAAGACATCAGAGATTCTGGGTGACAAAACACTGCCACATGCTGACCT
The DNA here is from genome assembly GCA_037974445.1 of Brycinus macrolepidotus. NCBI lineage: Eukaryota > Metazoa > Chordata > Actinopteri > Characiformes > Alestidae > Brycinus > Brycinus macrolepidotus. The sequence goes on along the minus strand of JBBPCZ010000163.1, from coordinate 11,409,541 downwards.
GCATTTCGTTTGTGCTGGAAACCCACACTCAGCGCCCTTACCCACTGACATCTGCAGAATTCCCGAATATTAGTTAGACAAATATAGTATCTGGTTGTTGTACCATGCTTGTCTAATGTTTGACACAAACATATTGGATGTATCGCCTGATTCATGCTGTATTGGGTGCACTGATACTACAAGGCCCAAAATAATTAGTCATTAAATGAAACATGGTTTATTTATTTCACTGCACCATGATAGACTGATGGCAAAGGGAAGGGAGTATATTGGTAATGATTACTAACTGAATAATAATCAGTAGGTTAGTTAATGATTATAAAAATAAAGGTTAGAGTTACAGTTCTAAAAGATACCAGATCTGATGAAAACTGTAAAATAGCTGGTCTAAATATTAATTTAAACCCAAGTTTGGAGACAAAGAACAGTCTTGGTGGTATCTTACCGTCAGAGGTCATTGTGCCCTGGGGTGGTGGTGGTACTCCCAGGGGGTTGGCAGTGGCTGAGGTGTCCATGCGTGAACTGCCCCGTGGGAAGGCCCTGTTATTCGGGTCCCTCTGGATCTCGTTAGTGAAGCGATTACTGCTGGCTGGGATGGTCTCAGGTACCACCTGTACCAGCGGTGGCACGGCAGGCAGGTCCTGGCGGCTGAAGCCTCGCATGCAGCGTTCCTCCAGAGCTGCAATCAGCACTGACTGGTTGTTGACCGTGGAGGCCAGGTTGGCGAAACGGGCCTCCAGTTCCTTGTAGCGAGACGCCAACCGTAGCATCTCGGAGGTGACATTGAGCACGCGGTTTTCCAGCTGCACCAGCTCCAGTGAGTTATCCCGCTTGCGGATAATCTCGTGCAACAGCTGCATGTAAAGCTGTGTGACACGCGAGTTCATGTTGCGTGACTCCTTTCGCAGCAGCTTCATCTCATTCACCAGGTTACCATCCACGTCAGCTACAAGCTGCAGCATCTCGATCTCACGCCTCTGCTTGGATAGCACCTCCTTCAGGTCTGAGATGTCCATTCGGGTCACCCTGTCCTTGTCCGGCTCAGGTCCCGTGGCCGAGGCACATATGGGCCCTGTAATCCTCTGCTGCGGGACCAGGAAAGTGTACGAACACCTTTTGGCGTCATCAGTGGCCGCCCTGCGCCGCCGTGATGACAACAGTGGCTCGCTGCCCAAACGACAGTTGCTGAGGGCAGCAAAGGACAGGCAGAACAGCATGCCCACGTTCCATGCTTCTGCTCTCATGGTTGCTGTGCTTTCCTTCTCCTCCACCTCCTCCTGCCTACCTCTCTTTCTCCCCGACTTTCTTTTTCCTGCTTCGTCTGTCTCGTTTAGGGCCAGATGGAATAGAGCCAAATAACTCACCTAAAACAAGCAACACATCCAACAGTCAGCAGTGGTGCATACTTTTGGATATAAATTTGTGCCATTTAAATCTTTAGTTAGGTTTAAAACTCAAAACACAAATTGGCTTTGTGCAAACTGAATGCCTAAATCATCCCCTCACTCAAGACAAATTTGGTGTCCAAAGTTTGTTCTTTGGTTTTGCACTAGAAGAGTTAGGCTAGTATAGCTAACAAGTAATGTAAGACAGTAACAGCGTTAATCTGCTAAATAGTCCCAAACAAACTTACACGCTACGTTCACACCAGACTGTCGCCTCACTATTTTCTTTGCCGGCATGAAACAAAAATCAAGCATGTGATTTTGGAAGGAACATAGTTCTGTGAACAACTATTTACTAGGTTATTTATTTAGTTGGCAACAGTGAGTGACAAGCAATATTGTTTTGAACAAGGAGCCGCTCTTATGTTTAGTTATTTGGTTCAATGGTTCCCAACCTCAGTCTAGAAGCCCCCCCGTCCTGCGCATTTAATGTTTTCCCTGCTTTTACATGCTCACTTAAACCCAAGAAATGCTTGTGCATTAGTTGATGACTTGGATCAGGTGTGTTGGGTTGGAAACCACAGACCTAAATGAACTCCAATGATGCAAAACAAAATTAACCAGAAGTTAATTACTTTTTCACATTCTTGCATCCTTTGCCATTCAAGTGAATTGGCTTTTTCACCAGGCAAATTTTCCTCGCACTTGGTGTGACCATGTCTTTGCCCTGTATGACATCCTGACAATAAGTCAAAATTAGTAATTAAAAACAGTAGTAGCAGTCATCTTGAAGCCTGAATTTTCTCTGTACTGTTGTCCTTTCTTACAGACAACAGTGTGTCATATAAAAAGCAAATTTAAGTAATACAAGTACAATTTTATACAGATTTTTCCCCACCCCCAACTGAGTGTTCACTGTCTTGTGGCCACAACTGGATAGAGAAAGATGAGAGAAGGGTTTGAAGAATAAATGGATAGACAGCGAAGCTTGATGACCATCTTTCATGTACTGCTTCTGTGTATCTTCAGTGTCTTGGAATGGCAGGGAGAATGTGCGAGATTACCGGGTGCTGAGATATAAACAGTGTTAATGGACAGAGGCTGGGAGAGAGGAGTGTGTGGTCATACTAAGCTCTGATTAATGGGGTGCAGGAGTGCAGGTTCTGGTAAATGATGTGCTGTAGTCTCCTGCGTTGTTTTAGCCATGTAGGAAGTAAAAGTCAACTTTATTTTTCAGAGCTATAAGAAAAAAATTCCTGCAAAGATTTTAAACATAATACATAAACTTAATGCAGAGGTTTGGGCATCCACGGTTAAACTTTTTTTTTTTTTTTTTTTTTTTTTTTTTTTGACCAATGCAAAAGTTACGTCATGTTTTACATTTTATGTTGTATATTTCAAATATATTTAACTCAGCAAATAAATAGTAATTGTACACTATAATTGCCAGGAAATATTACTGCCATACTTAATCTTGTTTTCTGTAAAAGATGTATACTTATTTTCACTTGTCATTTGATATGGGGTTTTCAAACTTTTGCACGTATCTAAAAGTTAGTCCTTTTGTCAGTTTTCCTTTTAGATTTACACATTTTACAAAGATAAGTGATAGATTCTTGCAACTCTAAATTACTTGTAGGTATAATATCTGAGAACACCAAAGAAAACATGTCTGTCTGTGTTAAAAACAATTCGAAAAGCTGGGTGTACCCATTGTTGGCACTATTGGCGAGCAGCATAAATTAAAACCATCCAACTTGCTTCCCACCCTTTAATACCTTTTTTCACATCCTTCCTCCTTCCCTTGGCTGCTGAGGCTTTAAAGTCTCGGCCATCACTCAGCTGGTGTCAAAATAAACATTTCCTCCTAGCTCCCTGCTCTGGCTCAGACTGCAAGAGGTAAATATGGCCTCTGTGTGCCGACTTTCCTGCTTATAGTGTAAATTTAGCCCTCTTGTTTAGTCTCTCTCCACTGGGGTCTCATTTTGTGCAGCACCCCCGAAGAGAGCTTATGTCTTACGGCAGGGGGTCAGTATTTGGCACGTCTGTGCTGTTCCTCTCTCTGTATGGGGCAGCATTTGTCACTGCTCTGTGTGCAGGGGCTGCGTTTGCCACCTCTAATCTCAGGATCACCTTTCTCTTCCTGCTGGGCTCTGCTCATCATTACCAGACACACGTTCCCTGCTCTCTACATGCACACACATGCACCTGTTACAGAAACACACTTCTTTTTCATCCCATTACATTGTGGTGTGTTGTTCTGCATGGTCACACATTGCTCACCTGGTTGCATGGTTTACAATCACACAGCCACTTGTGCGTTTTAAACAAATCTTTAGTGCTGACTGTGGCTGGCTGTTAATGGGCCAACTGGGCAGTGCAAAATCGGCAGTGTTGGATACTTTAAAGAAATAACTACTTGAGTGGTTGGACACATCCAGGTTGTTTGGGAAGCACTGAAGTACTGGTGACCAAAAAAATGTTTGGGCTGTGAAGAGAGCCCCCTAAATAAGTATGATTATCTGCCTGTTGAAGCCCTCTTGACTCCATGGGTGGGGACTTTATAGATAGAAGCCGTTAGGTTAAGAAAACGCTTTAGCCTTTGCTTGAGCATTTATAACAGTCTGATTTGTTGTTTGCTTTATAGCACCTTGTCAAATTGAGACCCAGACATTTCTGTAGAATTTTAGATGAAAGACCTTCCAGATTCGGATAAATACACGCAAACAAGTGTGATTGCCCATTGTGGATTTTTTGTTTCTTTTTTCCCCTGCTACCCACCTCTTTTTTTTTTTTTTTTTTTTTTTCCCCTCCTTTCTCTGACCTGTTTGACCCTCTCAGGCTCCTGGATGCTAGCAGTTCAACAGGTGCTTTAAATTTCTGTAAATAAAAAGAGTTTCAGATGGAGCATGACTTACAGTGGCACACACGTACCTACCAGGGCCTGACCACTATATCATTTTGCCAATAATCAAATGAGATGAAACGGATGTCCTGTGATTTATTGATATAGGTGAAAATCCTGCCAATGAAACGCTAGTGTTTTAGGGGTGTATTTGACAGGCCTGATTTGATGGAAACTATGCACTTTAGAAAGGCTTCTGATGATGCCACAACCTCACAGTGTTTTACATGGTGCAGTAAGAAGAGCTTTATACTGTGCCAAGTGCTAAAATTATACTGCTGGTTTGTTGAATGGAACATTAAATGGATTGGTGACCTGTGGCAGTCCTCTCACTAAATATTCAGGTTTCACTGCTTGGGAAATGTCCCAGCTCCCAGCTGAGATGGAGATTTTAATTAATTCTGCCACTGAATTTTATGTCTATAGGTCAGTAGTCTGCAGGGGAAGTGAAGGGTTGTGTTTGTTTGTTAAATAAGTGCCTTAGACTCAATCAAAAATTGATGAGGCATTGTACTAGTGTTTTGAAATGCAGTGGCTCAAATGCCTACTTGCCCCCAGTTCTAAATGATCATTATCTGCACACAACAATGTCCTGATCTGTCTATTATAGCAGTATGCCTATTATAATAATATAGGCTGAACTGGTACATTTGAATGTGAAATGCATAAAATGTTAAGAAAAATGTGCTATTAAGGGAGAAACCATAAGGCTAAGAATTCTGGTTCTGCGCTCATAGTTATTTTTATTGCTGAAGACTGTACAAGAAATCTGAGAGTTGAGAACGGCCAGTCATATTTGTTGACAGCTCAGTTATGTCAATCAGTAAAGCACTGTTTCATTAAAACCCCTGTACTTTGTTTGTAATTATTTTTAGCTCCTCGAAATCCTTGTTTGTCCCAAAATTTGTATCCTAATACAGAGTGTGAAACTGACAATAAGAACAAGGTGATGAGCACAGTTAAGGGCAACAGAAGGAAATAGAAGCAAAAATCGCCACTAAGAGAAGAAAAGAAAAGGAGGGGAGAAAGGATTATAGAAGAAAAGCAGTTTTTGCAAGAAAGGAATCTAGGCGAGAAAGAGGACGGAAAGAGATGTGAGGAGGTTGAAAAGTGGGTCAGATACATAATGCTATTGGCCGGCCTGCTAAACAGGTCACCTGGACCAAGCATAGCTTGAGAGCAATAGGAGCAGAGCCATCACTGACAGCCACTTCTTTCTCTCATTTTCTCTCTCTTACGTGCTCTCTATCTGGGAGCTGTCTCGCTCAGTCTGATTAGCACTGACAGCGTGTCCAATGGATACCGAGACAACTGGATCACAGCGCGCTATTTTTCGCAATCACTCTGGAGAGAAGAGCGAAATACTTTGGCCCAGGCTTAGTAGAGGACGGCTAACGTGTCCAGAACAGATGTCTGGACCGCTGGCCCAACCAAAAGTAAAATGGTTGCTGGTCCGCAACAGGAAGCTCGCTTCTGTTCATGTTTTTTTTTTTTTTTGCCCTCCCTCTGTTGCTGGTGGAGGGAGTCTTGTATTCCATTGTTATGCATTCTTGGTGGAGTGCGAGACTGAAGTGCATAATGTCATCCATTGTTTTGGGTAGTGTTTTTAAATTATGGTTGTAAGCAGGTTAAACAGTACCACGGGGCAGTGTAAATTCCTCACCTTACAATCATTTCAATATTTGTTTTACTTTTTTCATTTTTGTTAATGATCGAATGACATTCCAAGGAATTTTCAAACAGAAATTGGAAAAAAAGGAAAATAATAGGGGTGAAAAATGAATCTTGGCATTGTGATGCAAAAAAGTTTATTGGAAACCAAAGTCTGCAAACCACCAGCACCAATCAAACAACGCTGCTCTCCTTCCTTTCATCTTGTGTTAGTAGAAAGTAAATGTGTTCATTTTTCTTCATTCAGGTTTTACCCAAAAATATCAGGAGGTTTTCAAGTTGTGAACCCAGTATTGTGAATCGAATCAAACCATGCATGTCTCGTTACACTCTAACAAAATAGGCTTAGGTCAGCGGGGTGTGGAAATGACTGGCATAGTGATGAACTTCATTGGGTTAGTAGGTTGATGGATGATGCATGCCATGCCCTGTTGCATACAGGCACAGATTCTGTGAGATCATGCAGTGACAGATCTCCAGTCAAAGACTATAAAGAGTTGGAACTGATACAATGCTTCTTCTCTGGGCATCCCATGAGTCTCCTTCCTCATCCATCTGACTCATGTGCTACTTCACTCGCAATATACTCCTCTCCCTGTTCCCTTCCCTTCTCAACACCCACTTTGGCCACTTCCAACTTCTGTATTGACAGCTGTGGCCCTCTGAGGCCTTTGCCAGTTGGCCGTGTTTGTGTTATTTGTAATCCATAGGTCCTGCAGCTTCTAGCGTGTTCCAGAGCCTTTGGTTCCACAGAGTGTTTAAAGTAAAGTTCTCAATGAAAAAAGTTCTTACTCTTGAACTAAAATTGTTCATTTCTCTATGCTGGAGTCTTCCTGAACCATTGTCTTGTCTTCCTGGTGTGCAGTTGTCAGAATGCCCATGTGATGGTATGTACCTAAATACATTTTAAATAGAAGTTATTTAACTGCCCCAAAGCTACTATTTTTTCTCTTTTCTCCCTTTTTGATTTGTTTGTTATTTCTCAGCACGCATTGGTAATGAAGAATAGGCGGTTTTTTGTAGTCGTCATCTATCTTGGATGTCAATAGCATCTGTGAAATGTCTGACTTTCTCTTTCCATTTTTCCAGCAGAGATTTTCAGCAAAGCACTAAATCAGATAGAGTTTAAAAGCCTTTCAACATGCTTTGGCTTTTTAAGCAGGCATCATAATAGTTTGTGATCTGTCACTACGGCCAGAGAGTACTATGTCATTTTAGTGTATGTCATATAAGACATTGTAATGACATACTGCCCTATGAGCAATGGCATGCGCACCTCAGTATTCTTTTATGATTAGGAATTTGTTCATTAAAATGTTTTTTTGTTTGTTTTTTGTTTTTGTTTTTGTTTTTTGCTTGATTTTCTGACCAATTTAGTCTCCAATTCCACCCATTAGGTTGAACTCTCTATCACCAGCACTGGGCGAGTGAAGGCTAATGTGTGGTTCCTCTGAATCACGTACACATCATTGAACTTAACATGCTTGGAGGAGATGGCTGACTGCCAATTCTGTTATGTCAGCTAGTAGATGCCCTCATTGGCTACCATCAGGCTGGGTTACTTTGTTTGGGTGAAGTGAAGGCCACTCTACCCTCTCAGAGAGAGCGAGGCTCTCTTGGATTCCCAGCCAGATATGGCTGCGGCACCACCAAGGATCAAACTTCCAATCTGCCAAATGCTTTACCAGTTGCAACACTCAGGAGCCCTGAAAATGCTTTTTAGAAGGATAAATTCCCCTCAAAAAAGCATTAATGTAGTGTACAGTTCATACTCTGCTTGATATTCTGTTTCTAGGTTGCCTTAGAGAGAACTACATTTGTTCGATCATTGACTAGATCTGCTTAGGATCAGTTGTACCTCTTTCAGTGAGTGTGAGCTTATTGTTATTCTGCTTTTACTTCCTTTTAGTAGTGACATTTTTTGCTGAAGAACAGGCTTTCTCAGAAAGAGTCCACTTCTGGACAACATAACAAATACTGAGAAATTATGAGACAGTAACATAAAATTGCCTATTCTCTTTGTATATTCATGAATTCTTTATTTCAAATACAAGGAAAGTACAATTATAGAAGATTGTCATCCTTGAATTCCGGGTAATGTTTTTGTACAGGCTGTGTTGGACTAGTGTTATTTGATAAGGTGCCCTCATTTTAGCTGATCTACAAATGAGGATGTAGAGTAGAAAATACAGAAGCTACACTGCAAGCAGCAGACCTTTCATCAGCACCAAGAGCAGGACAGCGAGGCTGGACATTGCAAAGTAGTACAAAGATAAGCCATAAGATTTGGAAAAATGTACAGGTTAAATTAAAATAAATCTGTAGATTTATAGATAGGGAAAAGTGTGTAGAAAGAGAGAGATTGCAAATGATCTGAAGCACAAAAGCAGTGTCATGGCTTGGAATCCAGACAGAAGAATGCAGAAAGGCAACTATCAAAGCATACAACACAAATAACCAAGTGATTCTTAAAAAAATATGATTACTTTATTGACCTAAAATTTGAAAATCCTCAGAACACAACAGCTTAAAGGGACATCCCCTAAAGCTTGGCAGATCATCTCAAAGAAAATAGTGTGGCATATTAAGTCACTGAAGATGTTAATGCAGATGAGGGGTATGCAGCCAAATACAAGTCAGATACTATTTTCACGTCTTCAGTTTATTCAATATGTATTTGCCCCTGCATTTATTCTCAGCTGAAACTAAAAAAAAAGCGAACACAATCTTATTTGTAAGAAAACAAACAAAACAATATAAACACATTGTGTTCTATTATTTAGTCTCATATGTATCTGTCAAACTTCTCATTAATATGCTAGCGACTAACCAGTTTTAGCCTAGTCATGGAGGGCGACTTTACGAGTGAAAGTTATCACATGCAGAAGAGCTCAGTAAGCAGAATTTCTGAAACTAGGTCTCTATGGATGCAAAGAAAAAGCTGCAGGGATACAGAGGTCAGAAAGAATAGGTAGCACAAATACATCAAAAGCATCAGGAGACAAAATAACTTCTGGATATTTTGAACTTGAGGCTTTTGTAGCAATAGAAAACTCTGCAGCTTCACTGATGGGCTTGGGATCTAAACCAAACAATGCAGCTTCTACTCTCTTTGCTATTATTATTCAGGAAATTATTTTGGAAAGAGATAGAGATGTTCTTAGCTCTTTTAATCTAATGTCAGTTTCTCATTGATTCATTGCACTGTCCTGTGAGTGTGCTTTCCAATTTTTATCAGTCTGACAGGGAACAATCTTTTTATTTTTCATGCTAAATGCTAGCAAATAACCAGTAGCGAGCAGTTACGTGCTCTGCACACTGAGCAAAGATTTTCACAACACCCTCTAAAATTAATTCCATCCTCTAAAAGTATATCCCTTTGTTTCACACTGATCTGTTTTTGTTGTAGTTACCTGACAATTTGATAACAGTCTGTCCTTAAATATAAAAATCAATTGACCCCTGCCAGCATAAGCAGTTCTTTGCGACATTGTGTACTGGAACACCAGATTCTGGCTATAGTAAAAAAAAAAAAAATTGGGAGACTAGTAGTTTTATTAGCAACCAAAAGGCATTCTAATAGCGGATTAAAGGTGTATTTCTAGAACTGCATTACAGTCTGAAAAGAGAGGCTGTGTAGTAGTGTTACCAGTGTAGTGCTTCAGTAAGCCTAATGTAGTCCCTCCTTAGCTGTTAGATTAGAACTGTTAACAATGCTGTTAAAAAGAATCAAGAAAGTTGTGGATAGGCACATTCCCATATCCATACAGCTCCTGCATTTGACCAGTTTCACACATGCACACCCCATGCACCAACCTGCTAACTACATGTGATCACGAACGCACCTGAGTTATTGCAGCAGTGTCGGGAGTGAAAGAGATTTGGACGACGTTTATTTATTTTTATAGTGAATGTATTTCCCAGCCTTTTAAACAGTATCAGAGATTTCCACATCTGGCCGTCAGACTTTCCCAAGAGCGGTCCGAGGGGAGACACGCGGGGAAAAAGAGCATTGAAGGCTGACAGAGAAGAGCTGGAGGATCAGAAAGGAAGAAAAAGAGATCAGAAAGAGTGCAGAGATGGAAGTCACCAGGGAGAGCACAGTGAGAAATGATACTGTGTTGTATTTGGACAGTTCAGGACATTGCAGTGAGCAGTATTATTGTCCTCACACATGGCTCAGGAGTTCATGAAAGCTTCACAAATTCAAGAAAAAGGAAAAAGAAAAAGAGAAGTGGAGGAAGTCATAAACCAGCTTCTACTTGGCCTTTTTAATGAATTGCATAGAATAGCTGTTTTTTTTCTCCATGGACATATCATGCAGACCGCACACCCTGCACCAATTCAGTATGGCAACAGTTAGTGACATAGTTCACTATTTGAAGCAAGGCAAAAGATCAGGAAGCCAGGAAGCCTCAACATGATGGGTTCTTATTCATTCCGGAGGAAACGCTGACATAATGAAGGAGAGCGGAAGAGAGAGAATGTGGGGGTGGATGAGATTTAAAGGGAGCATGGAGACTAAAAGAGAACAAACTGGTCAGCATGTCCTTTGGTGTACGTTGTAACCCCATCCCTTCTTTTAAAGGAGTGTAGAGGGAAATTGAGTTTGGCGGAATGGCTAGAAGGAGAGTGTGACGCGATGAATTTATGGAGCGATAGAACTGGGCATGCGGGAGCCCTAATTGGCTTTGGAGCCAGCACTGGAGGCCGGGGAGCCGTATGAAGGAAAAACTCTTAATTCAACAGAGCGTGGCCTTTTTGAGAGCAGCAGTTTGGTTTGGAAAGCTCCATATTCAGCCTAGACCAGGTCTCTGGCCACCAGACATTTTACACACCCTTTCTAATGCTCCTCTTTTCAAAACCACATTCTCAGAACTGTTGAAGTCTTTTTCTGATACAGTCCTAAAAAATAAAGGCACCTATATGCTTCTTAGGAGCAATGTCATCGAAGAACTATGTTTGGTTCCTCAAAAAAAACCTTCAGTGGATGAGATGTGCCAGTGTGGAGACCCTTTTTAAAGTTTAAAATACCTCTACATTATGTCAAATTCCTATAGCAAATAAAGTGGTTTTCACTAGAAACTTAACGTCAGGAAGAGAACATTTTTAAGGGTATTCAAACTTGCGCATCTCATTTACAAAAATTGTTCTTGAACAAGCCAGCCATTAAAAGGTTTTTTGAACCGGAAATGGTTCTTCTATGACATCATTTCAACTCTTTTGACTTTATTTATGAGCATACTCTGGCCAGAATTAGAGAAGCACGATCAGTTCCTCATTCTCTAGTGAGTTAAACCCCATGAAAGGGGTTTAAGGGGTTCATGAGTCCACCAGCCCCCAGATGCTCTAGAGTTACAACCCCAGATCAAGCCCTCTTTGTCTCCGCTGCTTGAGGTGTGTGTTCATGCTATGGGGCGTGAGATTTTGTGACCAGACCTTCTGAAATTTTGCAGTACTGTTCCCAAAGAGATTGTGTGTTCGTATATCTAGGAATAAAACAAACTAGAGAGACTCAAACTAAAAGTGTCCTGCGTATTGCGTATACAAGTCCATTGTAGTTTGTGCTGTACTTTTAAGCTGAACCTAAAAAGTCACAGTTATTACTAATCGTGGTTTAAATGTATAAAATTTATTGTAGCTAATTGAAAGTGCAGATTCTATAGTATAATGCTACATTCTGCATCAAAAAATTGAGATATTTTATGGTTTTAGTTGTATTGTTTTGAAAATAGAAGAACCATCCTTTAATTATTCTTGTTTTATAAGTAATAGTTTTATAATACAAAAATATGACGTTTTTGACACTGAAACAAAAAGCAGACGCAAGTATACTGATGCAGAATGTAACGTAAATGCAGCTGTCTAATTAATGATTTGATTGTGTAATTACATTTAAGCCAGACAATAACTCTTAATTAATAAAGGTTAAAAGGACATGAGAGCACAAATGAGCACATTGGTCATCTTCTGGTGTCTGACTATTATATGCAGTGGTGCCAGTGTTTATAGGGAAGTGTTTTTACTGTTATAGTTGTGTTGCGTGGTTGCAGATTAGAGAGATTGTCTGTTTTGTCACTGGCAGAAACAAACCTGTGTTTCATCTATGGCAGTGTACTGTTCTACAAGCAGGATCACTGTGAACTCGGTCTGACCAGTAGTAATGTGTATTTAAAGTACCTTGTTTTTATTGTGTGTGTGTGTGTGTGCATGCGCACGCATGTGTATGGCCGACTCTGATGCCTTCATCCCCTCTGCATGTGTTTCCTATTAACGCTTGGGTTTGTTTTTCCTGTGTTGAAAGAAAAAGGTCAAACTGTATTCTTCTGCCTCACCAAGGCTGAGACAGAAGTGGATTCACGTAAAAATTTTTCCATTAAACTAGTGCAACTGTTTAATTCTAAAACTGTCCTGTAAATATTTTGACTAATGTGGTAACATAAATTACAACAGTAAAATTCTCTTCTCTCACAGTCCAGTAAGGATGAGCTATTTAAATGAGTTATAATGTCATCTATTTATGACGACTTCTGCAGAAGTGATCAGTGACTTGCAGTATGGCTGATGTACGATCAAGGAGGTAAATACTTTAGGTTGTGTATGGAACCCACCAAACAATTAAGAGAGCTCAGTATGCATATGTGTGTACACACTAGGTCCAGTATACACTATATGGACAAAAGTATTGGAACGCCTGGCCATTACACCAACAGGGATTTTAGTGACATTGCATTGAAATACATAGACTTTAATATGAAGTTGGTCCTCCCTTTGCAGCCATAAAAGCTTGCACTCTTCTTGAAAGGCTTACCACAAGATTTTGGAGTTTCTGTGGGACTTTCTGCCCATTCACTCCGTAGAGCATTTATGAGGTCAGACACTGATGTTGGATGAGAAGGCCTGACTCACAATCTCCATTCCGGGTCATCCCAAAGGTGTTGGATAGGGTTGAGGCCGGGGCTCTGTGTGGGCCAGTCAAGTTCTTCCACACTCAACTAATCCAACCATGTCTTTATGGACTTTGCTGTGTACTCTGGGGCACAGTCACGCTGGAATAGAAAAGGTTCTTCCCCAAACTGTGTCCATAAAGTTGGAAGCATGGCGTTGTCCAAAATATCTTGGTAAGCTTGATTGTGTACAGCTGTGGCTATGAGTATGATTGAAACGCCAAAATTCAGTAATTAAGCGGTGTGTCCCAGTACTTTTGTCCATATAGTGTATTTACCTGCGCAACATCCCATTGATTTATCAGCATCTGTCATTAAGAAATGCAAGTAGAATTCTGATATTAGTAAAGCACCTCACTTCTGAGTATTTAGGAAATTTCCCAGTTTTTAAAGACAACTCTAAGCTTGCTTGTCACCACCAGTCCAACTTTGTTACACCAGTCACACAGGCTAAACTAGTATAACTGAACACAAAATCAACACAATCGAGGTTCAATTAATAAGACGTATAGAATTTATAACATAGTTTACAAAAGGAAGAAATAAGAAAAACAACAAATAATAACCAGAAACCAATGAAAGTGCTAAGAAGGACTTGCAAGGTACGCCTACACTTATGTGTATGTGTGTGTGGGGTGCATGTGCTATTTCTGATTGTGGAATAACGTTTAGGCAAATTTCCATATAATACAAATCTGTTTTGCGTGTGTAGTGAGCCAGCGAGATGACAGTTGCAGCATTGCAGCAAATGATAGCACTTCTGGAAGTAAGCCCACCTCAGCAAAACACCCCAGGCTCACAGCTCTAAGAAGGTGTGTGCGTCTGTGTGTCTGTGTGTCATGCTGTGTCCCTCTGGCAGCCTCCCTATCATCCTCCATGTCGTATGTGTTATGATTGGCCAGCCTATGCTCAGGGCCTTTTCCCTTATTTACCACTGCCTCAAGCACCCTTTCCTTAAATCTGTCATCCTATGAACAGTCTCATGAGATTCTCCGAGAGGTTTATTTCCATCGCGAATGGAAAGAAGCTTTTTTAACTCCATCCTCTCCTCTCTGAAACTTTTTTTCCTTTATGAACTGGCGTAAACAATCCAGACACTAGGCTCCGTTAGGAAACAATACAAGATTTAGAACATTTGCTGCTGGGTGAGTAAGCATTTTTGCATAAAACCTATGTACTAAGTGTGTTTTGTGTGTGTGTAAGCATCCGTGCCTAAGGCTTCACATGGAAATCACACATTTGCAGCAGGTGAGCCATGTGCCAGATGCACGGAATGTTCTAACAAGATAAACGACATGGCGTGGTGTGTGTTTGTGCGCATGAATGCTCTTTAGTGCTCTCGGAGGACGGTAGTGTTCTTAACCTTTCACATTCCACTCATTTCTTTTGGAGCATCTAGATGCCATTTGAAAGAAAAATGGATTTTAACTAGGTCATTAGACCCTGGACATTATTCTTACAGTCCAAGAGCAGTGCAGTTAAACACCAAATTCAGGCGCGTTTTTACACTCCTGTTCTTGACATGTGTGACATCAATGGCTTAACCTTCCTGACCTTGAGCGCAACCAGCACTTCACTTTGGCAAACTGGAAAAAAACATTTGCTGTCTTTTTTATTTACCACCTCTATGGTGATTATAGCTCAGTCATGTAGCCCCCGATAATTAGTTTTTGTAATAATTTGGTAATAAAGCAAAATTGTTTTTTTCTCATATAATAAATGCTTTTGTACATAAGTTTATACTTTTTACTAATACTACTATACATTTAAACACTATGTTTTAGTTTCCCATTCTAAAAAACAACTAGGTCAGGGAAAAGTAGCTGAAACCTTCTATGCTTTTATACTGTGTTCACACACGTATGTTGAAATGGTATCAATTTGTGTTCTTATGATTGGTATCAGAAAAGGAATGGAGAGAGAGATGCAGGAGGCAGAGTGTGACAGACATGAGGTATGAACATAGCTATATTAGAAGCAGGGAATGATGCAAGAAGTTAGGGCAGGGGTGCTTTGCAAGTCTATTTCATGAATTATGCCCTTTGTGCCCCTTTCACGTCATTTAGGATCACATAACACGGATAGTTCAAGTTAAGTTTAATAAATGTGATATTTAGATGAAGCCAAAATTCATGAGTCTTTATATAGTTGTGTGTAATAGTGTTAACATGCTCCACTTTAGCACTTGAGAAAAAGGTTTGTTCTCTGACTGTGTTAGAATAACCAGTAAACATATTGCATATTTAGAGGCTAAATCTTATGTTGAGGCTAAAACCAGTTTTACACCCTTATCATGATGTATACTGTGTATTGTAGGAATGAAATCTTGAATGCAAGATGTAGCATATTGTTGTGCTACCAACTTACATATTTAAATAGAATTGTAGTATTTCTTTCAGTGCAAGGTTATCAGTAATTTGTGTTTCTGACCATACATACAACCATACATTGTACTTTGTACAAGAGTTTAAGTCCTTAAATTCTTAAGGTGTCCACATATGAGCTCACACACATTTTCATGGTGGTTAATAAACCATTTTTAATTGATCAATAACTGAACAATAAGCCTGCAGTTAAATGTCCCTTGCTTTAGGGAGTGGCGCAGCTACTGCCAGCAGGAGTGTGTTGTTGGCATTAAAAAAAAAAAAAAATCCACTGTCATGTTGAAGTAAGAGTGTGTGGTTGTGTATGTGTGCGCACGTACAGGGAGAATATCGGGTAACTGGGTTCAGCATTTCTACATGAGGAAGCGGTTAGCGTAAAATGACCTTGTGTCTTGGTGGGTTTATTTTTCTTTAAACAGGGCTTTTATGAATGGAACCCCTTATCCCATACAAAACAGTGGAGAAATGCTGTGTCGAAGGAGTCACCAAGAACACACAGGCTCCTCCATACTGAGAGCCTCTCTACAGAGCCCACAGCACAGCATGTCGTCTTAAAGAAGTGCAGATAGGGAGCATATGATCCCCGAAAAACGCACCAGAGCATATGGAAGGGTCGAAGATGTGGAAAACGCTGAACAAGGCCACCATATGCCTACAGTCCCTTTTGCGACACACGGCAGCCTGGCCAAACTAAACACTATTCTATTAGTTGATATTTTCTTGCATGTTGTAAAGCAGGGTATTCTGGAAAGCTGAAGCATAGTTAAGTTACTACAGTTCCCAGAGTGCCCTGCTAAACATAATCAGCCTGAAACAGTCTCAGTCTGAATTAGTTTTCCTTGTAATTTGCAGGGTGATTACATTTCCTCTTTGTTGTTAGTAGGCTTTGAGTTTGCACTCATGCAAATAGGCCACACACAAACACACATCCATCTCTGAACTCGGAGCATTTCGTGGAGGTGACAGTTAAAGTTGTTTGACCAGGAGTTCCTTGACCTGGGTTTGTAACTATTCAATTCTGTTCTGCTCCTTGATGAAATTATTAAATTTTACTCTTTCATTTTTATTTTTATTTTATTTTATTTTTGCTGCTAGTCTGACCCTTAGCAAAGTAAACAGACCCTCTTATCCGGCCGCAGTAGCCCTTTACCCAGTGATTCCCTGTATACGAGTTGAGAAATCTCTTTTCCTTATTCGAATCTTTTGAGAAGTTTCTCAGGAACTTTCCAGCTTTGATCTTTTTCCAGTTTGGGCCCATTGGGCCAGGTGACTGGTGTAACGCTATCCAGAACCAGCTCTCAGGACTCTGACCTGCTGACCAGCCAGCTGACCGGCAAGCTTTTGTTTGGGAGGACAAACCATAGCACCACTAAACATTACAGCATGTGCAGAGCAGAGAGAGAGAGAGAGAGTGATAGAGAAGGCTTTCCTGAGGACATACCGCAGCTGTTTAGAGAAAAGAATGAAAGAGAAACAGTCAGAGCAGGAAAAAGACAGAGAAAATGAGTTTAGTAAAAAGTGGAAATTCCTGAGACAACATGCGAGGAGAGTTATATAGTAAAATAAGTGAATTAATGCACTCTGTTGGCACTCACCTGTGACTTTTCCAAGTGGCTGTGTGTAATTATTTATTATATATGTGTTTATACACTGAGCTTTAAGTCTTTAGGTTCGGCCGTGTCTCACCGTGTCCCCTCAAGGTATCTGAAGGTCTGTGAAAGTCCTCAGGGCTGTGCTTGTTTCTCATATCCCACTTTGAGGCCTCCTCTCTGGGGCAACTCCACTCTGAACTCCCCTTCACTCCCTCATGTCCAGAGATCCAGTGTTGCGCTCTCGTCTTTGGCTTCAGCGGCTCTGGAGCCAGAGCATTGCTCTGAAACTCTCATCTGCTGCTTTCGAGAGACTGAGCCGCCCTCCGACACCGCCTCTGCTTTTTCACAAAGGATTGGGGAGGTGAAGGAGCGAAGGAAGAGGAGGAGGGATGGAGGAGAGGCTGGGAGTGAGGGTGTGGGGGTCAGTTTTTTTTTTTTTTTCTTCTTCTTCTTCTTTTCCCCCCTCAACTTTCATTCTGGGACTGGCCCAGTGCTCTTCTGATGTAACTGGCTGAAACAGAGCCAGAAGAAGTCGACTCCTCCTAAAGTTACGGCTCCCCCTTCAATCAAGTCATTCTTTTCCAGAGGAAAGAGAGAGAGCAGTAGAAACATCTAAACTCCAGACTGTGGTCTGAGTGGAGACAGCACTGGTTGGTCTATCTCTCTCTCTCTCTCTCTCTCTCTCTCTCTCTCTCTCTCTCTCTCTCTCTCTCTCTCTCTCTC
>JBBPCZ010000163.1:11337426-11355147 GCA_037974445.1 Brycinus macrolepidotus | reverse complement strand
TTTATGTACAGTAGGTGTATATTTGCTGTCCAGTTTACTGGAATATTGTTTTCTCCATGTATTTAATCGGAAATCAGAAAAATATACATGTATTAGGTATACTGTGTCTTTATTATGTATATTGTGTCTTGTTTGTGAGCTCTGTCCTGAAACGTCACAGCTGAGTTCAGGAAAGCTGCGAGAGGCTGAACTTGTATTTCTTTATCTGAGAGGAGCTCTCAGTCTGAGGAGTTCCTCTTCCCGTAAGCCCCACCCACTCCCAGCCAGTGACGTAGATCTTCCGACCGCTGTGTTGCCTTACATGGTCATGTAGGTGCCGCTTTTCCGGCATGATGTCACCCCTTGCCAAGTTTGGGGAGAGAAACGCATAAATGTTGTATGATAGGTTTTACATGTGAATTACTGTCCCGAATTTGACATTCAGTTCACTTGAAAGGTGAAAATCAAAATGTTTCGTTTATTTTGCCAATCTTGAACGTTTAAAAAAAGTGTAAATTGTACACACTAGGTTAGTATAAGGTATTTTGAAAAGGCTGACACCGCTAATCTTATCAGATTAATTCAAGAATATTTGATAATGATATTAGATCTCTAAAACCAACCAAGAGTTTGATCCCCTATAGGTCTGATTGGCCACAGCAGGTCATTGTAAGGTGTCTGAGATTTGAACAATTGGCCCAGCTGTCCAGAAACGAGATCTGAGGCATGAGAATGGGAGTTTTGGTTCTAGAGTCCTACTCCAACACACCTGACTTAACAAAGCATTTCTCTAAGAAGCTCTTGGTTAGTATGTGTGCTGGAACAGGCAGAACAGTAAACGGTAAGTGCAGGTTCACTTCAGGACCAAACAGGCCCTTGACTCACCAAAGCACGATGGCACCCTCTGCTGGTTCAAAACAGTTCTTGACGGTGTTTTCTACACACCAGTTTGTGTGAAGCAGCACCCTGTCTAGCACACGTTTTACAGAGTTGAGCTGCTGTTTCATTAAACTGAAGAAATGTATTATCGATTGTGATATTAGTATGTAGGCTTATATCTAATATGAACCGTTTAGATGATAGAAATGATTAAAAAATCTCTGTTACTCTGTAAATATCCTGCTGTGAACATACTGCCAGTTTCCAGGCGCAGATTAAGTTTAGTCTTAGACTAAACTGCAGCATCAAGCGTTGAATTGCCACTGGATATTCTTTTAATTCTAGGCATAACCTCAGTCTATGAAACTGGCTCTTAGTTTCTTTTACATTTAATTTGTTCTTGTTATCAATGTCATTATTATACGTTATACAGTGTTATTAGTTAGGTACTACCATTTGTGGATACTGGTCAAGTCTAAAAGTGGATACTTTTGAACATTAGGGTACATGTAGATTTCAAACGGGCGTAATGAACCATTGCTTTGTAGATTCAATTAGCTAAAAAGTGTTAAATGATACACACACACTGAAAGGAAGCCTAGACAGTAACCAATCCCTAAGCTATGAATCTATAACTAGAAACAAAAATCTGCTCAGAGTAACTGGAGTTGTGCTGAAGGCTGCAGGTCTCAGGTCGCTTTAAAGCACTGCTTTATTCTGCATTATTGTGTTGGTTTAAGAATTTGACAACTGGCAACTTTCTTTTACATATATATGTACATATACATATAGATAAAGTTTAAAAGTCAAATTTACATGTATGCATACACACGTTAATATACATATATATGCATATACATTTAACTTTTAAACTTTTTTTATGGAAGTAGTGTTTGGTTAAGAGAGAATGGCTACGCTGTGTATTCAAGGGTTTGTCTGAATGCAGTATTAGTCAATAGTGGCTCTCAAAACATGTTTGAGCATGTTTGTCTTTGCACTTCCACAGACACAACACACACACACACACACACGCACACATTGTTTTCGTTTGACATACTTTATTACAGTTCATAAATATTGATTAGTTTCTGATGAGCTCAGAAAACAAAACATAAAAAAATTATGTAGCACTTTTATTACAAATGGTAAACTTAAGTACTCCCTGTTGATCTTATTTACAAACAATGAGTGAAACCTCATCAAGAAACTTTTTAGAAAAAGAAAACCGTTTGAAAAGCTTTGACTAACTCAAATAACGTCGATTCGATTCGTCGTAAGAACAAAGAGGATATTGCAACTCAGAAGTCAGGCAGCTTTTATCAAAAGTTTTTTCTTTTCTTTTTTTTTTTAGACTTTATGGGACGCAACTTCCTGTTGTGGCGCGCCAACACGAGCCACCGAAGTTTCTATTGCAGTCCTCTTTCTCTAATACTGAGTGCTCCTTTAGGCTTAGGTCCATGCACAACTTGGTCAACGTGAACAAGAGTCTCTTTCGTCATTAGAAAAAGAACAAGAAAATAAAAATAAAATAAAAAATCTAAAGTAACAGAGTGAGTCTTTCATGCTGTCTGGTGCTGTGGACCCAGGTCTATGGAGGTTTTTTGGAAACCCCATATCTGGACCTGGTCCTTTACACGGCACGCGGCCAGACAGTGTCCCGGGACAGTCCCGATGGACTTTTGCGGCTTCACCGACCCCCGTCTCTACGGGCTCTGGTGCTCAGCCCCTTTTACACAAGCGTGTCCTTTCAGCCCGTCTGTCCCTTCCCTCTCGCAGCTCCTCCGGGCCCCTCACTTCAGAAGGTCTGCAGCTGCTGCGTCAACATCAGCTGGCAACCGCTGTTCACGTGGTTCATGACTTTCTGCTTGAGCTGGGCCACCTGCTCGCGCAGCATGTTGGCCGTGGACGCGAGCTCGGAGTTCTGAGACTTGAGCGTCTTCACCTTGTCCTCCAGGCGCGAGATGCGCTCCAGCTTCCTCTTGCGGCACTTGGAGGCGGCGATCCGGTTACGCATCCGCTTGCGCTCGGCCTTGATGCGCTCCTGGCTCTCCATGTCGATGGGGGAGAGCGGCGGGGTCTCGCCGGGCATCTCGGGGACAGTCTGGGGCTCCTCCTTCAGCGCCTGCAGCCGCGGGTGCTGGACGGGCAGCGGTTGGGGTGGCTGCTGCTGCTGCGGGGGTGCCATGGCCGGGGGCGCAGTGGTGGTGTAGCTGACGGCCGGGAAGCCCGAGGCGGCGCTGCTGCTGATGGCCGGGTTGAAGGTGTTGAGGTCCGCGTAGACCGGGGGGTCGGCTCTCGCGGCCGAGCTGTAGGCTGCTGGGGTGGGAGCAGCCATGGAGGAGTTGACCGTGGTGTTGGTCTGGGGGGGCGCGGAGGTTCCGGGCATGTGCTGGTGGTGCAGCTCGGCCAGAGCCCTCACGAAGCCCTCGGCGAAGCCCTCCTGCTCGTCCGTCACGTTCTTGGGGCACAGGAACTGGGTCGGCGTGGGCGTGGTGGTAATGAGGCCGTTGCTGGACTGGATGATGAGCCGCTCCAGCTCGGGGGAGGCCAGCTTGAGCAAGCCCACGTCCGGAGAGGTGAGGAGCTCGGTGGCCTTGGCCCGCAGGTGCGGCTTCAGCGTGCCGGCCGGGTCCGAGAGGTTCAGGGTCATGCTGTGCTTCAGGACTTTGGGGTTGTATCCGAAAGCGGCTGCGGCGGCGTCGTGCTGGGAGAACGCGGCGCTCAAAGAGTCGTCGTAGAAAGTAGTTTCCATCTTGGTCGACATAGAAGGAGAAACCAAAACTTTGTCGCGTCGATTCGAGTCACTCCACACCGCGGGGAGAACTTTTCTCTTCTTTTAGCTGGTCTTCCCACTCAGAACAGGTCGAGAAAGAAGTTGTCTTCTTTAAAAAGTGTCTCTTAAGAGAGAATACGGTCACTTTCAGAACTTTAGCTCCGTGCTCTCACTTCGTGTCCCGAGAGAGAGAGAGAAAGTTCACTGGAAAGTTGCCGGGACGGTCGAAACCACTTCGAAACCCGGTTCGAGAGCCACTTTCAGAGCGGCAAACACGGAAAAAGTGTCGAAGCGGAGACTATCTGTGTTGTTATTGTTTTTCTGTTTTTTAGACCCTCTCCGTGTCCCGTGTCTTTGTCTCACTGACTCCCAGTGTGCTGTGAGCTGGTCCACCTCTCTCTCTCCAACCTTATCTGCCGCTCCGTCACACTAAAAATAGGGCCCCGATGATGTCATGCCCGCGGTCTCTGATTGGCTGGAGGCGGGCGCGGGGGGCGTGCCGCGGCGTGCCGATAAGGCCCGTTGCCTAGACGACCACCAGAAGATTCTTTCTGTGCGCGGAGGCTCACGGGATGAGGTAATGCTGCAAGTGGACGGGCGCGCGCGCTGCATTGTGGGATGACGTATTGTTTTTGAATATCTGGTTACGCGCTTTAGCTGCTTCAGACTGTGGCGGGACACAAATCTGTGTCTGTGGGACTGTAAGAGTGTACACATGTTTTTAAGGCTTTTTGGCCCTCTTTTACAGCTTCTGGAGCACTTGTAGTTGAATAGGCGTTTATTTTGTGAATAGCTCTCCTTATTTACAAGAAGAGTCCTCCTAGAGGTGTTCTTGACTAAAATAAACATGTATGTTGACAATGTGTCTCGAAGTTATATTTTTATTCTGTCTATAGCCGTAATGGTCGCTTCTTTTTTATTGTTGGGACGATTTATCTCGGAACAGGGGCAGTAGTCTGTTTTTTTCGGTTTTTTTTGTGGGAAAGTGCATTTACTCACGTTCCCTCTCAGCCAATAGGAGCTGCAGGGGGCGTGTCCCGGAGTGGAGCGACAGCATGCCACAATTGCATGTTGGTCCCAGGGAACCTCTTAAAAGTTCACTACCTGAAAAAAGCGGTTGCCCACTTCAACGACAAGACACCAACAAAAACAACGAAAGACTGATACAAAATAAAGTACAGGTCTTTATATTTGAAATGACTTTAGTCACTACTTGTTTGTTCTTATATTTCCCCTAAAGTCTTCCGTTCAGTCTCTGTAGTAGCTCTAGGACGTGGGAAAGATAAGATCGAGGTATACTGATACTGATCTCCGGTCTCTGACACATTTCAGTCTGTTGCGCCAGAGAAGCCACTGCTCAGCACAACCACGTCAGCATGACGTTGCACCCAGGTTTCCTCAAGGTAGTCCTCAGTAGATGTAGACCACAAACTCACACTCAGAGCTGCCTGCTCATGTCTCCACCTTAATCTGTCGTTTTAAAAAACAGTAATTATTTTAGGTTATGGTTAAAAGTAGGCTAAAGGACAACAACAGGCTATTGTAAAGGTGAGATTTGAAGGTGTTCGAGTTTCTTCATGACAGGGACTAAATCCATTGCTTGAAGCAACTTTTTTTATTCTCTCCATATGAAATTCATTGTAGTCTTTTAACAAATTGGAACAATCTCAGCATGTGTAGGAAAATTGTGTTGTAAAGTGGCCCCTTATAGTCACACCTGAACACACCACAGCACAGTGTGAACACCTCTGCATTTAACCCATTCGCCAAGTGAAGCAGTGGGCAGCCACCAATGGGGCACCTGGGGAGCAGTGTGGGGATGGTACCTTGCTCAAGCAGTCCTGGGATTTGAACCCACAACCTTCTGATCACAGGGGCAACTCCCTAACATAAGAAACCAGCAATGTGTGTGGACAGTACCTTGCTCAAGGGTACCTCAGGGGTGCCACTGGCAGTCCTGGGGTTCAAACCCACAACCTTCCACTCCCTAACCACCAGCTGTGGCAAAAGTAGGGCTTGTTCAGGATTTGAACCTGGGACCTCTCGCACCCAAAGTGAGAATCATACCCCTAGACCAACAAACCAGTCCCATAGTAATTGGTGATATGTGAGTGTGTATAATCTCAATTTTGTCAGTTCATTTTCGTTTTACATGCAGTATGTAGTTTATCTGACAATATTTACAATAGATATTATGTATATAAACATGAACTGTCGAAACGTAGGTCAATCTAAAAATGTCTCCCAGCTCTTTTCTCCAAAAAGCCTTGTATCTAATAAATGTATCTAACAAAAGTACAGTTAACAATGTCCATGAACAGCTAAAGGGTCTAAAACTGAGACACTGCCATGCTGTTCATACATAATCCCTTCCAATCTGTGATTTACAGCTTTAGGGAGAGGGGGGTGATAATTTTTGCATATAGGTTGGATTTTGTCCTAAATCACTGCTGAATGGAAAGTAGTCTGTTTACACCCCTTCTAGATGCACAGATTAGTACAGAAAAAGAAACAAGAAGGAAGTCACATACGAATTCTTTTTTTTCCAAATATAAAGAAGAAAAGGAACAAAAAGAGGGAAGAATAGGTACCAGCTCTGTGCTCTGCTGGGGGCTGTTGGCAGACAAGCAGCTGCCAGTCAAAGGATTATTATCACTATGTTTAGTTGATTTTCACATCGCACTGAATTCTGCCCTCAGGTTCGGGACCCTCATGCAAGAGTGAAGCTTTTCCAAAACATGCCTGTATCTGTACGTCTTTGATTGCTTGTTGACGAAGATTAGAATGAAAGTAGGCCCTAAAATCTACTCGTTTGTGGCTTTGTGGTTGACTGGGCTTGTCGGGACATTTGAAAGAAAGGTTGTGTGTGTGTGTGCGCGCGCAATAATTTATTGTCCTTGCTCGAGGTCTCAATCAGCAAAAGCACAGACATATCTGAAAAAATGTGAACGTTTTCTTCACATAAACGGTTTATTAACCTCTAGGAGTCACTGGTGATACCATAAACACTTTTCAGTTTTTACAGCAGTTATTTCCCACTTGTTAAAACAAGGAGAGGAATTCTGTCACAAGTACAAAAACAATGGAATGGAAAGTATGGAACTTTCACTCCATGCTTCATTTATGTTCATAAATAGAGTAAGAGATATTAGGATGTATAATGTATCATTTCATTTAAACAGCAAAGTGACAATAATAACCCTATACTTATATGAGTTTATGTATAACTGTTGTCTTCTTCTTTACTGTCTTCGTCTTGTTTTACTGTCCATTTTCAATGCAGTTTCTTTGGCCTTCAAGCTTGTATAAAGGTCATATGAGGTTTATGGGCACATGATCTGTGAAACAAAGGTCAAATGATAAAGCAGCGTCCTCTTATTCTGCATCCTCTTTCAGTGCAGTGCAATGCTTTTCCTGTTCCAGAAACTGGAATGTCCAGTACATGTTCAACTTGGAAACTGAGACTTCTCTGTTTTGAAGTTGCCTGGTCCAGCACTCTCCTTACATTGTGAAAAAGAGTCATCCCTGAGAAACAGCTCCTGAAACTAATGTTTTCCCCCCGAAACAAATTTTTTTATTACATTTTTAGTTTTGTAATGCTTTGTTAGATTATATTGGTGTGGGAACTAGAGCTGTTCTAAGGTTCTTGCTCTGTTAAGCAGCTGGAGGTGTGTCAGCATTACCAGACTGCAAAA
Source organism: Brycinus macrolepidotus (assembly GCA_037974445.1). Classification (NCBI taxonomy): domain Eukaryota; kingdom Metazoa; phylum Chordata; class Actinopteri; order Characiformes; family Alestidae; genus Brycinus; species Brycinus macrolepidotus. The sequence continues at coordinate 11,347,821 of JBBPCZ010000163.1, read as the reverse complement.
ATGACTGGTTCAAGCCACTGGGAAGGCCTGGCAGTGATGGTAGTTTGTAATGAAGTAGCTGGTAATGTAGACATACTTACAAATTCACACTTTTAGCACAGGAAAGAAACCTTTTAAGATATTCATTGTCTTGTAATGTTAATGCAAGTTATAGTTTTAACCTAATTAAAATTTCTACTGACCTGAAGAACTCCTATTAACAGCAAAGCAAATTTAAAGCAACAGTTTGCCAAAACAAAACAAAAAATATGTAATTTACACTTCCCCCAAGGTAGCTGATCAGCCAAGACATCTTTGGTGTCCAAATGTTGCTTCTTTATTTTAGAAATGCAGCTGACTCAATAGTCACCCAAATAGGTCAAGTCGTTTCTGTAGAAAAACATCACCAAAACTTCTTTCAACCCACTCAAACCACATCTTCATTAAGGTGGTGCAGACCTGCAGATGTAGATTTGGACCCAGTCCTCTAATTTGCCACTGCTTTGTGAAAACCAGCTTTAGTGTTTTCCAAAATAGCTGCTATAACTGTTTTTTTTTTCATGGTTCACATTAAGCACATTGATAGGTCTATGGCACCTTAATTAGGATCTGGATGCGGTTTGAGCAGACTGAGAGAAGTTTTGGTGTTTGTTTTTTTTCCAGAGAAACAATTTGGGTAGTTTGGATGGCTGTTAGGTTCTAGTGTTTATAAGCAGAGTTAGACTCGCAGCTGCGGTTCTAAACTAAAGAAGAAACATTTGAACACCAAACATGTCTTGGCTGATCAGCTTCTTCTGGGGTAAGTTGAGAATTATGTGAAACTGATTTTTTGCTGAACTACTCCTTTCATGTATACATCTCAAATATGGATTGAATTAAAATATAGATGTTAGGCTCAATCCAAAGACAGAAAGGGGGGAGGTCATATTTTGTTTTTGTGGGTGGGGGGTTAATCAAGCCCTAGTTACAGTAATAGGACATAAGTCTTAAAACGTATTTGTTCACTATATTTTTGAAACACATTTACCAATTAATATTTACCTTTGAAACCATATTTACCTATTAACAATGATTTTGTTTCTAAATAAGCAAGACTAAAATAGGTTTTCAAATGAACTACATTGATAGTAGATTGTATACCAGTTATTAGTTATACTTTTACATCTGGACAGGTTTCTGAGTTATAAACTGGGTGTATCCAGGTTGATGATAATATGATGGACAGTTATATATAAATGGCTCCACTAAGAGAAATCTTCATCATCAGCCTGGCAGGATAGAATGTAAGTGTGCCATGTTTATATTGTCCCAAGTTATATTCCTCAATGTCTGTGTGCCACCCTGGTAGAGTCTGAACCATAGACTATGCCCTCCCCTTAGCGGCTCTCCTCACACCCATGGAAAAAGTCAGTATTTACATTTGTGTATATACTGTAGCCTTTAATAGGGCTGAAGGGCTAATATCAGATATCCATAACCTGGGCCGTGTGTGTTTGCTTTGACGTGTGGCTTGCCATTAGCTTTAGGGGGACCCAGTATTTGGAGGACCATCTCACTGGTGGTCCCCACATCTGTGAGGAGAGTCCTGTGTAAATATGGTCCGTCAACTCTCCTCTGAGACAGTGCTGGAGTAACTGCAGTTTGCTGCATGCTGATGCTGTGAAAAATGAACACATAGAGATGGATTTATGCTTACATGCACAGCCATGCAGTTTGCAGGGTAGTTCATATTCATATGCATCTTTCCACTGTATGTCTGATACTGTATATAAGGTTAGCAAATTGACTGCAGATTCAATTAAGAATTTTTGCGTGTCTCAATAAAAAAAAAAAGTTAAAATGGTTTTGTCTTTTGTCCTGATAGGCCACAAAGGCCAGAACATAGCAAACATTACGCAAAAAGTGCATTCTATAATCCATAAAGCCTCAACTGACATTGAAGCAAGTCTCCTGAGTGAAGCCCTCCATCTACAGGGGTGCTTTTCTTTAATAATCTGATAGCCAGTCAAATATTATAATATTTCACACTGTTAAAGGGAAATTCCACCATTTAATTGCTGCATATTTCAATCAGTGTAAACAAATGTACTCTGGTTTGATATGGTTCATTATAGAAAATGGTTCATTATAGAAAAACTCTGCAATTTAAAAAAAAATTACAATTGTGGTAATAGGAACCAAGACTCGAAATGTCTACAGTTTATTTGTTATCCAGAATGACCAGTGAACCTATACATGTCTTCTGAGGCTAAAACCCGAGAACATCATAGAACAATGTCTCAGACATCAGGCAACATACTCATTACCATTTTATGAGATAACTTTTTGTGAGTTCCATTAAACACATTGTACATGTGGTTCCTATCACCACCACTGTGGCTCTTTAATTCTCTCTAGAATTAAACATTTCTCATCAAACCACCCTGAATGACTTTATTTTATGTCTGAAAGATTTAATTTTGTAGAGCTTTAGTGAAAACATGCCATAATTTTGTTTTTGGTTTTGTCTATTTTATTTCTATAGGTCCTAATGTAGCTGAATTCAACAAAACCGTATTTCAAACATATTCAATCTAATGATATGTACACATGTTTCTATTGTGGATCCTATATGACTATCTTGTCTCTTCCTGGGTCAGTTTTGCAGAGTTTATGAGGACAATAGTGAGACACTTCAGTGCTGTTATCTCTTTTAATACCAGTGTGCCTAAATCCTCATAAAAGCCTAATATGGTCCCAGGTCGGTGTCTTTTGGTCTGTAATTAGTGTAGTGTAGTTCATTGCCCTTCAGCCTGTGCTAAGAAATCACCTGGGTTCTAATGGAGAAGAAGTCAAAGGCCACTGAGTAATCCTGACATATCTGAGTCCATTGTCTGGGTGTGGCAGCTAATCTTAACGGCCGTCTCCAGCCTCAGCCGGGAGTAAATCAGGACACTGGCGCTACTGCCATACAAAAAGAGAGTGCGGGAGCATTCCTGAGAGGATATGAGCATTAAAAATAAGGAGTAAGGAGTAGTTTTATGTATAAGTTTGATGTAGTGGACTTTTAGTGTTCAGTTATCAGATGTGGGCTATATACGTTTTTGTGTTTTTTCATTTTAATATTCAGAGAATTCTATCTAGGTCAGTTTTTGACTTTCAAGGAGCTAGGGACACTACAAGCTAAGAGAAGGGCTATGTTTTTATCATTTTGCTGTGTTTACCGCCCTCTCTGACAGTCTAGTTCCTCTATTCCTCATGCTGCCATGCCTTCCATCTTATGTTCTCTCCACTTAATCATTCATTGATTCATTCATTCATTCCCTTTTTTTGCTGTTTCATAACTCACACCTGGGAGACATATATCGGGCTTTCTGGATGTGTGTTTGTTCACTGTAGTGAGTTTGAGCCAGCTGAAATATTGATAGTCCATCTCATTCATCTATTCATAAAGCCTCTGTCTCTTGAATTAAAGCAAAAGAAAGATTCATGAGCCTAGTGGAAGCAGTGCAGCTTTCTCATTCATATTTCTGAACTTCAGGGACAAAATGACGACAAACTAGAGCAACCCCGAAACGTGGCCCCCGCCATCGGAAAAGTTACTTAATTGTGACGCCGATGGCACCTGTTACCAACCTACCTTAGCACGCAAGGAAACAGAGACTGGAGAATTCTTTCAGAACTGGGAAAATGTCTATTCAGTGCCGTCCTGAAGTTTTCGGTCCATCTCTGAATGCCTGTGTTCGGTGGGCGGTTCACAGATGCTGTTTAAAAGGGCTAATTTACAGCCCCTGAGGTCAGACATATGGTGGGCAGAGGTTGGAAAGCCGAGGATGGATGTGTTTCTGAGGGGATTATTTGTTGTACTTCTTCATCAGGGGCTGAGAAAATACTTGCACAGAGCCACAGCTGAATGCTCCCAATGCCCACCGCCGAGCTGGCAGCCGCCGGAGACGCTAGCCGAGTCTTCCCACTGAGCTAATGTGGTAATATGCTAACAGCCATATGTGCAAGAGGGGAGAGCATGGTTTGGGAAGTCATTTGAGGCATGTTGTTATTTTGTGGCTTTCAGGCCAGTGTGGTGAAACCCAAAAAAAAAAAGAAGCAGTCGTCGGCTTTTATAGAGGTTGCTCTCCATTAGCCCTCTTCTCTGTCAGTGCTTTTCAAGATAGTAATGAATATTTATAAAATGGGTTCTTATAGTGGTCTGTGTTGTTGGCCTATAGGCTGAACCTATATGCTGAGTCTTACTGATGTTATCTTAAAGGTTTATTTCTTCCCTCGTTCATTTTTCCACCGGTCCCTCAGCAGCTCAGCAAAAGCCAACACAAACGGGGGTGTGGCCCATGCCCATTGTGTTGTGTGGCACATGGTCTCTTAAAGCGAAGAGAGGGATCACACACACTCACACACACGTACCCTCACAGGCACACGCACCGGCCCTGTATGACTAGCCTTACTACGAGTACACACAGGAAATCCGTTGCCTTGAAAACAGGTTTTTAGTGGAGCTCCATTGTGTTGCTCTGTTCTTTCCAGTGGAGCCCAGCACACACGTGAGAGGGGTCAACTTCCTGAGCTTCTCGTTGTCAACTCACACAAATAGAAGACCTTCTACTCTTAACTCTTACACAGACTACACACACTATTACCCACACACACGCTCGCATTAACAAAGTATGCATCCCTTAAATAATACACACATTTCTGATGACCACATATTATGCCAATATCATTCATTTCTTTGGCAGTTTAGGAAATAGCCCTACATTTGAATATCTCTTCAGGCCCTCGGCTGGTCAGTGCATGAGAGCAATAGGACTATACCAACTGCCAAAAGTTCTGAAGTAACACTAATGAACATGAAAAATGATATAATCGACAGTAATGTGTTTATTCACCCACACGAAAATGGTTTGGCTATGTATGTGCAGTAATAGTTTATAGCAATCTGATTTTCATTTCTTTTGCATAAGACCAGCATTCATCAAAATATCCTTTAGGCTTTATGACAGCCTGGCATGTCGAAGGCACTGTTCCTAAATGCTTGATTAACTCAGTCCAGGTGTGTAATTTAAGAATTTCTAAAAAAATTCCAAACTGGTCAAGGTAAGAACTGGCATCGACAAAGGCTGTAAAAGCTTCTTCTTTATAATATAAGTGCATCGCTGCAAAACAGTGGAGTATAAAGGAGAAACCTGTTTGTTTAAAAGAGATGTCGATAAACTTGTTATGATTGTTGGATCATATTTTTGAAACTGCTTGTTTCCATGATTCCAGGACGTTGTTTATGTAGGCTGAGCCTTTTTTGACACTATGCCCATTCTCCTTTTCTTTTCCCTGGTGTCAACATGATCACCAATTACACAGAGGCCTGTCCCCTCCAAGAACTGCTGTTGTTTCAGCTGTTGAGGAAGAAGAAGAATGAAAAAAATCAGGTCCCTCATTGAGTTTTCTCAGCCAGCTGTGCCTTTGTGGACAATATGTATATTTTTTCCTTCGTAGCCTTTATCGTGGCCTCAAGAATAATAGCAGGAAGGTTGTTATAAAAGCGCTGGATGCTCGCTGGGTGTTTTGATACGGAATGTGATTCGAGCACACTCACTCATTCATTTGAATATCAAAAATCATCATGTTTCCTGTTTTTGGGGGAAATCCGACTGCACGGTGCTCTGCGGAGGTCTTGCTGTGTTTTCATTCTCTGTAGTTCAGTAGTTAAAAGGTTCATTGGAGGACAAGGAGGTGGGCATCTGCTTCTCAGTGTGTTGTATAAAGCTTTCCTGGCCTCATCCACACCAATGTGCACTAAATCAACAGAAGTAGAACTAAAGCAGGTTTATGCTGCTATAGTGAAAACAGGACTTTGGCCTTTAGTTTATATTCTTATGCTTAGTGATTGATCTGTTCTCTTAATCTCAGAATTAAAACTGAAAGTGTCTGTCAGAACTTTGGATTAAAGGCCATGCCATCAAAGTATTTTAAGGGGCAGCATGGCCACTATTTGACCTGAAAAGGACAAAAAGATAGGAAAAAGATGACACCTCTTGGGGCAAGACAGACTTTTAGGATTTTGAAGGGCAAGCTGCATGTGCTGAGTAGATGTATTGGAGGAAACTGCTAATCATTACAAGCAAGGGTCCAAATACAGGCAGGCAGCAACACAAAAGGAGAATCCATGATCAAAATCCAAAAATACAAAGCAAGGGTTAAAAACACAACGCACAAGCAAAGAACAGGCCTACAAATACACAGGGATATCAGCAAGCTGAACTAAGTGTATGAGAACAGAGACTAGCTGCAGGTGTGAGTGGTTATGAGAGGGTGCAGGGCAGAGCTAGAGCTGCACAGAGCCAATCCCAGATGGGAGAGTCTATATTGAGCCCTAGAGTGGAGGACTAAAACAAAACAATGATTAAACTACATACACCTGGATTCTTTTACAGATCTGTTATTATGGACACATCAAAAACATCTAGATGGGGTTTTTTTTATCTTTCTAATAATCAGAGGAGTCTAGATGAGCATAAACCCATATTTAGGTAAAAGTAGTGCTCATTGTTTTTTTATTGTTATACAAATACTGAATCGGGGAGAGTGTGGCACAATCTAACACGTAACATGGATATTTTATGTGGTTTAAACAGGTTCAAGTAGAAGTGGTTTTTATTCAAGAAGTCAGTTGTGCAAATAAGTTCTAAAATCAGTTGGCTGTAATATAGTAGTGTTTTGAAACATGTAGATGTAACATTTTCATTTTCAGTTTTATTGCTCACAAGTGGTAGATGCCAGAAACAACGTTTATGTTTTAGTTTGTAGCAGAGACGTGTACACTCCTTGGGTAAAAAATATTGTCTCAAATAAAATTGAGCAGAAATCCATGTTAGCTTTCCGCCTACTTTCCCCAAAAAGTAAAACCTGAGTAAAGAGAAGATTCTTTTCCTTCTTTTCTTAAAAAAAAAAAAAATACTTTAGTAGAAGTAAACCCTCATTTCAAATATTTAATGATATTTTTAATACATCATATATCCATTTGGAGATGTATAACATGACTCTGTGTTATTCTATTCTATTCTATTTATAATATAGTAAAATGGAATATTAGAACATAAGATCATGCTTTTGATTCAGACCGGAATCAAATTAAAAGTATTCATTCCAGACTTTTGAACTCTAGGTTTTCCTCCTCCTATTCGACCTTTGGAAGTGATCTTGCCCTTAGCTCTCCTTTCTGCTTTCTCTTTTTCTGCCCATGGCTGCAGTGAAGAAGGCCAGAACATTCAGAAATAAAGGACTGGAAATCCTTTGCCGAAATGTCTTTAATTTATGCTTTGGTGTAGGATGGTTTTGGCAGTTCAAGCAAACGAAAAAGCTCATTCTGTGGCTTTTTACTGTAGAATGTAGGGTTTACACAATCTTGTGCAAAATTCTGTGGTCTCCAAATGTGCTCTGTGTGTAAGTGTGTGTGTGTGTGTGTGTGTGTATCTGCATCACTAACACAACACCACACTAAAACAAGCGATCACTAGAAATAACAGGTAAGGCGTTCAGTAGCTTAGCTTCTCAATTAACCAGCAAAGTGAGGCAGTCAGCCAGTCAGTGCTTTGAGTGCCGGTAGAGCTGAACAGAGATGAATAGACTATAATTTCCAGCTGAAGTTAAAACTCCACTATTCCCTTGCCTGGGCCTTCATAGTGCTACCATTGTGCTTGCGTGACCTGAACCAAATGTTCCGTGTCACCCAGGGTGTCACCTGTCACCTTACAGTGCCTCAAACACACCTTTGAGTAGGCCATCGCCATGACCCTGAACTGATGACCATGACCCAGCCTAAAGGAACATCTAATATGTTTCCTTGTGTGTGTATGTGTGTGTGTGTGTGTGTGTGTGTGTGTGCATGTCACCCTAGTTCTGTCATCTGGGTATCGAAAGCACAGTCTGAAATGTTAGCTGTCTGTTACAATTACTGTCCCGTGTTCCTTTTTCTACTGAGTTACCTGTTAAAGTAGACACATGTAGCATTTGTGGCCGTCACTGTGTTATAAAAACACTCTTATAATTGTCATTTCACTATAGAGTCTAAAGTTATTACACAATTACATTATTAATCATGTGGGTAGTTACATCTACACAGATTTATTGTCTATATTGAAAGGTAGGTTTGATGAATTCATGGTGAAATGTAAAGCAAGACTGTAAGCATGTAACATTTTCATCAAATTCGCATAAAACGTCTTGTGTAAACTTACAGTCGCATGAAAAGGTTTGGGTGGCTCTGGTCAAATAATTTTTTGTTGATTTTCTGTCTGAAGCTGAAGAGCACATTTCTGTTTTTAGTGCGCAATCACTGTTTAAGGGGCCTATGTATTAAGTGTTACTTCTGTTTTAGTTTTCCTTTTGAGGTCCACCTACGACATTTGTGTGGGTTTATGTACCAAAAACAGCTCTAAGTCATTTTTACTTGACCGTTTTGCTACCTTTCTTTACCCCTTAGATTTAAACAGGCTGTAATTGTTACTATACCTTTAAGAATCGTGCATGTAGATGAGTTCTGTTCTGATTGGCTGCCCCATACCGTGCGTCCTTTAGGAAGCATACTAGGCTGAAACACTGAATAGGTGGGACCAAGCTCTTATAGACTGATTAGTCTTGCTTATGTAAATACATTTTTTGTAACTACAAAAATAACAAATTCAAGACAGGGCTGTTTCTGCAGTTTCCACATATGGACCATATGGCATGGAGAGTGAACGGGACGTTTTGAAACTTGTTTACACACTACATGGAAAAAATGGAACATTCAGTTTTCCATATTATGGGTCCTTTAATGTATTTGGAAAAAATATATAAAATGTGGCATGTGCAACAGTTACGGCACATGCAGTATTTTATGTCTTTTTTTTTTATAGATATGTTCAAATGAATAAATGGCTCTAAAATGTTCAGAACAATGTCATGTTTAAGTGTATATGTTAGCTTTTTTCACATAAAAAATCAACAAAACTGATGCAGTACAACTTTTGCAGTACAAACACAAATATGTTATCAATTAAAACTTAATTTTCTCTGCTTGTGATATTGGTCTGCAATGAGAAATCATTAATATTGTGACCGCCCCAACTAAGAGGCAGGACCCAAACACTTTGTAAAATATGCAATGATCTTTTTATTGGGCGAACACACACTTATGGAGCCAGCTTTAGCACCCAGGGCTTGGCCAGAGAACTGAGCCCCACTTGCTTAGTGGCAGGTGGTAATGATCTAATATGAACTTCATATGAATGTTATATTAACAATAAACAGCAAAAGTAAGCTGGCTAGCTAGAGTATCGCACACACACTGAGTGTAGGGCATCGCAATAACAAACAGCAGGCTAGTTAGAGCTCTGTGGATACTGTTTATACCACAACAGAGAGCTGCAGGTTTATGGTTATGCAGATGAGCCAACACCACCCATAAAGCCCCCTCAGTCACCACAGCATCAAATTACACCCGGCCTGTGTTATACGGGGTTAGGATTTAACCAAGAGCAAAATCTTCACGTCAGTATAACCTTGGCTTGTTTGCCTGTGTTGAGCCTTATTGAACACTTAACCTGACCTGAATCATAATCCTGGCAAATATCATTTTATTTCATGATGCACTAAAGGAAGATGAACATAGCAGGTAATGAGTACATTTCCTTCTGCAGTTTATAGACCCGGCACTCACCTCCTGAAATATGAGCTGCCGTGTTGGAACTCATCTAACTTCACGTGTACGTACGCCACCACATTTTTCCTCCTGGTTCGAGGAAGATTATTAAGACCCCTCACTCGCTTGCTTATGTACTTGTAATTTTCAGTGTCAGAGCAAAAGATGAAAAGCTGGAACTAAATGTCAGCTCAGCCTTTTACCTCCTGATTGATGATGCGGCAGTAAAGAGTTGAAATATCATGTCAAATCACCGGGCCATTGGTGTGTGGGGGCTTTTACAGGCCGCACAGTCAGTTTTATGTGTTTTTATGGCTGCAGACGGTGGGATTACATTATCGATATTGTCTGCCAAGGCTTCAGCTCTTCATCCATCACCCCGTGCCCTTCACCTTCCAGCCGCCGCCTGTCCCCGTTTGATGATGTTAAGAGTTATCTGCACATGCTCCTTTAATGAATTCCCAGAAGTCTCCGCAGGGGGAGGGGAACGGGACAACTTTGTGAGTTTATTAGCACTGCCTGTTAATTGCCGTCAAAGCATGTTGGGTAAGAGATTAATAGACAATCATACCAGTGAAGCTCAGACTGTCACTGCTGAGAAAGGTCCACCATCCAAATAATGCCTGGGCAGTGGTGGTCATATGGTCTTCTCTTTTCAGTGATGAATTGGGGGGGGGGGGGGGCAAACCTTTTTTTCAACCGCAGACCTCCCCTAAACAAAGGCAACAGGGTTTTTCACTTTTTCC
>JBBPCZ010000163.1:11311501-11337416 GCA_037974445.1 Brycinus macrolepidotus | reverse complement strand
CTCCCCCTTCCCTTTCCCCCCCCCCCCCAAATCTCTTGTGCAGCAGCAGACATCCTATAAATAGAGGCAGCAGGGTTTCTAGCTGTTTACTGTAATTGTACAGGGACACTTTGTAATTTGTAAAATACTATACTTCTTATTTTCACAATAAAACGGTAACGTCATAATACAGCAATCAAATGTAAGCAGAGGAAATTTACAGTAAAAATACCAGCAGCAGAGGCCCCAATAAACGTACATAAACTTTACTGTTTGCAAAACAAATACTGCGCATTCATTTCAGCTATTTTTGGCAGTTCCTCAGCATCTGCTTTTAGGTAAAAACAGTTCAAATGAATAGGAATAACATGTTACAGCAACAAAACAATTGTGAAATGTAGGCCAGATGAAGATATAAAAGATAATTCACAGAATCTAGCAAAATCTAAAAAAAAAAAAAAAAAAGGAATGCAGGTAAGCTCCTCTATCAGCGATTCATTATTCAGAGACAGGCTGCTCAAGATTACAGTACCAGCCACTTTCCCAATATTTATATCAAGTCATTGCAGTGTACAGATTACTATTATGTTAGTTATCTAATAAAATGGCCTAAGAGTGTAGCTACAAAGTAGACTTGTACATTTTTAAAATACCCTTTAAAGTACCCCTTTAAAGTACCAACTATTCAAAGGTTCTTTAGAAAACCAAAATGTTTCTTCTGTGTCTTTACCCCAAAGAACTTTTCTTTTCACTTCATATCGAAATTCCTTTTTCAGCTGTTTTTTTTGTGATGTGTCGAAGAAAGTGCCTGTATTAAAAGTGAATTACCTAGATATACTGTCCCATTATCCTGAATACATTGCCCCATTTATACCATAATAATTAATTCACTCTCCCATATGAATTAATGTTTCATAATCCCTGAATTCACTCTATGTTTTTGTATTCAAGAAGGCATATGTGATAGGTACACCTATCGTCTAATACACAGTGGTAATGATGAGATCAATCAAGCATCTTACAGATAGTTGGGTGGCCTCCTGACTTTTGACTCACCCTGAAGAGCTGCACACACGTGTAGTATTAGTCAGGGGTCATAAAAAACATCTGTATACACATGTGTATATCAGTTCATACAGCTGCTGTGTTGCTGTGTGTGCAGAAAAAAGAGCTACCACTGGGTAAACAGTGAAGCACAATTTCAAACAGTGGACAGACATGTCATCCCGTCCCAGCAGGATTTTGCCCCAGTGGTTGTAACTCACAGTGGGCAGTATTTTATCACTGTGTTGTGAGGGGCTGAAGTTACTTTAGTGTAGACACTGTCATGTCTGTCAAAACTTGAAGACCAGATGGATCTTTACCAAAAATAGATTTTCAGGAGCAGAAGTCTCTGTATGAACTTAAGTTGTGATATTTGGACTCGTTCTCCACTGCGGCGCGGGCTAAGCAGTCCGTTACCAGCAGGGAGTGGATAATTTATGGCCAGGAGAGTGTATGTGTATGTGTTCATATGTCTGTTCTCTTTCCAGCTAATTTAGCTTATGAAGCCGAACGTGTCCGTTAGCATTTAAGTGAAATCACCCACACCCTAGTGTTGGCAGCATGTTAAAGTTGAGCAGGTCTATTTAGAGTATGTGCACACACACACACACACACACACACACATAAACAACAGGTTCTCCTGGCCACACTGTGGAGCTTTGTGAAGCTGCCAAAGTCCCAAATCAACCTCCACTCCAACCTGTCTGCCTGCAGGTGAACTCTCTCTCTCTCTCTCTCTCTCTCTCTCTCTCTCTCTCTCTCTCTCTGGTTTGGAAAAGTCCAGCCATGACCCAGACGCTCATTTGGGTCTAAATCTGACAAGTGACAGACGGGTAAACCCCCCTCGTCTCCTCGCCTCCTCAACATATAATTCAGGGGGACTGTTTGCAGCGCTTTCTTAATGTATGTGTGCATTTGTGTGAGTGTGTGTGTATGCGTACGGTCAAAGTAAATGATCGATAGCTATTACACAGCAGCACGTCACTGGGCTCAGATGGGCTGTGCTGTTTGCACAGGTGTCCAACAATGTGGTGTTCTGCACTAAACCTGTTACAGCCCATTTCCACCAACGCCCCCCTCCCCCGTATGGTGGCAGTCACCCCCCCCCCACCCCCCCCACCCCTCACTCCAAACAGCTCACTGCACATACACACTGCTTTTGGACTGTTTAACACATACTCCATCACATCCCCCTCTCTTACACATAGGCAGCTAAATAGTGAAGGGGGGAAAAGTGCATGGAAAGTGGGGGGGGACTCCACTGCATTAGTTTTGCCTTTGTCTCCATGTGGCTGAGATTACAGGAATAGTTTTGCGAAAAATGTACTCAGTTTCCCCCTTATCTCAAATATGGTCAGTGTGGACGTTTAGTGTCCAAAATCGGGTTCTTTAGTTTTGCCCTGCAGCTATGAGGCAAATGCAGCTACGATGTAATCTGCCTTTATACATTACAGTCACACAAATCGCATCCCCAAATTATCACATTCTTGCTTCAAACCACACGCTAAGAAAGCTCATATATTGCTTTTGGGGATTATGACACTATATTGTACTGTGATCTGGGTCAATGGACAGAAATGTGCACAGTATTCAACCTTCATGATAGCTGCTATTATTACTTTCAATTGCACTTTCAATTTTCAACTTTCAGTTTTCAATTTTCTGTGTATTCTTTAACTTCTTTTATTTCTTCCATTATTTATTCTATTTTATTTTATGTTTTATTCTATTCTTGTAAAGCACTTTGAATGACTTTTGTGTATGGTAATGTGCTATATGAATAAACTTGACTTGACTTGGCTTGACTTGACTTAGGTGTGCAGTAATTTAAACTTGCGTCCATTTTTACATAAGCAACAATATGTAACATATGTAACAGTCTGACATTATTTAAGGCAAATGTGTGGTGATTGAGGTATGTAAATTGCACAGTGCTTATTGATGGTGCCAGTTTACACTGAAGTTTCTATTGCTTGCGAAGTACATCAGCAGCACAGCTCCAGTGCAGACGGGAGTAAACTTCATATCTTGGCTGATGGGATGCTTTTGGATTAAGGACAAAATGTAACTTTTCGCTGAACTATACCTTTTAAGCTATGTCTTTGTGTCCTCTGTGTGCGCAGTGTGTAGTAAACACAAACAGGTAACCACAAACTCTGTGACGTCTGTTCTGTTATGTGTTCACATCATTTGTCCTCAGTTGCTGATCTGTGACCAGTTAGGATTCTGCTGAGGAAATCAGAATTATTTACCTGAAACTGGAACAGGACAATAACCTTTTCTCGCCCCGTAGTGGCAAATGACAAGAGTCGTTTGTTAAAAACTGATTTGATCATGAAGAATAAAGCTTTTCTTTCCTTTGTTTAATCATTTCAGCACCTATATTTCCAATGCGCTCTAGTTCATAGACACACGCTCCCCACCCACACAAAAAAGTTCCACATGTGTCACAAGTGTGCAAACGTGAATTATGTGTGATCACATGTGACATGACAGCATGAGAACATGTTTTCAAATCATGTATTTTGTTTTATGATTTTCACATTTATGTAAAAAAAAAAAAAAACATGTAAAAAATATGAAAACCACATCTTATTCACACTTTTGTATAAGAACAATATTCATTCATTTATTCATTCATTCATTTCCAAGGTGCTTATCCTTAAACCAGAGCCTATCCCAGCAACTGGAGGGCAAGTCCATCGCAGGTAAGAACAAATTTCTTCTAAAAATCAAAGGGATTAACGGAGAATTTGCTCTCCCTTTGCTGTAGTAACAGCCTGTTTTTAATGAGAAGGCTTTATACTAGCTGTTGGAACATTGCTGTAAGGATTTGATTGCATTCTGCTACAAGAGCATTTGTGAGGTCAGCCACTGATGTTGATTGATTACTGTGTCAGAAGGGAAAGTATCTTAAAGCAGCTGAATTTGCTGCATAGAAGTGGTGTCTGGATACTTTTGGACCTGTAGTATATATTATATTATCATTAGAGAGATGTAATGATGTTAGCGACAATGTAACTGCTTCTTCCTATATAAAGCACTTTCTTTGTTTCGTGAAGTCAGATAAAACCACATGCTACTGCTATACGCACACACACACATACATGCGCACACAATCTGTGACTCACTTTCGTCCACTAATGTAATTGATTTCAGTTGAGAGAGGGCTCTGACACTACTCATATCTTACACTGACACTAAGTATTTAACGATTTCAGCTAATCAAAGCCTCTCTAATGTACACAGGTTTGGCAGGGTTTGATCTGGTCAATTATTAATGAATTATTAATGCTATAATTGGACCAAATGGCATCATGTGCAGTGTTTGCTTAGTCATGTGCTATCAGCGATGGGTAAATTGACTAAGTACTTCTTAATGTAACTTATACTAATCATGGATCGAAAATTACCATCACTCCTGATTGATATTTATAGCTTAATAAAGGAAAGGATTCAAGTTTTTCTCCATTATCTTAAAGTATCACTTTGTACTGCATATGTTCACTGTTGCACAGTATTGTAATGCTGGAGTTAAAATGCTAGCATGTATCTTGTACATATAAGCACTGTCACAACCCCAAAGTGAGAATTAAGTTCATATCTACCATTTTTCTATTTTTCCTTACCATATTTGATTTTTTTCCCTGTATTTTTAATTCATTTTTAAATGGCTGTTTTCCAACCTCACTTTATCCCTTGCAGTTAAACAGGTTGGTTACGTGTCTTTAAGACTGTAATGAGCTCTATTATGATTGGCTGGCCTGCATTTATCCTCTTTCAAAAAGCAGATCAGGCTGTTACACTCCTTATGACTTTATCAAGCTTATATGGGTAAACCCATTGTTTTTGTGACATCACAAAAACTACAAATTCATATCAGGCTGATTTGGCGGCTTGTATTCCGTAAATGAATCATATGGCTCAACATGTTTTTTTGGGAAACCACCTTCCCTCTTTTTTGGTACACTAAATTGTTTTTCTGGTCCTTGGCCAGTCACAAACATTGCACTGCCTCACCTCATTCCTCAAGATAAAGCACTCATGTTCACAGCATATATGAAAGAAACAGCTACCCTTTTTACTGTGTGACCAATACAAATAATTTAGAGTACTTTATAAAATAAAATGTACTTACATTAATGTACAGTAAAGTTAAGCGAACCTACGAAGTTTTGGTGTAATGGTGACGAAGGTGTATATTTAGTGCTTGGATTTATTTATTTATTTATTATAAGAGAGACATGTCCACTTGAGGACTGTGAATTCAAACATGGGACTTGGTCCTGGCTGTAGAATTGTTCTGCATTTGCTAAGCAGCACTTTCACAAAGTGAGCCCTTGGGATAATTAATATTTGATTTTTCATATCAAGGATCCATTACTTCTTCTCCATCGTGCGCTTGTCCCTTTCACAACCTCGCCCAGACAGAACGACATGCTCATTTCAGACCTAAATACCATTTCCTTGAGCTTTCCCTCGTTCTGGGACTCTTCCAGACAGTGAAAACTGAGTCATAGCCACTGGCACTATACAAATTGACACATGCCACTGGAACAATTACTTTTTCCCCTGAATTATTTTTTTGGTCCTTCTGCACAGTTGAAGGAATGTCATAAGCAGTGAAATGTGGGAAAGCTGTCCTGTATCTTAGTGATTCCCACCCTTATTCCTCTCTCGCTGTGAGTTAGACCCCCCTCCTCCCGGTGCATAAACGCACTTGCTCTCCTCCTCTGGCCCTCCTGCTCGAGCGCTGTAGAGTATCGATCTGTGATCACATTTCATGGCTGTTAGGTTCTATCTGATACACACGGGCTCAGAGCAGCCCTCATATCTACTCTCGCACTCTTGTTCGCCCTCTCTCGCTTTCTCTCTCGGCCTCTCTGGGGACAAGGGCTATCAGGACCAGAGACCTTTTAAACACACACACACACACACACACATACACACACATAAATGCATCTCAACGAATGGCTGTTAAGTCTCCCAAGCAGAACATGTTACTATTCTTTTGATCTTTAGAACCCAGGGTGGATTTCACAGACAGCTTATTCTTAATACTGAATTTTTTCAACATAGTCTCTGCTACATCAGTAGCATACAGTTAAGGGTGCATTATGTGTACAGTCTTACTATAACAAAAAATAAAAAATAAAACAGGATAGATGTAAAACCTCATGAAAAAGACCTGTTTATATAATGTCATCAGCGCAAGTGTGCCTGAAAAAAACTCATGTCTATGTTTTCCATGGACCTAGAGTCAGCAATTTTAACAGGCACTCCCTTTAATATCTTGGTCCTCGCAAAGGCAGACAAACAGGATACTCCTCCACAAGATACTTCTGCTGTGGTCAAAAACCCGACCTGTACTTTAGACAACTTCACAACGAGAAAGGAAATAAAAGAAGTGAATACCGGAAGCCCAATAAGACGATTTGAAATCATTTCTTGTGTGTAATGTTAGATAAATGCAGGTTCTGATGCATAGTAAGCCAGCTACCTCCAGTAGATATGTTTGGCTAAAATAAGACTAAACTTCAGCATATAATAGATATTTTATGATTGTTAATCATATAATCACATTGGTTGCCCAGAACAATGAAAGATTGTGATGTTACATAACTGCAGCTACAGCTAAGAATGTTGTACTAATGTTAGTCCGGTTGGGTAAAATACTAAAAGATGAGACTTACAGTTTAGTTCACAGAGTTTTATGAGTTAGCTAGCCATTTAAAACAATGCATTTGCCTACATTACCGCCTTATACACTACATGGACATAAGTATTGGGACACATGTGTTTTTCAGGGTTTGGTCTAGGCCCCTTACTTCTAGTGAAAGGCAATCTTAATGCTTCAGCATACCAAGACATTGCTTCCAACTTTGTGGACACAGTTTGGGGAAGTTCCTTTTCTATTCCAGCATGACTGTGCAGAGAGAGAGATTTCATTGTCAAACTGCTTGGCTGTGCAGTGGTTGCCATGCTGACAGAAACAACAAATATTTCGAGCTATGTAGCACCTTCTACCGAAATTCCAGACTCTGATGATTTGGAAAGCTCTCCTGTCACTCTCTCCTCCACCCTCCCCCTCCATTTCTTCCTTTCTTGTTGTCAGTAGAATGGTGTCTTTGTCTAGTGGGACTGAACTTGAAAACAGTGCTGAGGTGTGCAGTGTTTTCACTCAACACACTCTCACAAGTGCTTACTCTCTCTCTCTCTCTCTCACTCCATCTCTGCTTCTCTTCACCCCCCTCTTTCTTTCTGTCTCCTTATCTACTCTCTCTCTTTCCCTGCCCTTTTCTTTTTTTTCATCCCAAACTCTATTTCTTCTTAGCCCCACCTATCTCTCTCTCTCTCTCTCTCTCTCTCTCTTTTCCTCTCTCTCTCTCTCTCTCTCTCTCTGTCTTTCAATATTTACTGGACTTCTAAGCTTTAATACATTTGGTAGTACAGTGACAGCACTCAAATTCAAGCAAAATGGTGTCTCAGTTAATCAGTAAGGCAAATATTTTTCAAGCTTGAATAATGAATGCCGACAGACATTACAGAGAAAATGCACACCGAGCTTACTGACGGTCATACACACACACAAACACACACACACACACACACACACACACACACGCCAGCCTGTGTACCACATTGAATAGCTCACTCAAGTGGTCTACTTTTAGGCTGGTAAATCAACAAGCCGATTGTCCTGCAGTCCATGAACAGTATCTGAGTGCTATGATGGAGCATTGTGTGCTGACATTGACTGATAAGAATCTTCGGACCCCAAAAAGAGGTCAACATAAAAGCCTATAAAAGTAGTACATCTTAGCCAGTCTCCTACTATTATGACTAGGCAGTAAGTTGTGGTGAATCTCTTAACATCTCTGCAGAATATCTCTTAAAGCAGTAGTTTGGTGGGGAAAGATGTACACACCTTCCCCCCTCACCTTTCCCCAAACGAAGACAACCAGCTAAGGCATATTTTGGAAGGTTTTTCCTGGTGCTTTGAGGCTAGTTATGATGTAGCTAACATGCATATACCTCACCACTTAGCATCATGTTAATTACATGCTGAAATCATCACACTTGCCTCAGACTATGTAGAGCTGTGAAGTAATCTCATCTATGCTTGTTTATGTGGTTTTTGACATTGTATGACATACTGTTTCTATTAAAATGGACAAAAATATTTAGCATAGTTAAAAACAGCCAGTATGAAAGATGACGTTTGTTTTGTAGTGAGACTATCTCCACATCTGGTTAGGTGCTGAAAAAGGATCTGATATACACGTATCACTTTAAAAAGAGCTGTGGATGGGGTTAGGTTTCTAAGGTCAGAGCAGGGAAAGCACCATAAGTCCCGAGGGATGGCAGCCTTTAGCACAGCAGAAATCACGGGCTATTCACAGTGGCATTGTGGGTAATGCGGCTGTTGTGAGCTTTGTTCCTACTCATTTACCTCCTAATGTCATCAGTTGGCTCATATTTACTACTTGCATGTTGGGACTTTGTAAGGGTTGCTCTGGGCTGTTCATTGTGTACTAGAAATCTAAGGAAGCATAACGGTGCTTTGTGGGGTTGGCTCTGTTCCTTGCATTGTCTTTTTTTTTCTTTCCTCAAATGTGATGTTTGCTGGCATATTATGTGTTACATAACTCCACTTTGTCCCCCGACCCTGTCTTAGACATGGCTGCATTTTGCATAGATAAACACATAAGCACATGCCCATCTACATGCCCAAGCTTCTCTTTAATGCAAGAATGGTGGACTTTATGTGCCGTACCAATTAGGGCAGACTGTGCCCTGTTCACTAAGTGTTCCTCTTGAACAAGTACAGAACATCCCCCACAGCGAGGAGAGCTCTGTGTGTGTGTGTGTGTGTGTGTTGTGTGAGTTATCAGGGGTTAGATGGACTGCATTAATACTGATCCTGGTGTAAGGCTAGCCAGGAGGGTCATATTCTGCAGTATTAACCCGGCTAAAGCAGTGTCTGCACATTGACTAGAAATAACCTTTCTATTTACACATACGTGTGTGTGTGTGTGTGTGTGTGTGTGTGTGTGTTACAGAGAGAGAGAGAGAGAGAGAGATTTGCTCTTTACGATGCTGATAATGGACAAACCAACTGCAAATCAGCATAAATAAACAGTATAAACACTGAGTGAAGTTCACACCATACTAGTTTTTATGTTCATTTGCACTGGGCTCATAAATCTCTGTTTGACACTGAGCCTCAGGCCTTCAGATGATAGGTGGGGAATGGAACATACTGGTTAAATGTGTTTTTGTGTGCGTGTTTGTTTTGGTAACTTTTCAGAACAAAAAGTCCTCGCTTTGTATGACGATCTTGGTGAAACAGAGCTGACCTACAATGTCAGGACCAACAAAACGACTTTGAAAAGTGCCTTAAACTCCTTAAATGCCCAGGACCTGCCAATGGGGCCAGACACAAGATTTGTCTTTCATTGCTCAAAGCTAAAACCACGGTTTTATTTCTTATTGATTACTGAGGTTATGGTTAGGGTTAGGTCTGGAATCAGGCTTCTTGTTACATATAGACTTCTTACAGATTAATACATATTACATATGTACATAAGTGGGTGGCTCTGTGGCACAGTGGTTTGTGCTTTCTGGGTTTAATTCCCAGATTTGATTCCCGGCCGGGGTGACCAGGGTCTTTGAATGTTTTCCATGTGTCTCTGTGAATTTTCTGCTGGGAGCTCTGCATTTCTCCCACAAGACCAAAGACATTTATGTCAGGTAAATTTCAGATGCTAAACTGCCCCATGTGTGACTGTGTGCATGTGTTTGTCTGTGTATCTGGCCTAAGACGGACTGGGCCTTTGAGTTCTAACTTCCCTCCCATATATACATATTGATAATATGTATGTATGATACATTTCATACAAATTATTATTGCATATTGGTGCTTACATATATAGTATATATTATCATTGTAAAAATATCTAAGTAATTTTGGACCATTTCTAATGGTGCGCTCACCATAAAATTTTTATATAATGTTAAAGTCAGGCGGTATTTTCAAGCACAAAAAAATGAAGTAGGTTTTGTTCTGATGGCGACATAATACATATAGGATATACTGCTATTACATATAGGTAACTACACATATATGATTCATATATAATGAAGGTGTTAGCGAGTGCGTGTGTGTACGTGCTCTGTTGGATGTCACTATATGAGTGTGTTCTCTGGCCTACATGATGCTGCCAAACCTCTTTTTTTTTATTACCTCAGGCCTGTTACTCCTCTCTGGTTCTGAACGTATGAGAGGGTGTGTGTGCAGGTATTTGTGTACCCACTAGTGTGTGCATGTGCGCATGTGTGGTATTTATAATTGGCAAATACCTTTTAGGAATGCGCTTCCTGAGTTTATCATTAATCTCTGTTTACACAGTGTTACAGAGGGCATTTTCACCATGAGAGATATTGCTAGTATGTGTGTGTGTGTGTGTGTGTGTGTGTGTGTGTGTTTGTGTGTGTGTGTGTGTGTGTGTGTGTGTGTGTGTGTGTGTGTGTATGTGTGTGCGCTTGGTATCTTTCCCCATGCAGCGCAATGTGAGTTTCGGGTTCTTTTTTATGTTTCTCTCGGCTGAACCAGTTGAACTGCAGTTTCTCTCAAGGAATTTAAGCAATTTAACCTCTCTCTCACTTCATATGTTATATCTAAAGGAGTAACTGACTACTCTGTTCACTTCTATAAAGTATCATTCTAATGGATTTAGTCTTCTCTCAATATTTTCTATTGATTCTATTTTTACATCGGCTCAATAACAGTCATGAGGAAGGTGATTAGTTCCATTGCAACCATTAGTTCTGAGTTACTCATTCTTTTTGACTGAAGTTGTTGCAAAACGTAAATAAAAGCACAGACCTTGTCTTTTTTTCTAAGGCTGCGTGTATCGAAGTTATTCTACAATTCTCTAGGAAACTCAGTACTTGAGGTGTTTTTGACCTGATATTTTGAATACATTTTTACACACACAGTGTTGGCGTGTGTGTGTGTATTTGTGTGTATATATATCAAGTGTGTACATATATATATATATATACATGCATATATATATTTGAAATTAAGGCACATTTTGATCTCTATCAGTTAGTTTGCTCATGTGTAGCTGAACAGATGTGATTCTCTCTACATGAGACACGTGGCTCTTTTGTTGTACAAAGCATTTCTGGCATGTCAACAGCTAATAAACCAGCACAGCATGACGATTGTGAAAGCAGGAAACCAGTTCTGATTTCTCGACTTCTGCTGATGTGATGTGACTCCGCACACATAAGCAAACACACACACACACACAGACACACACACACATTGGAGGTGACTCTTGGTCAATAGCCAAGTAGGACTATGCTACATGTGTGTGACCACTCAAGGACACATACACAAACACACACACACACACACTAAAATTCCAGTACAATGCATGTCCACTACTGTGGAGTACTGTGCAGTACCACTACTGTGCAGCAGAATGACCCATCACCTGCTGTCTGGTGTTTATGTGACTGGTGTTGACCTTTGATGAATGTAGTGAAGGGGGCTTACCAACGATACAGAGAAACAGATGGATCACAGCCTGTAAATGTAAGTGCACCTATGGTAAGTGGAGCTGATTAATCGGACACTGAGTATAGATTCAAGGTAGGTAGGCTTGTCTGTCTATATTATTATGCTGTTTATGCAATGGGATACCCATCACTTACACTATACTATGCTACTGTCATGGTTTATCATTACATAAGTTAACCCACTGGTTTGATCTATCTTAAATGGTCTTGCCCTGTGTGTTTTTCGGTTGCATTTGTTTTGGCCTGTTGTGTTCTTATTGTATTGCAAATTGTAATTGTATTGATTTAGTACTGAAAAAATTATTAATTTAGGTCAAGCGTGCTATGTGGTTCTCTGAACTCTTGTCTTGCACCAAGGCCCAGAGTGGGGCCTGGCGCTCAAAATGAACCCATAAGAGGATTTGATTCGGACCACCTGAAGGTTGACTACACCCTCTACTTCCCCTTCCGGGAGTAATTTTAATAGCAAAACGTATAGTTTAATGTTCTAAAATACAATCTAATAAGAAATCTCTTGACCCTAAAACCACAGTTGTCATTGACTGTGATGCAGGTGTATCACCACATTTGAAGCTAGCAGTTATGAGCTAACTGTGTGTCACAGACAGTGGTACACAATCAATAAATGTAAATGGAAGTCTAAGGACTTGCAAGCCACTCATTCTTTCTTGCTGGCACTCGAATAAACACAAAAACATTACATTTTGCCCCTCCAAAAGATCTAAGCACCACTGCCCTGGAGGAACCTAGACCTTCAGAAGTTATTAGTAATCTATGTTATTAGTAAGCACTGCACCTTCTGCCAGTTACGCTTTCCTTTCATCTCTGTGCATGTTCTCCTTCTTACTGATACTCTCTGTTTTAGTGTGATTCAACTTTCAGGTGCCCACTTCTGTCTGGGGCCCACTTCTGGCCCTGAGGCCACTGAACTCTTTAATGCATGGGTTCTTTCTCTTCGTATCTGTCTTCCTCCCCTTCAACTCCAGGTCAAAGAATTGTTACCTTGATGTTCAAACCTATAGCTGGGGTCTAGAAATGTGCTGATTTTAGAGAGCTGCAGGTTCCTGTCTGTCCACTATTGATGTGCCCTTCTGCAAGAATGCCAAATATTACTCATTTAAAAGTGCTGTAGTTGAAACAACTAAAGACAAAAATAAGATCGGGTCAAACTGAGACCAAGACTTTTCATTAGCCAAGACCAAGACCAGACTGTAATTGTTTCAAAATATATTTTGTACTGAGCAAAAGTACCCCAGAAAAATCTATATAGGAAACAAATCTGTATAGTTTAGTAGTGCTGTTGCTTGGCAATTTTTCAACACAGTTTGGATGCCTTTCCAAGCAGTGCTACTGTAAGCAGATGGGGGTGGGGTTACTGGTGTTAGGATAACATACATTTTAAACACATATGTTTTTAATTTTAATATCAAATAAAGCATAGGCCTATATCTTTGGATCAGGGTAACCCAGTTTAACTCTAGCTAGCCTACTGCATGCTGTGGATTGACGATGACATATCAAAAACACATATTAGGATCAAGCTTGCTTTATACGAGAAGCAGCGGCAGTGGTAATGCTTTTATTTTTATTCCAATTGCTTGTGAGTGAAAAACTGTCCAGGAGTCGGTTTTGTTCATGCTGGAGGCAAAATAGACTCGTTGCTTAAAACTACACTTTGTGCGCATGTGAAACCACATGGTCAGCATAAAAAGTAAAAAAAAAATGTTTTGCATGTGGAACATCTTAATATCTTAGTAGTGCTGAATAGTCCTGAAGGTCTTGCAAACCACCAAATACGACACTTTCATTTGTATTTGTATAAATGGAAGTGTCCACATACTTTTGTTCCTAAATTACCGGCAGCAATTACCACATTGGTTCAATTGTGATAAATTTTCACACACCTTTGGCCTTGGTTTAACTACATCTTTGCTAACAGGTGGGACAGAAGTCTTGTCACTTTGCAAGACTAGCTAAGAACTTAGTTTGAGTTTGGTGGAAACTGCGCTATGGTTTATATGAAAGTCTCTGCCTGCTGCTCTTAACTTTCCACCTGAGTCGAACACGACCATCTGGTTAAAAGGTGTCAGCCTGTGTATGTGTTCCCACATGTGTAGGCTTGTGTAGCCTGTAAACACTGAGTGACCTACTGCTGAGTGTGTGCAAGGGGCTGCAGTGTGGAATGCCCCACAGTTATGCTCTTATTTTTGTTTCCTGTTAGAGCGAGCAAGGACAATGACACAGTGTCTGCGTGATTCTAGGAAAGGTGACTTCGGTGCCAGGCCATGCCTTAGTGGAGAAGAGCTGAATAACAGGAACTGGTGGCTTTAGGTTGGAATCCCAGAAGGTATACTAAGGGAAGTTGATTTAGTAGCTAACAGTGGCCCAGAGTTGCTGATATTCTTGCTCTTCCTTTGATCATTTATTGAGGAAAATTCTTTGGTTCCTTTGTGTGTTGTATCAAAAGTTAAGTGCTTTTTCAATATTTCAGCAGGTTCACGCCACTCTGAAATTGTATTCTTCCTGTAAATAAATCATATTGGCCATGCTAACTTGACTAAAAGCCATTCAGAAAATGGACAGAAAACAAGATGTAAACACTTATATTCAGAAGGTGAGTTGTTATTTTTTTAACACGGGAATGGCCCAATGGGAGCACCCCTACTCCCACACTACCAACCAGCATTTAATCAGGGCTGGACTGGAGGAAATTACTGGATCTGGCATTTCTGGCTTAGGCAGCTCACCACAATCGGTCGGACACCCCACCCCATTACAGAAAAGTTACTCAGGGTATCTTTATCATGATTAGATAAAGATGTGAACAAAAGCTGTGCACTTTAAACAATACCGTACATGTAATGAGGCAATGGTTGCTTATTCAATTAATGTATGAAGCTGTTCCACCATATTTTGTTTGATACTAAATATTCATTTCATAGAGATTTTACATATCCAAATACTCATGATGAATATTGCGGGTAAAAAATTGTTGCATAAGGTAAAAAAAAAAAAATGTTAAAACAATAGATTTGAAAAAGAAATGAATAATTGAAACAAGTATAAACCAAAAGTAAAACAATAGATTTAAAAGAGAGGAAATTAAACGAATTAAAAATAAATTCGGATAATAAAGTGCTGTTGCAGGATGAAAAAGTGGTAACTGTGTGTTTAGCTGAGCTGAAAGCCTGGTCAAATGGCAACGTTTTCAGTCTGGTGTCAGGGCTCTTCTATTGCTCTCAGTCAACTGGTTCCATTTGAAAGCTTCACAATAGCTAAACGCTGCTTTCCCATGGTTAGTCTTTAACCTTAGGCAGAACTAACTGACTCATTCCCAATGATGTGAAAGTTCTGTTTGGCTCATATTGCTACTCAGGGCCTACACCATTAAGCAATTTAGAGACAAGGAACAATACCTTAAAACTGATTCTGTAAAATACAGATAGATGGTGTTAGGATTTCAGAATGGGGGTGATGTGTTTCCATCTTTTACTCCTAGTTAGAGCTCTGGCAGCTGCATTTTGAATCAACTTATGCTGTTTGATTGTCTTTTTTGGAAGTTCTTCTTTCAAGAGACCATAACAATAATCAATCCCAGTAGAAATAAAGGCATGGATGAGTTTCTCCAGGTCTGGTTTAGTCAGAAAATCCCCAATTGTGTTGATGTGCTTGAGGTGATAAAAGGCTGATTTAATAACTGCTTTGACATGACTGGGAGAGCAGAGTCCATTAGTACAAAAAGGTTACTTGCTCATTCTTTAGATTTCAGGGCACTTGAGACAGCTAGTCTGGACCTTTTATTGCCATTCATACATAAAATAATCTCTGTTTTATTTTTATATAACTGCAAAAAGTTTTGTCCCATCCAGATACTGATGTGCTCTTGTCACTTACAAAGAGAGCCAAGGGGGCATGGTCGTTTGAAGAGAGGGCCAAGGACATCTGAGTATCATCTGCATAACTGTGGTAAATGTCTCATACTCTTTGTAGCAAGAATTTAACCCTAGGGCACACCACAGGTTACTGGCACTCTCTCAGAAAATTATTTCCTATTTGTTTCCTCTTTCCATCTGTGCATGTATGAACTGAACCATTTTAGAGGAAGTTCCAAAGAGTCCCACCCAGTTCTCAAGTCTAAAACAACTCTATGGTCAGTGGCATCAATAGCAGCGCTGAGATCGAGCAGTAATAGAACAGATAATTTTTCAGAGTCTGTATTTAGGCAAATTTTATTAATAACCTTAATTAGCACGGTCTCAGTGCTATGATTAGACAGAAGGTTTTCTATTTAAGGACAAGAATCTGAAGCTTGGTTTTATGCCATCTGCGTTCACCATTCCTCTATTCTGTCTTTTGGAGTTGAACAGCATTAGCATTTCTCCATGGTGCTTTTTCTGTTGATATGACATGGTATCAACTTTAACTGGTGCAACCTCATCCACAACGCTAACAAGTTTTGAGCTGAAGTTATCCAACGAGGCATCAACAGAATCCGATGGTGTGCATGGTGCAGACTACATTCTGCCCACAAAAATGTCAGTGTTGTGTCATTTATAAACCTTTTCTTAAAACTAACGTGTCTTGGCCTATTGTCAAATGGGGTCAACATTTCAAAGAATGCACAGTACTGGAATGACTAAGTGACATCCTAAACAGTGGCAGACATATTAAGACCCTCTGAGACCATGTCCAGAGTGTGGTTATGATGGTGTGTGCTGCCAGACACATGCTGAGACAGTCAAAAAAGTCTAGTACAGCACAGAGTTGCATTGTAATAATTGTCCTTGGGATGATCAATATGTATGGTAAATTCACCAAGCAACAGCAAAATGATCAAATAGCTTCCACCTATATAGTTATACAGTTAATAGGTCACCTTTTGGTTTTGTTTTAATGTTCAGAGAAGAGTAATAGTTAGATCTTTCTATGTGACAGTCCAAGTAAATAAATGATGTGCTTGTTTATGAAGGTGTATGCTCAATCGAAAGCAGCACCAAACAATTTGACTTGCTGTAGGTGGTAATGACAGTAATCCATATCACATATATAAGCCACATTAAAACCACTGACAGGAGAAGTGAATAACATTGATTATCTCATTACAAAGGCACCTGTGAAACTGTGGGATATATTATGCAGTGAACAGTCAGTTCTTGAAGTTGATATGTTGGAAGCAGGAAAAATGGGCAAACATAAATATCTGAGTGACAAGAACCAAATTGTGATGGCTAGGTGACTGGGTCAGAGCAGCTCCAAAATGGCAGGTCTTATGGGGTGTTCCCAGTATACACTGGTTAGTACCAAAACTAGTCCAAGGGAAGACAACCGGTGAACTGGCAACAGGGTAGTGGGTGCTCAAGGCTCACTGATATGCATTACGATTATGTCATCTTATTATCATCAACATTACATGAACCAATGGGCCCATGTTCCTGTTTTTTTTTTCATTAAAAATGATCAATTAAATTATATAGAGCAAAAAATGCCTGGTATCCCAAATTACCAGTACGAGTCTGAAAGCAGGTCAGCAAAAGAGATGCATTTTGGTCATTTTGTTAACAAGGTGGATGGGGTCCCCCCTCGTCCAACCTCAAATCACCTGCTGCTTAAATATACAAAAAAAAGTCAACAGGGTAATCAAAATGTACTTAGCACGATTTCTTGAAATAAGCAATTCTTCACATCTCCCTAAATATTCTAAAAGTAACAAGGAGATTATTCTAAATATTAAACATCATACTCAAATTAAGTCTCCGATTACTAGCAATATAGTGTTACCAAGAGACTTCGAGAAAAATCGAGAGAAATGAGATTTATATGATTGATTGATGATCGATGAGATTTACACGATTCAAATTATTGTGAATAGACACAAAATCTTTGATGCTTAAATCATGTTTACTTATTTTCTTACCACATTCATGATCGTGAGACTAAGCGATTTTCTTACCACATTTATGGTTGTGAGACTGTAATCTCATTTAAGAGAAAAAAATGACTTATTGCCTTTAAGTGAAAATTTCACTTGCTAAAATTTTGTTTCTTGCAGTGTTAATCTTGCTATCAGAACATGTTGAATGAGGCTGTTTTTAATGATTTAGCTATGAATTTGATTGACTTCCAGTCTGAAGAGCATAGTATTGATGTAACAGAATCTGATAATCAGAGATGCTAGTTATGTTGTAAAAATTGATTATTTTTCATGTGTTCAATTCAAGAAACACAATTTTTTGTGTAAAAAAAAAACCCTGTGCATACTCATACTTAGTATTGCAGTAGCAATTCTGGTATAACAACCACCAATAGCCTAATACCACAATGATGTCTGTTAAGGAAATGACTGTTCAATCCTCCTAACAAGAATGAACTAGAAATAATTAAATTCCAGAAGGCTTGTTTAAATATAATGCTATTCATCTTGAAAGTTCTTTCTAAGCTTCTCTGTTTATCTACCTTTGATTATTTACCTTTGTGGTACTCAATCAGTGCCATACAGCTGTAAGAAAGTAAAATAGTAACAAAGAGCCGTGGCTTTATGACTAATAGACTGGCGGCTGTGTCTGTTTTCTAGTAAAAATCCGGTGCTTTTTACTGTCATATTGATTGTATCAGGGTCAGTGTGGGAAGCGCAAGTAACGAACACTCACTGCATTGCATCATAGCAAACCATATGTGGAGGATACGTGGCTGAGAACTTTTCATCAGACACTTGGTGATGGTGTTCATTTACCAAGGAGCAAAGCTAATGTAGCAAGCTAAACTAGCAGAGTAAACTATCATATAAAAATCATATAATTCACGCAGTGCAAATTACACTTTACCACCTATAGATGTTTAGTGGATCTAACTTGCTATCATAAACTCTCTATATTCTGTAGACATCTTCCTCTTCAATGTGATCTTGACCATGTTCTTACTTCACTTTTTAAGATATTTTTGTGTGCACGATTGTAAACTGCCATCTGTCAGCAGGTGTTGTCCAGATGCTTTTAAGGCCGCCCTGGTGAAGCCTTTTACTAAAAAAGGCTAGAATGTATCCTCCTGTACTCAATTATTTTCACCAGTTCAAACCTTCTTTTTTAAGGAAGTCTTTAGAAAAAAAATGTCTTGTTCACAAATTATTTGAGAAATTTCAGTCTGTTTTTTTTGTTCAAACCATAGTAGTGAGACAGCAGACCTCAGGACTGATACAGAATCCTTCTGTTTTAATCATACTGTGCAGCTTTTGATACAGTAGATTTATAATATTCAAATCCACTTCAAAATGTAGCTCAGTTGTAGAATGGCTTAAATCATATTTAATGGATTAACAGTTTAGATTGAATTGAAAATTCATTTGTGAAAAAACAGTAACACTTCTTGTAGTGTCCCACTACATTTTAGGGCCTTTGTGAAAGACTAGGCTGCTTTTGCTTCAAATATCAAAACTGAAGGCTGAAAATGGGCCGTAACACCTGGATTTAATTTTTGATTCAGCATGTTAATGCAGTCACCCATGAAGCTTTTTATTTTTATTAGTTTAGAAATATTGCTAAATTTAGGCCTTTTCTGTGCCAGAGCAAGGCAGAGAAACTTGCATTTGTTACAAGCAGAACGGAGTTTTGTAGTTCTGTCCTTTCTGGGCTTCCTAAGAAAAAAAGTACATCCTCCAAGTTGTATGAAATGCAGCAGCACGGATCCTAATGAAAACAAGAGGACTCATATCATTCCCACTTTGGAAGAACTACACTGGGTACTGGTATCTTTTAGGATAGATTTAAAGTTCTCTTGCTTGCTTAAAGCTATAAATGGCCAAGCACCTGTGTACCTCAGTCTACGTCTGTTTATGTTTCAACTTGTGATCTTAGATCTGCAAAAACCCTCCGTAAATTACAGCAAATGTGGAGCGGCCTCTTTCTGTTATTAGGATTTTAAGCTGTGGAGCCCAATTAGGCAATCAATCTCGGTACACACTATAAATAAATATTTAATAATGCATCCCTTCAATTTACCCTTTAAATTCTACCTCTCTGTATTTAACATTTCATACGATGTGCTATTGCCTCTGATGATTTTAATGTTTTTTTTAAAAACATATTTATTATAGCTGTTACCAAACAATTACAACAATAGAAGAAAAACAATACAACTTTAATGGTCTTAGATTACTTTTGAACTTTGACACCTTTTTGTAAAGCACTTTGAGCTTTCATCTGTTTGTGCTCTATGAATAAAGTTATTATATTATATAGTTAGTAGACAGAATTGGCATTCAGCATTCTCCTTCAAGTGTGTTGAGCTGCCCAATGGTGTTGTGTGAATGGCGGTTGGAAAAGGTGCAGTGGCTCTTCATGTGACTTGGAGGAAGTATGTTCTGTCCTTTACCCTCCCAGTGTTGGTGGTATCATGTGATAGGGGGAGTCCTGGCCGGGGTGTTACTGGACACGACTGAAAATGAGGAAAAACTGAGAAAAAAAGTGTCGCTGGCAGCATCTGTCTGTGCGATTTGGATGCTAACAAAAACCTCAGATTTCTTATTTCCTTAGAAAGACTTGGGTATTTAACATTTCTGTCTTATTAGTTACTGTGAACACAGTTACAGCACTTACTTTTGTGTAAGATACACTGACAAAGTTCAAACTGTCTCTTAGTTATAAGGAATGCTAAGAAATGGAGATCTGAAGCTTCAGCCCAGGTTCATTGAACAATGTGTATTTTAGTTGACTGATGGAATGAGTGATGAATTAAAGCACAAATTGGGGTGACAGCAAATAAATGAACCTCTGTTTTCTTAATCTGGTACGTGTCAGACTCCAGCGATCAGGATGGCGGTCCACGCTTGCTATCAGCAGAGTGATGGGCTATTTTTTCCAGCAAGGAAACCATTACTGTTTAAATGGCCTGAACGACTGTCATTTAAATGGTTAATAGCACTTACAATGTCATTTACTCCTCACAGCAGTGTACGTGTGTGTGCGTGTGTGTATCTACGTGCGTGTTTGTGTGTGAGAACACTTTTCCTGACACCAGTGACATGAAAGAAAACACAGACGTGGTTATGTGAAGTATGGTAACGATTGCTGTAATAGTTATAATAGTGGTTTGTATAACAGGCGTCTCTCACTGATGTGCGTGCGTGTAGGTGTGTGTGTGTGTGTGTGAGTGTGTGTGTGTGTGTGAGAGAGAGAAAGAGATATGTGTGTGTGTTTGAATGTGTATCTTTTTGGGAACTGAAGAATTCAGTAGGAGGAGAAGACAGACGTCACATTTAGTCAAATGTATGATCCAATAAGCAAACACCCACTGTTTCTCTCTCTCTCTATTTCTCTCTCTCTCTCTCTCTCTCTGTATGTGTGTAGGGGTGTACGGAGGTGTCCTCTGACTCTGCCTGTGATGTCACAGCGTAGTGGGATTCCGTTGCTATGAAGCGTGTGGCTGAGGGAGAAGAGAAACTGTGGTTTTTCAGAGCACGTCACGGCACCGTTTCAGCACCCACTGCACACGCACACACGCTCATATTCACAAACATTTTAAACCTGCACAAAAGTCACCGTCTCACTCTGTGATAAAGAGGGTCTGTTGGGGGTTTCCAGTAAAGTGTTTGTATGGATGGACAGACAGTGGGCGAAGAGAGATATAACGTATACGCCGAAAAAGCAAAGTCTTAGCAGTTTACAAAAACTAGAGAAAGCATGTTAAAAGCATGTTGAGATGTAAATGCTTGTATCAAGTAAATAGAAATCTGCACTCACCCAAGAGGGCCGCACACCCTACAAAGACAAGCAGCTAGATTAGATGTATTGTTTCTAAAAGAGTAACGTATCATTTTACATCGAAAAGTATGCTTCTGGGCAAGTCACTTCTGGCCATTTTTCATCCTTCTTACACACGCAAAATAAAGTAGTGTTGCAAATTTGTAGATGGACATGACTTAATATTAGTGGGTACATCATAATAACAGAATTGATAGATCAGAAGAAAAAAAGAAAAAGAGAACTGATGTACAGCTGGTTACGTTAGCCCAGACAAAGTCTTCTGTTTACCTAGGAGTAAGAACTTGACTTTGTAGGCCAGATGTATGTATGTGCTGTATGGATAAAGTTTATGTTGTTTTGGCGTGAATGAAATAAAAGCATTAACATTTGCTGTTTTTTAAATGTAGCAACACTTCTTTCACTTTTCCTCCTAAAAGTAGTCCCTTTTAATTAATGAATTCGGCTAGCTGACACAGACACACAGCTTGTATGATCGCCACAGAAAAACATTGGTAGTAGAAAGGGCCACTCTGGAGGAACCACTCCTGAGCCTAAGGTCATCGTGTCCAGAGCTATGTGTCAACTAGTTACAGGGGTTACAGACACCACCAAATATCATTGACATGTGTTGGAGTGGCCTTTATTATCCAGAACTAATCATCCAGCATCCAGCATGACCTCACTAATGCTCCCGAGGCTGAATGCAATCACATCCTCACAGCAACGTTCCAACATTCAATGTAAGGCCTTCTCAGAATAGTAAAGGCTGTAGCTGCTCATTGCTCCAAACCATTTAAAAGTAATAAGAGAGAATGATTGCATCATTAGAATCAACTAAGCTATGCTGTTTGGGTGTGCTGAGTGTTTCTGGGATGGTTTTGTAAACCTGCTGACCTAAACTTGCTGGGGCTTGGATGACCAGCCAAGCTGCGCGGCCCAATTCACTGACAGGACCGAAAAAAACATTTCATTCGGGCCCAGCCGGGAACAGAGGAGGGGTGTGTGTACGCGTGTACGTGTTCTCATCTTGCTTCAATAGGCAAGACGAAAGAAGGACTCTGACAAGCAGCCAGTGGGCCTAATGCCTCTCTCTCCCACTGTCATACTGAAGCTCTCTCTCTTTCAGTTCTCTCTCTTATGTTTTATTGACATTCAATGGTTTAAAGCTTTGTTTACAATACTGCCAAATATTTCGCCGCTTACAAAGTAAGGTATCTCTCTCTCTCTCTCTCTCTCTCTCTCTCTCTCTCTCTCTCTCTCTCTCTCTCCACCGTCCTTTCATCTGGTCTTCTTAGCATGATTTTTTCTCTCTTTTTCCCTTCTTTCTCTCTCTTCTAACTCTTTGGTAGGGAGAACATCCAAATTCCCATTTGACTCTGGTGTGTTAGAGTGACCCACACCCTGTGTGTGTGTGTGTGTGTGTCTGTGAGTGTGTGTGTGTTGATAGATGAAGTCTTCTATCTGGCAGAAGGTATTTTTGGGACACTGAGGTAAGCCAACATTAAAAATGGAGATGGTGGCTGGCAGCTCTGCTGTTCTTTTTTTCTTCTCTCTTTCCGTCTCTCTGTGTGCTGCAGCTCACAGAACGGAGAAGGGGTGATATCTTTATGTTCTGAAAAATATTATTTTATATCATATTCTTTTAATTTATGTATTATAAACATCACATTACTGGTATGCCTAAATACCTATACGACACCTTAAAGAGATGAATGGTAGTTCAGTCATACATCTTGCGTGTTTGTGTGTGCTGGTGTACTGTCGTTTACCGCAACAGGTGTAGCAGGTGTTTGGAGTTGGATTTAGGGGATTTTAACACAAACCCACCAGTGGTTTATTAGACACTGCTTCTCCGAGACATCAAACTGAGAGACGGTGGGGGTGGGGGATGGGCAGTGGTTCAGATTTACTGTCAGTGTTTCAGAAATTAGGACGTTCGTTGCATTACCAGTTATAAAAAAACAAGCCTGTTTTTGATTCGTGCAAGAAGCACTCTCTCAGAGCGGCCTTTTCTGAACCCCTGTAACAAGACTGTACAGTCTCAATCACACACTTAAGCAGTTGTTTTCACACACGTGTGTATGTGTATAGGTGTATTGGCTATAGCATCTGTGCTCAGATGTGAGGCTGATGGAAAATTGCCTGCAGTCTTTAGTGTGTGTTTGTGTGTGTGCGCATGTGTGCGTGTGTGTGTTTGTGTGTGTGTGTGTGTGTGTGCGCTCAGAGCCTGTGTTCCTGCCCCATCAAAAGGAATCTTGTGAAAGTGCCGCTGGAAAAAGAACGCATGGGGCTATAAAAACAAGAGCAGCCGATTTTGCAATACGTGTTGCAAGAGCTTATTATGAGGCGGAGGCAGAAATGTGAGATGGAAAAACGAAGAAATAGTGTGCGGTCTATTATTGTCCTCTTTCACTTCGCTATTGCAAGATGTGATTACGGCATGCCGATGGAGAAGTCATGCTCCCCTTTCTTCTTCTGCTTCTCTCTCTCTCTCTCTCTCTCTCTCTCGCTTTCAAATCTTTTGCGCGACTTGAAACCTGCTTTAAACATCAGCTCGAAACGTGGGCCACTTCCTGTGGCAGGGAGCCAACTTCCTGCATGGCTGGTCAGACGTTATCTTTAGCTTCTACTGCAACACCATCATCCAGCTGTTTCCTTCCTCAGCTAGAGAGAGAGGGAGGAGGTAGACATGGCCATATATGCCCTTCACCTTAGCTCCCAATTCCCACGCCTTTCCACTGAGCCACTCTCAAACACTGAGGTGCTAAAGCCAGGACAGTGTGTACTTCCCTGTTTATTCTGCAGCAGTGTGACGGTGGACATTGCTACTTCTGTCAGTATTACTTATATACTTCTGATCTCTACTAAGTGCAATAATGTACATCTAACTACCATCTGTGTCGTTAGATTTCACTTAACTGTGTTACTTATCTATAGTATTTGTACCCAGCATTTGTTTATGTAGCATAGTGTATTGCGTTTTTTTTTTCCACAGAATTTCATTTTATATGGTTCTTGTCTCTGTGTCTCTGTGTGTCTTTGCAGTCATTACACAAGCAATTTCCTCCGGGATCAGTAAAGTTTTCTGATTCTGATTGCTCTAAACAGCAACACCAATGCCTTTTTGACACACTTTTTGAGATCTTTGCTCTCCTGTTGGGTTCTGGGTTAGTATTGTGACAAAGGCGAGTGAACTATGGGCACCATCTGAACAGCCACAGCACGAAGTAGGCTAGTTGATTGAGATCTAGCACTATGACTGACTGTGGCCATCATGCCAATGGCATATCTGAAGCATGCTTACCTGTTCGCATATCATTTACCTTCAAGTCAAAGAAAGTTGTTTCAAAAGGCACTTTTTGCAAGCTCACATAACACTAAATACACAAACACCTGTTAATTAAAACCTGCCTCTAAAACCTGGGCACGCCACCACCACCCATGTCTGTGGAAAGAGTCACTTCTCTCTTTTTTTTCCTTCCTTTTTAAGTGTGATTGCACAGATGGATATCAAAGAAACATAATACATCCCCCATTACTGAGAGTAGTCACTCATCTACATAGGGCCCCTTAATGATTCATTTCCACCCACCTAGTTTCCCAGATCGGTGGGTTTTGTCAATTTATGAACATACATTTAAAATGTTCTGGAAATACTTTCAATGAATTTGAAATGCTTTTTTTTAAAGTCATTAAAATGAAAGAAAATGCAGATTAGTTTAGGTGTGTTTAAACTAGCTAGACTAGAAGTGTAGGTTTAAAATAGTCTGGCATTATATTCATTATCAGGAGCACTTGTAAGCCATATTAAGCAGAGGTAAGCCATCCCCTAAGTTTATGCTGAGGTCCCTGCACATGACTTATTCCCACACATAAAATTGGGGAAAATCATTACTGTTCGGTTTTTCTGTTCACTATTAAATGCTAAGTTCAGACAGGCAAAAACTGTTTCAAAATCCACCATATGCAATGTTCACCAAAGCAGTGTTTGACTTCAGCTTGAGTGGGTCTTTTTTTTAAGGCTTGCAAATTTGATGTGTTTTAATGCACAAACAAGTATATGCAGAGCCCCATGGTGCAATGTGCTGTTTTGTGTTGTAAAATTTAATTGAAATTTACAAAGTCACATATTACACTATTATTAATGGACATTATCTGTCATGACAGCTCACTGCAACATAAGACATCTGCCACAACATGTTCATGGCATGTTTGTTTCATTCTCATGTAACAGGGTTGAAAACTCACAGTACGGTTAGGGGTGGGGGTATTCAGCATTACTTTAAAGTTTTTGCTCTTTAAAACACGTTAAAGATTTCTAATGATGAGATGGGTGCCTTTAGACATGCTGTGTAGTTCGCTGCATACATTCCTTTGCAGCTATGCTCTGCCAAGTATAGCTTCCACTCTTCTTGGAAGGATTTCCACAAGACTTTGGAGTGTTTCTCTGGGAATTTGTGCCCATTCATTCTGTAGAGCATTTCTGATGTCAGGCACTGATGTTGGACGAGAAGGCCTGGCTCACAATCTCTGTTCCAGTTCATCCCAAAGGTGTTGGATGGGGT
>JBBPCZ010000163.1:11298549-11310758 GCA_037974445.1 Brycinus macrolepidotus | reverse complement strand
TTGTGCACTGGGGCACAGTCATGCTGGAATAGAAAAGGTTCTTCCCCAAACTGTGTCCACAAAGATGGAAGCATGGCTTTGTCCAAAGTGTCTTGGTATGCTGTAACATTAAGATTACCCTTCAATGGAAGTAAGGGGCCTAGCCCAAACCCTGAAAAACAAGTGTGTCCCAATACTTTTGTTCATATAGTGTACCTATATAATCATACATATTACATCACAATACAACATTATTTCTCGGTCAGATTTCCTTTTGTGCAGTCGACAAACTCCCACCACACATGATAAGTCCACTAAAAAATGGCCATTTTGATCAAACTCAGTAATCACACACTTGTAGGCCCATATTGCAATGGTGAACTCACACACAGGAGAAGTTAGGTGGCAAAAACCGAACATAACGACTGACCACTGAGCAAAAGCAAACGATGTAAGACTCATCAGCTACTGTACCCATAACTAAACATGCATGAGGACAGAAACGAGTGGTCAATAACTTTTCAGTATCTGTGAGCTTCTACTGTCTGAGAATATGTGCCAATAAAAGGTAGGCTTCAACTAGTTAAAGTGTCTGGGCTTTATTTCAGAGTGTCATTCATTCCTCATTGTGGCCAGGAAGGAAACGTTCATTTGACTGACATGCAAATGTCCAAATCACACACTCTTGTTTTAGCGTGATGTGTATGGGCATACCTGTACACTGCATTACAGCAAAAACAGATCCAGTGGGTCAAAGCAAAGTGGCTCTTTTAAATTAATATTTTAGCATAGTACCATTTAGTACTAAATACATGAAAAGTAGTTAGGTCTTTAACTCCTTAAAATCATTGATAAACATAAATAAAAAAGGCAACCGTGAGCTGTTATATCTGATGACTGTGAATATGTGATGAAGCTAACAGGCTATGATGCTGACCGATGGAGAAGATAAAATAAATAACCAGCAACATCTGAAGTTTAACAGTATGATGTGTATCTGTTTTGCACCACATATCAGACTATATTGATAATAATCATCTCCGTCACATCTCAAGTCACATTTTAGGTTTGACTCATTATGTTTTCTTTTGAAGCTTTTTTTTTTTTTTTAAGTTTCAGACTTTGCTGTCTGTTCTTTACAAAACGACCTTTCATCTTCCCTGCCTCCAAACTCTGTGACATATGTTTACGTCTTTATTTCTTTAGCTAGAATTCTGAAAGCATCATTTTCTGAAAGTATGATGCATAGTACACGCTAGTGAAAGTGGTTACCTAAAACCCATAGCATGTTGGATTTGCGTTGTTGTGAGTGTGACAGAGAGTGGTGAGAAATGGTGCCGCACGGGCATGGTGCCAGGTTCTTTGGGATTTTTGCCACTCCAGGAAATCCTATTAGACTAAAATATAACTAATCATTCTTTAGATTTTTCCAAGTCCTGTTTCGCCACGGCCCAGGAGCAAATAGGATCTCTGGTATAGATGAGGTTGGGCTGACCATCTGGCAAAAAGGTGTTTTGTGTTATAACTGCTTTTTAATGATTTTTAAGGTATTTGTGACATAATTAGTAACATTAACATGCTATTTTTAAACCATTCATACATGTCTTAGAGGATAATCTTATGGCAAAGTGGTACCATTTATGTTGGCTGCATTCAAAAACATGTTCATTATACTTCATGGTGTCAGTCTAACGTAGTCCACGATGTAAGTGTTTCCGCATTAACATCTATAGCCCTTGGCCTGGGTTTTGAAGTAAAGTGGCCCTTTAAGTCACACATGAACACACCACATGGTGTGAACTTCCCTCTCTGCATTTAACCCATTCACCAAGTGAAGCAGTGGGTGGCCAGCGACTCAACAGTGTGCAGTGCAGTGTGTGGGGACGGTACCTTACTCAAGGGTACCTCACTGGCAGTCCTGGGATTTGAACCCACAACCTTCTGATCACAGGGGCAACTCCCTAACCACCAGGACACCACTTGGCCTACTTTTTACTCACTATTTACAGTAAGTCAGGCATGGTGACTTTTCACCATTATATTATAAAGTAACACATGGGTGTTGTTTTTCAAGCATGACTGTCCTCAGGACTGTTTATTTACAACACATACTTTCTTGTAGTGTCTGAGAAGGTATGCTGGTATGCTGATCCAATAATAATTCTTCCTCTTTCAGGCAGATTATTCTAAGGCCGTGCTGTTCTGGGTGCAGTTTCTATTGGTGTTCTTCCTTTTTTGCCATTTCTCCCTTCCTGACCTCATTCTGACCTTCATGTCTTTGTTTGGGTGATGGAGTTGCGCATGTCTTGACATTGCTTTGTCAGACTAGTTTGAAAACTCTCCTCGGGCAAGGCTTCGTGCAGACTGACCTTTGGCTGTGTGTGTGTGTGTATGTGGCCCTCTTTTCTGCCTCATACAGGAAGTGGGGATCCCAGATCCATCCACCATGTTTGCAAGAGAACATCTGCTCCTCGTTTGTTCCAGTCGCTCTTGTTTTTATTCCTCCGTCCGGCCCACCCTCACGTTCTGCCCATCCCGACCCCTGCGAGTTGACTCGCAATGACAAATCACGCTCCGTTCCTTAATGTGTTTGTCCCGCCAATCCTTTCTTTCTTCTCTTTCTCTTTCCATCTGCCCCCGCTGTGGTTTTTCCAATGGAACTGTTGAAATTGGAGGAGGCTTCATTTTTTGGTCAGGTTTGTTGTGAGCTTTGCTTTGGTATTTTATGTCATGCAATCTTCAAAGATAGACCAGACGTGGCCTGACCTAACATACTAGTCTATCAAGATAAATCCTCTGCATATATTTGTGTTATCATTTTTTAACCTATACTTTTAAAAAGATAAGTTACAAAAAGGGTTCTTCATGCAGTACCAAGGAAAAACAATTGTAGTTCTCTTTGCCGTGGCTCCCATTATAGAACCATTTTTGTAAGTGTAATGTGTGAGTGTGAAGAACTTTTACATTCACTGAAGGTTCTTTCAGTCTCTAAAAAAGTCTTCACACTCAGTTTAAAGGTTCTTCTTAGAATCTTTAGATTATGTACAGTCAATCCTTTAAAAGATTATTCAGGGAATTGAAATGGCTTATCTGTGGCATCATGCAAAGAACTTTTTATCCTTAATTTTTAATGGATGTATGAGTAAATCTCCCTCAGCTGACCAAAACAGGCTCCTGAACGGCCATCTCAGATTTCCTTCTCAAAGTCATTGCCCCCAGAAGATGTGCGTTAAACAGAGAAGAAGAAAAAAAACGTTTGAACTATTGCACACAGCAAGTTGTTGTTGTTTTGTTTTGTTTTTTGGTTGTAAAACATAAATAATCCCTAAATATAGCATCAAGAGTTCAAAAGTATTGACTTACTAAAATGATCACTGTAAAATTAATTACGCTTTTTAAAGCCACATCTCAGAAACCAATCCAAGAAGACACAAAATTAAAATGGAGCACCTGTATATCTCCATTTTTGTCCATTATTTACATAAATTGAAAATTCCAGCAGGCTCTGTGTCAATATTTAAAGATAAAAGAACTAACAAAACGGTGTTAGTGGACAACACTGTTTGGACAAAAAATATTTTGTTACGTTCATTTACACTGAAAGTTGGGAACATATATCCTTTTTTGGAGATATGAGGTTTTGTCATGACAGTGGCAATATATTCTCAAAATATGATCCAAATCTGAGAGACCTTCAGCAGTTTCTTATGAACTGATACTAGTAGTTCTTTGTATGAAAACAAACACTGATTCAGTGGTTTACTGGGTCAAGTTACCCATATCACTATCAATGCACAGTGAGCTATTTATGGTTTATTTCTTTGGCAATTTTAAAGCAGGACTGATGATTGGCCTCCTATCCAAGATATGTGTTTATGTCTATCTAATGATCACAATTTTATAATTGTAGTCAATAAAAATAGAAATATTTGCAATTTCTTGCCTTCTTGTTTCTTTCTTCCTGCCTCCAGTTCTCTCTCTCTCTTTCTCTCTCTCTCTCTCTCTCTCTCTCGCACACACACTTAGGTAATGGCATAGCTCCAAGTGCTCAGACTGTAAACATTTAGGACCATTAAGTGAGTGTGTGTGCAAGAGTGTGTTTGGTTTATTTCTGTGTTGAACTTTACTCTGCATGACTGATGCTTTCTCTCCAGTGAGTGAACTCATCGAGATTGCCTCGGACTCTAGCAGACAAGAGAGGACTAGGAGGAGGAAAAGGGTGGATGAAAAGAGAGAGACAGCAGAGGAGAGGAAGAATCTAACAACGATGAAAAGTTTTACAGAAGGGAAAATAAGTTACAAAAGGGATGCCAATTAAAATGATTTTGTTAAGTATTTTTGAAGTATTTTTGTATTTCTATTAAAGTTTAGAGGGTTTCCAATGAGCCAGTTAACCACTTTTTATCACCACTTACCATTCACAAAAAGAACCGATGTAGAACCCTGTTAAAAAGGTGTACCGCAAGAAAAGTTTCTGCAGTGACATTAGTGGATTTGTCAAAAAAAAAATTGAATTGAACTGTTTTTAAGTGAAATCTTAAGGGAATTGATTCCTACAGAATCAGAATTGAGGGTACTCAGTAAAGGTACAGTCACAGAGACAGTTGTACACAGACACACCAGTATGTTGAGGGAAGTCACTGAAGCTTTCCCATAATGCTTCTCTCTGTGGGCAGGATAATGCCAGAGGCAGTGTGCCAGTGTGCCAGCTCTACGGCAGGCATCGTGCCAGAGTCTACAATCAGTCACTGTCAGCCTGCAGACCTGATGGACACAGGCAGAGAGGAGATAGGTGTTTCTCTCCTCTCTCTCTCTCTCTCTCTCTCTCTCTCTCTCTCTCTCTCTCTCTCTCTCTCTCTCGGATGAAGGAAAGCTTTATGCCCTGGCATGGGCCACAGGGTCGTGAGTGGCACAGACTGCAGGCGTCACCAAGGGGGCATTCAGAGATGGCACGCAGCTCTCACTGCAGCAAGAAACGTGCCAGGAATGTGCACAGACACACAGATGTACACGCACAGTTTTTTCTGAACCTTTTGCATCTTCGGCAATAAAATAAAATCATCATCTATATGATAAAGGTTGTGTGATAGTTTGTGTCTTAATTACATGTTCCTTAGTAACACATTTTAAACCATTCTTAGCCTAATAATTCTCACTGCAGCAAGACATGTGCCAGGAGTGTGCATGCACACACACACACACACACACACATACTTACACACAGGGTGCATGTGCTCAAAAACACACCCATGTGGACCAACAGTGCTGCTAGTACTGGACATTGCTGATCAAATTCAAAATCACAATATTTACCCAATATTTCATGGTATCTGATGAGGTCAATGTGCAATTATAAATGTAATGAAACCATGCCTCTTAGGTAATGGCATAGCTTTTATTGGCTAAAAGGACAGATTGGACAGATTGGTTATCTTATTCTTCTTCCTGTTAACCTGCTTGAAACTGTTAACCAGAAAGAATATTTATTTCTCAAAAACGGCTTTTTCAGCACATTTAATATCCTACGACATAAGGAACATTTATCGGCCAGCGCACATGTGAAATTCTCCGTCCAGTCTCCTCAACTTGACACTCATTTGTGAAACGGAAACACTATATCTATATTTAAAAACTAGCCATGGTGTTTATATCAAACTGAACGCATTCTGCAGGGTCAGGGCAGTAGCCACAGTTACCATCTCCGGCCACAATAACATCATCAACACTTCTGCTGCAATGCGTTCACACATTTGTGAAGCAATTTCTCCAATGGATGTGATAGTCGATTTCTCACGATATGATAAAGTTCCATTCTGAGCAGAAGGAACTCAGACTGCAGTAGCTCACTAGGTTCAAACAGTGTGGTGTGTATGTATATATATAAAATTGTAAAAATAAAGTTGCTGCAAGAAAAACATGCTGTCAGTTGCACTTGTAGTGCTTGTAATATATTGTTAGTTGCACTTGTATCTGACCTTTGTTGAGAAGATTTCACACAACAGGTAGTAATCATGGTAAAGGCGCTTCCTAAAGTTAATAATGTCAGGGACATTATTAAACAACACTTAAATGCAAAAAGCAACAGAGCCGTAGCAAAGACCCTTAACATTTCCTGTGAATACAACTAGTTTGGTTATATGTAAATGGAAAGTTCATGGAACCACGACTATTCATGTCCAGAGAGGTGCACCATTCAAGATTTCTCTCAGACTTATGCTAAGGAAGGTAAGAGAGAAGCCAGTCACTCAAAAAAGTTGCTAGGCACCCTGAAAGTCAGTAGAACAACAGACACACTGAGAACAATAAGAAATGAACTGCACTGCAACTGTCACATCAAATGTTTCTCCTTTCCTAAAAAGAAGCATAAAGAAATGGTCAGACACTATTCAAACTTTGGTCTGGCTAAACAAAACAGAACTCCGTGGCAATATTTGAGCTTGTTATCTTTGGAAAAAAGAAGGTTGCACATATGATCCCAAGAATACCATATTGACAGTGAAGTATGGAGGTGGGAGCATCATAATTTGGGGCTGCTTGCCTGTAGAGAGTACAAGTGCATTACAGGTCATCAAAGGAATGGAGGGATGTACTTAAACGAATCAGAGAAGGATTTAATCTCATCGGCCAAGAAAAGGGAGTAGATGGATGTTTCAACAAGACAGGCACCCCCAGCATACAACCAAAAAGTATGTAAAAATATGAAGCCGCTTGCATGGTCTAGCCAGTCCCCTCACTGGAATTATTCCAATATAAACTGACTTTACAAGATGTTCAGTACGGACACGCAAGTCTGAGAATTGAACAGTATGTAGGCCAGTCAAACCAAGAATATCTTTTACTCACTGTATGTTAAACTGGCAGGTGTAATGTCTAATAAGGAGGGTGTTTGAGTGACAGGGGATGCCCCTTCAGATAATCTAATGCAAAAGCTAATACTAAAATTAAGAAAACTTATTCTAATTTTTTTCAGTAATTTTTTTCATTAAAAATTATACTAAAAATAGTGTTATACAGGAAATATATACAGTAATCTACGCAACCCACTGAATGAAATTATGCATGCATACACTAGCTAAGTGCTCTCATATTATTGGTATCTCAGTCTTCGTTAACAGATCTTTTTACAGATGATAATCTTCAACTATGAATTGATCTGTATCTGCTATGAAACTGATATGAGACAAACAATCTAAAAAATGTAAGATATGCAGTTGTGTGGACCCACATACAGGCATTGGGGTGCACATTCGGGGGCTGAATTATAGAAAAGCAGCTGCGACAGTATAACTCCCCTCCCCCAACGACCCCCATACAGACAGGACTTAATCTCCATCCTAACAAGGGCTCCAGGGCGCCAGCACTAATATAGCACAGTGAGACAACGGGGGGATTACAGTTAAGAATGATGCCCTGTGTGAGGTCATCATATTTGTGTGAATTCTTTTAACTGCAGGTGACATTAAATATTCACTCTCCTAACTGTTATGTGTTAGTTTCATAGTAGTCACTAAAGTCTTTAAACAAATTGAAGTTAAAAAGGGATAATCCACTTTAATAAGTAATGCACTGACCCTTAGAAGTCACAGTTATCACTTGTGATAATTCAATCTGAGTAAAGAGTTTTTTTAAGAATAAAGAGACATACAGGAGAAAATATTTTCATACTGTAAAATAACAGCAGTAAAATGTAAATGCACAATTACTTGCTGTTAATTACCAGTATTCAAATTTTTGCTTTACTACATTAGTCATGAAGCCCAAAAAGTTTTATACTGCATTACAAGTTTTA
The DNA here is from genome assembly GCA_037974445.1 of Brycinus macrolepidotus. Lineage (NCBI taxonomy): Eukaryota > Metazoa > Chordata > Actinopteri > Characiformes > Alestidae > Brycinus > Brycinus macrolepidotus. Next base: position 11,302,990 of record JBBPCZ010000163.1, on the reverse strand, counting down.
AAGTATAGAGAAATATTAAATAAAAGATTAAGAAGAGTAGTTTTTCAATTTTATAGACAATGTTTTAATCAAAATTTACTTTCTTTTTTAAGAAAAGTGAAGCTATCATCCTAATATTGCAAACACTGCAAGGCTAAATCACATGACCGCACAGTTGCTTCTGAGCTAATATTACAGCAAACAAGTAAATATTCATAAAACTTTTGTCATTAACAACAAATTTATACAACACCTCCCACTATTTAATTATAGTAATTCAGTTATTAATGCTTATTCAAATTGCATAAATGTATATATATTGATATTGAGTGCTAATATAAACTAAACTAAAAAGCAGATTCCAAATAGCAGCAAATCTTTTCCATTTGCCATATTTCTGTTATTTTTGACATTAAATCAAACAAAAAATGTGCAGACCTGTTGATACAGAATGTACAGAATATAGAACACATAGGTGAAGTTCTCACAGCAAAAAGTAACTGCATCACTCTCAGCTTCTAAGGGTTAAAAAAACTGACCTTCTGTCTGAGAGCGCACAGTGCAGCAGTGCATTTAGCTCAAGTGTGTGGTCCCACGCTGTGACAATTATGCAAAGAAGAAGGTCAGAATTATACAGTCGCTTCAAATGTATAAATACAACCTAAATCTGTTCCAGAAGTCAGGGGAAGCCACTACAAAGTGCCAAAAATAGAGGCCATACATACTCCTTCTCTGGCTCTGAAGCCCTACTTGGAGATGGGACAGAAGCTTGGGGGCCAACAAACACAGAACGCAGCAGTCTAGCCAATATTTCTCATTTAGTACCGTGACTAGACGGACTGATCTTTCGGTGTGTGGTACAAATCCCAGGGCCTACAACGAATGTGTTACTCTCGGGCCTTGGTGAGTCCTTTTGCGTTCTGTTTAAGACACAAAGCAGAGCCAACTTTAAGACACATTTGCACTTGTATGTGCTTTGGAACTGGACTGGAAAGCGATTTGTCTTATGTTGGCAGAATGAAATGAGACCGTCCAAGGTGTTATGTCATTTACAGCAGCTGCACAAGCAAGTCCGTTCAGTGCATGAGTTTAGTTACTTACAGCTGTGTGGCATCAGTGGACCAGCACATGATCACACAAACACACACAAACACACACACACACTCACACACACACTCAAAGTCATTGCATTCTGAGAAAGTGAGCGTTAAAGCCTGAGTCACAAGCTGCTCAGAACTGGATTACATTCAGCTCCACTTCCCAACATCTCCGACCTAACACAGAAATGCATGTTTTCCAGTAAGGCCCACTGGTCACTTCTGTTGCAAAGTCAAACACATAATGGAGCTTGTAGATCATTTACGACTTATTTAAAGGTTTAGCCTTCAGAGAGAAGCACAAAGAAAGAGTGCTGTGGGGGAGGAGAGTGTGTAATGAAATAAAACAGATTTTATGCTAATTGCATCCATGCCCAATAAAGTGCACTAGGGCCATTTAGCTTATTGATTGAGAGGGAGCTGTGGAGCAGCCATCACTCAATTCAGCTCCGACCGCCCCTAGAGAACAAAAAAAAAAAAAAGGACGACAGGAGCTTGTTCGGATGATGATGCAGGGAGGGTAGTGACCGGGTAACCAAAGCAACTTTAGGGGTAGGGGGTCCAAAGTATATATGTAATTCTCAAAAATGCCCTACAAACCAAGAGGAATTTCATTTTTTTCTTTGTTTTTATGTGAACAAATATTATAAATAGGTAACTTAACAGAAGCATATTGTTGCACACAGTATAGAGATGAAGTAGTAAAAACCCTGGAGAGCATTACTTTGACTTTTACATGCTTGACACACTCAACACACCATTAGTACACACACATAAAGTGCACATAGTGCGAGATCTATAAGTATTATATGCACTCTCTTACAAATACTGACTAGCTAGTCTTTACAGTTTGTTCAGGTTAGTAAACTAAAACTATTATTATGTTGTGACCAAATTTGCAAAGAGCGTGTTTTAAAAGAACAGTCCATACTAGCGAGGAATCAGATTGACTTTACCCTCTTTATTTAGCTTTGTTTATAACAGGATACTTGGTAACGAATGTATGTGAAAGAGACCCACCCGTTGAAATAGGGAGGATAGAGAGGAAACATTACAAAGTTGCACTTTTGCAAAATCTATTTTTGCTTTGCTTTGCTGATGTCTGAATCAAACTGCAGGTAGCATCATGTGCAGAACTACTTTCTTTCAGCTGAGTGGGTGGAAGCATTCTAATCAACCAGTTACTCGAAAGAAACTTTGGAGTGCCACCGCTACCACCCCTCTGATGATAGTTCTGGGCAGTGGAATAAGGTGAGATTTGTTGCTTATTTTCTTAAAACCATGCATTCTCTGCCTCCACACTTCTCATCCATCTTCAAGACATCTGTAGCTGAAGGCTCCTCGAGGTGCTTTCTTGAAAAGAAGAATGGCTTAGCACATACCGGCGGGGTGGGGTGAGGTTTAAACTCCTGTCAGGTGTGCGTGTGTATTCTGTTCCACTGGCCTAGAGCTGTGGCTTATTAGCCTTCCACTTCTTGCGTTATCGGGTTAGCAGTCCCTTTATGTTATTTCATCTGTCCCCCACACACATGCACACACACATGTGCACCTTTTTAGTGCCCTGTAACTGGGGTTAGAGGTCATAGGCCAGACGGTGTTGAATATTTTGCTGGTAACAGTAAACCGAATAGCCGGGTCACACAAAAACAGTCAGCGTCTGTGCATTAGAAGAGCTCAGGCTAAAAATGTCAAGCATATGTGTGTCTTTTGCTAGGCGTGTCTAATAGCTGTGTGTGTACTGTATGTATATATCATCAATGTCGTCACAAAGCCTTTAAATGTAATATTTTCAAAAAAATTAACATTTTTTGTATGCTACTGAAACATGTTTTCCTTTCAAGTCATATGGACCATTTCTACTGGATGTCCTGAAAAGTTCACAGATCACGAACAGCACTTTGAAATGAAGTAAAAATGTTTAAAAATATTGTAAAAAATGGAGGAAATTTTGATATAATCAAAATGATGAGTTTATATGCTTCTTTGCGTTTGCTGTGCATGTGTACATATATCAAACCCTTTAATACCCCAAGGCTGATATTCATTGGTTGCAGAAAACTTCGAACATTCAACTGTTATACTAATTAGTTTTAGGTCTGATGTCAAAGACAGCTGGACGGTGGAGCACCCCAGGTTGGTTCCTATTAATTACGTCTTATTTTTTACATTGTTATCAGCTATTGTCAAGTAAAATCAGTTTTGGGTTAAAGCATGGTATTGTCATGCTAAAGGTTAGGTTCAGATGTATTTTACTAACATTTATTATATTAACCTTGATGGTGTTATGTGTTGCAGTCAGGGTGGCTGAGCGCCCGAAGGTGCTACGTTCAGGGCGCAGTCTTCTCTGGATGCATGGGTTCAAATCCCATTTCTGACAGCCCCATACCTTTATCGTCCTCATTAGCATAGTGGACAGTATCTCTGCCTATCATGCAGAAGACCAGGGTTCGATCCCCTGACAGGGTGGATTTCCTTTTGGGGCAGCTGGTGGCCTAGTGGTTAGGGGCTAGCGATCAGAAGGTTGTGGGTTTGAATCCCAGGATCCCAGAATCCCAGAAGTACCCTTGATCAAGGTACCATCTCACTGCTTCACTTGGTGAATGGGTTAAATGCAGAGAAGTTCACACAGTGTGCTGTGGTGTGTTTACGCAAGACTATAAGGGGCCACTTTACTTTACTTACCAGTCCAGCCTGAATCTAAAGGCAAACAATTGGTTGTGGTCTCTGATCAACTTCTGATCAGCCGGACAAAAGACCACAAAGACTGTGGGATCTCCTGAAATGGGTGGTTGTGGTTGTTTTATAGTCAGTAGTTGTTTGCATTTGGAGATGTACAGTCACTGCTGTCAAGTTTTGTGATAACAAATTTCACACTGCTGTTATCAGCTGAGTGTCTACAGCAAAGCACAGAAGTTGATGTAGCCTGAAAATGTTCTTTATATGTTCATTTATAATAGGGATTTTTTTAGTTAGTGGTTCTCAGTTCATTTAATTCTACTCAGTTGCCACAAAATTTAATACACGTAATTAAGAGTTAAAATTTCTTAAAAGGTCTAATTACATGGAAGTAATGACACCGAGTGATGAGAATAAATCGTATTAACTGAAACTGTGTCACCATTCTCAATACAATGCAATTAAAATATACACTATATGGACAGAAGTATTGGGACACACCTGTTTTTCAGCGTTTGAGCTAGGCCCATTATTTCCAGTGAAGGGCTTAATCTTAATGCTTCAGCATACCAAGACATTCTGAAGAGCATTGTGGACACAGTTTGGGGAATGCCCTTTTCTATTCCAGCATGACTGTGCCCCAGTGCACAAAGCAAGCTCCATAAAGACATGGCTGGATGAGTTCGGTG
>JBBPCZ010000163.1:11277566-11291375 GCA_037974445.1 Brycinus macrolepidotus | reverse complement strand
GGGGTAAACTGTATACGCATACCTCCCCCCACCCCCCCCCACCCCCACCCCCACCCCTTTTAGAAACAATTTCAGAAACCATGCAATTGTGAGGGCATGCTGAAAATCTATATTTGTGACAAAACAATGTGTGCTGATCTGCAGCATGCAGACAGTGTGTGCCTGTAATTCCCTCTCTGTTTGTCCTTCAGCTGGAGCTGAGGACAGCCAGTTTCCTGCTCGCTCGCTGCAGCTGATAAACTGAGCGAGCAGAGAGGGGCTGACTTCAATCAGGTAATTAAACTCGGAGAGCGAGAGGGAGCCAGGGGGCTGCGGGAGCCATAGAGGGGCTTTGGGTGGCCAAACTGAGCTAAAGCACATGAAGAGGAGCCTGGGGAGAGAATGAATGGGGTAGTCTGTGTATCTGAATCCATGCTGGAAGTCCCTGAGGAGCTGATGAGGCATCACTCCCCCCACCCACCCCCCCAAAAGAGAGAGAGAGAGAGAGAGAGAGAGAGAGAGAATACATAGGTGACAATAAATTAGACAAAGATTAAGAAGTATTGGGAGCAAAACAAGACAGAAAATAGGGAGCTTTAAGAGTCTGCTGATTTTGCACTCTTGTCCTGTACACCAGCAGAACATTTGTTATTAAAAAATATGATTTTAATGCCACCTATAAATCCAGAAACAGTCTTTCTTTGGTAAATTTTTGACTCTGGGAGACAAGTCAGTATAGCTCAACTTCAGACTACAAGAGGCAGAGCAGTAGGTGCCACTACATCCTGCTCAGTTTTCTCGGAGGGCCGGTACGATCAAAAACATAACTTTCTCTGAAAAGAGCTTTCATGAAAGTACATACACATACACAACAAACAAAGGAGCTACAGTCCCAGACCGGACTGCCAGTAAACAATATCTCGACCATAGCACGCTTCAACAGAAATCTTCCGCCAAGACAGGAGAACAGCGCGAGTAACAGCAACCAGCTCTCTAGCGGCAGGCCACTGATTTTAATGCCACCTATAAATCCAGAAACATCCTTTCTTTAGCAGCTCTCAACTTCAGTGTGTTAAACATTTAGTCAACCATTGCTCAAAGAAACAAAACGAATCACTTATTCATAAGATCCAGACTGTTGCTATAGCACTCCAGTGCTCATAATATAGATGGATAGTTGTTCATGTATCTAAATAACATGGAAGATTAGTCTTGCCTCTGACAAAGTTAGCCAACAGTTAGAAAAGCAATCATCTTGGTCAATGACTAGTTAACTGCTTGCAGGTTATGTTAATGGTTCTCTGGAGAGAAATGCTGACCGCATATTCTCATATGTGAATATCTGTCTTGGTGAATTATCTGGATATTTCACATTTGAATAGTCTGCTTCCCCTGTAATGTTCTATGTGATTTAGTAAATAAGGGTAAGCAACGTATCTTGCCTTAGCAGTCTTGTAGCCTTCACTCTCTGGTACAAACTGTTGGCGCTGTTTTTATAGAAAACCTCACAATTATAAAAGACTGCAAAACTGCTTGTCATTCAAGAGTAGTGGTGCATCTTAATGTCAGAATGTGCAACAGGAAAGCAGGTGCTACACATATTATGGCTTAAACATGGAGAGTTTAAGCTTTTAACAGAGACTAGGGTTACATATAGTAATGGGTACTGAACAGATATATAAATAGCACTATAGACATAATAACTATGGCACTATTGTTAAATTGTGCCTGCCATTTCCCAGTTCTGAGAAACCATTCTCCTTCTGTGGTTTCAGACACTAAAGTGTTCACTTGCCTCTAAAAATGGACCAAAAAATGGACAAAAGTATGAAACAAGGCTCCCAGATAATTGCTGCAGCTGTTTTTGACTCTGCATTTGGTGTACAGGTAACATGGTTTGGATTCTCTTTAGACCCTGTCTTTAAAGTAGTTTCTCTGGCATAGAGCCAGGTTTATGATCTGATATGTACCCACTCCTTTCCTCACAAAGGGAGGTGTGTGCATTGTGTGAATACCCCTCTGTATTTAATCTGTAATAATGCATCTGCATCTATTAACTGGATACGGATCAGAGGTTTTGCTATCGATCGCACACCTCTGCTGCTCCCTCCTCACTGCCACAGCACTCTGGAAACACTAAAGCATTGCCTTTTATAAGAGCTACTCCTCTTCCATTCCAATATACTTGCTCTTTCACGGATGACACTCGGATTCATTGCACCTGCAGTTCACCTAGACGTTTATCCGAAGTACTTAGTCTATGTACTTGACAGTACTGCACTCACCTTACTTTCCTACAGGCCTCAGTTTATGGTAATATCTACAGTAGGAAAACGCATTTGTTTCAGGTTAAGTTCCTCATTCACAATATAAGCCTCTGTCTAACAGTGTTATAAAAAAATACTGCTGAAAGACTTCAACAGCAAAAAAAATTATTTATTCACGGAATTTCTTATAGTCACTTACAGAACAAAACTATGTAAAAAAGGTCAACTTTGAACAGAAGCCATTTGTTAAATTATTTTTACCAGTCATCATAAAATGTACCACAATGTAAAGTCATTTTCAAATTATAGAAAAAATTAAACAAAAAAAAAAGGTTTCGTTTTGACAAACAATATATATTACACAAACTATGCTAAAATACCATGGGCAATCACTGCATAGGACAACTGGACTATCAGGTTATTTAAGCTGGCCTAAAGGCTGGAACACATTCAATATCTATGCCACCAAACCCAGTAGCGTTCACTACAAGGAGGAGACAAATGCAGGAGTAGCTTCAAATCAAGGTAGCTTTTAATAACACAAAGCACGTAAACAGACACGTGGGGACATAAGCACTCTCGCTGTCTTTTGGCTTGGCATGAGGAAACTGCTCTGTTAGAGAAAGGGTCCTCCTGTCCAACCGGACTAGTCCCGATGAAGTTCACGCTCCCCCTTGAGAGCCCAGGGAAACACTACAGTTCAGATGCTCCAACTCTTGCTGGAGCAATACATGGGAAATCCCAGCCTGGAGGTGCTTCTGCCACGCTGGGTGCAACTAGAAAACACAAGAGACAGAGATATCCAAATCAGAGCTCACAAGGCTTAGATCTAAAGGCAGGACTCCTTACTGCTTAGCGACAATGGCTATTCTTTAGCAGCTAGGCAAGTCCACTAGAAAGCATCAGAGAGTAGTCCACACTGAAACCGGAACATGAGCGGAGCCTGAGGAGAAGCACGATGGTCAGGAGCTCGGTGACCGCACACCAGACTACTGGATCAGCTGGTCTTTCAAACCTACACACATGAGGGAGCAGGGACACGAGAACCAGTTAGAAACACGAGACAATAATTACATACTTAACTAATGAGGGGAGAACCAAAACAAACCTCCACGTGGACAGGGGGGCGTGACAGGACACCTCCAACTCAGGATGTGAAACAACTATTATGTCGTACTGTCTAGTCCAATTCTAATTTGTTTAGTATTGTCTGCTGCCATGACAAATGAACTGCACAAAATAAAGCTAAAAACTCTCACAGCAACAACAGACTCACCTACATTCTGGAATATCTACAAATCCAGTCTTCTCTGCTCTCCAGGATCAAACCATTCAGTGTCCTCCTGGAAGAGATGCTATGTGAGGAAAACAGAGAAGCAGGGATGGGTGCCCTAGGTTTTTGTGGATTCTGTATACATTCCCAGTGTTTCCCCAGTGAATTTGTTGACCTGTTGGGGGTGGGATGAGTGTGTACACATGAGGACAGCAGTGAGTTGCAAAAAAGTGGAATAGAGAAGAGATGGAAAAGTTGTCTCGTTGTGTAAATGGCTTTACTTATTTTAACATAATAGCAAATTATCTGATGTATTCGGCTTAAAATCCTTATCTGAATGTACATCTCCCCAAGTCAGCAAGTGGCTGCACAGAACAGCACACCAGGACAGCACCTCATCAGTAGCGGAACCCCATTCTCTAACTCCCCAGAGAAGGTCTGCCAGATGGAGAAGACCAAAAGGCAGAGGAAAAAGGGAGAAAAGGGAGAGGCAGCAGTAGTTAAGCCGGGTTGTTGACCAGCACATCTGGAGAGCGATGGAATACCACAGCCCATCTTCGGACCTGACCATTCACCAAGACCCCTGATTGGTGCTCTAGATGCATGCAGTTAAGTGCTCTACATTTACTAATTACTGGTGGGGGGATAAATACAGCTTGCCAACAGGTAGGTAGCTTGGTGGTGAATGCTGCTAATGAGCAAATGAGAGACACAGCAGCCTTTAATCATCTCTGCAAAATAAAGCCACTCTATGAGGAGATATACACCTGTAAAAGAAACCATGACGCAAGCCAGTAAATTGCCATTGCTGAGCAATGGCTGCCTCCAAAACCTGCATTGGACTCTAACAATATTTGAAAAATAAGCCTGTTCACTGAGGATATAAACTCTTCTTTCAGGCAAACTCCAGAACATGGGACTTTTTGTCTACAAAGGAAGCTGGAGGTAAACAGTAGCAAGGAGCTCATTTATAAGTTGGTGATAGCTAATCAACACACGGTTGCTGGCTGCTGGCTACAAGCACTTTGTTGACAATTTCCTGACTTTTCTATAACCTCTTTCAGAAGTGGATCTAGATGTAAAGAACCATCTGCTCGAATAGACTTGGATTCCCAAAAAAACAGTCAACAGTCTGGACTTAAAATCTCCCCGCAGAAGCATTCAATGGCTCCGGAATTTCTTTGTACAGCGGAGAGAGACAAGAGATGTCTTATTGTGTTCAACACTCCAAGCTGCCCATGCAGAAGATGCAGTGCAAGGGAGGGTCAAAGGTGTAGATGGGAACTGGGCATTAAAGGATGCCCCAGTTACACCAACGGTGGACTACAACCAGTACATAATAAATATTTGAAAGAATAAATTGTCTGCTTGATATATTTATGTTTTTATTTTATTTTTCTCAATCTTGTATTTTTTTCTGTCCATTCAGGTGCATAAGTAGAGCGGACCTCTCCAACGGGCTTCTATGCAGTCCCCTACAAGACCAGAAAAGGCAGAAGACATTTATCATTAATGGGTATCACCATCTTTCTCCATAAAGATGCAAAAAGTAAAGAGGTATCGATTCACCAGAAGGCACTGTGAGAGACCCTCACTCAGAGGCTGACAGAGGTAGGATCTCCCTCCACAACCAGACATGTATCATATGCTGCTCCATGATCACAGGGCAGTACATATCAGTGGGCACAGCACTGCTGCTTGGCTGAAGTGCAGGTAATGCCATGCAAAACCTCAATGAAAGGCCCCTACCGAGATGTAAATCTGTGCTTTGTCCCCAGTCATTGCTGCTGCAATGCCTGGAACGTTGCCAATACCTTATAAAATTTATGACTGTAAATTATGTGAATAAGTTGCTGTGTGTTACTGTTCATATAAATGCGACAGGAAAGTGTCACCTTTCATTAGAGACCAAACTTCAAAACTAGTTGACTTTGCTATCGTAGGTATATGACCATGGATACCATGGAAAAATAACTTCTACTTCATTGTCTTCAATCTTCAATTACTCCTGACTGAGACTTGGGAAAAACTTGAGTGTTACCTTTCGGAGAGCACCAAAACCACGCATTAACTCCAAATGGTTCAATAATATCTTTCAATTTACTTTGGGTATTCCTTGGTTTTTGGCTAATTTCACAGGAATTGTAAGGGGTTACGACGTTTAAAAAATATATAAACACCAAATGATAGACCCATCATATTAATCACAGTTTAAGGGAAAAACAGAAAGCCTTCCAATGGCAGGACTGGATTTCCCTCAAAGCAGTCATGCAAAGAATGACATCATGGCCGAACTCAAATACAAAGAGAACCCTCAACACAAATTCAGCACAATAAAAACTAAACTAGCTTCCAGAGTTTCAAAAAGAAAATACTCACAGGACAAGACCTGAAATAACTGGGATTGCTGAAGACCTAAACATCTTCTACACACGATCTGACACCAATAGCTCAGGTGAATTTGAGGTACTACTGGAGACCCAAACCATCCCAGAGCCAGCATACCCTGCTCCCTTCACAGTGACTGACTTGCAGCGGTAGCTGAGCCAGTGCAAACTAGGCAAGACTCGGCGGCCAAATGGCGTTCAGGCATGAATGCTCAAGGACTGCCAAGGAGCTCTCTCCCATTACACACTCCATCTTACAGGAATGCTTCAGTGGAAAACATCCACCATCATACTTGCACCCGGGAAACCCCACCTCTCAGAATTAATCCAGTACTAGCCAGTTTCACTCACTTCAATAGTTACGACCTGCCTGGAAAAACTGGTGCTTAACATCATCCTTCCAATACTCAGACCACAACAAGACTCCCATCAGTTTGCCTATAAGGCCAAAAGGAGGTCTGAGGAGCTCTGCCTTCTTCACTCTATCCTACATCTTCTAGAATCCTTTGCTACACTTCATCAACATCAGTTTTCCTTTCAAAGATCATCTTTTAAATGCTGTAAACGTGAACTGCCTCCAAAGAGGAACAAGCACATATGCATTGCACACAATGATGTTAAAATGAATGGCCTCCCGACCTCAACAGTAAAGCAATCACATGCAGAGCATGTATCACTTCACATGACCTTCTCGCGCCATTCTTCACACTGCTTCAATCAGGTTACAGATACAGATCTCTGATACAGGAGTTTTGCCCCCACTGCCGTAGCATCATTGAACAAAACAACTCAGCAACCTGGTGTAAGGGTGCTATGTAATTATGTTGGGTTTATATTGTATTTATGTGCTTGCGTGATGTTTTGTGCAGACATTAGCAATACATTTATTTGAAAGACAATAAAGAATCTACCTACTTCTTTTGAATTTTGGGCCTGAAACATTTTTCTGTTGTTTCTCAGGTCAAAAAAAAATTGTACAGCAAACCTTATACTGATCCCTAGGCGGCTTTAGCACATAAGGCACTGTATGAGAACATCAGGCAGAGCTATACACACACACACACTTCACTGTCATTAGATGAGTGGTCCACCACCAAACAATGGTGCTATGGTCAGAAACAGACCACTGATGAAGTGTCAACTGTACAGAGTATGGGCATATAACTGCACACCAACAAGGTTGACCAGTTATGGGTGGGAATTCCTCCAGACAACTAATAAGTTTGAAAAGACAAAGAGAACCAGTAGTGGCACAATAACCACCAAAAACTACAAATGACAGTTAGTCAACTTTTCACAGCACTGGGCTGCAACAAACCTAATTAACATTAGATTTATCACATAAACATAAACCATATGTTCCAAAAAACATAACTTGAGATATAATTTATCATAATTAATATATTGCCATGCTACAAAGGCAGGTTTTTCTGGTAGCTGGTGAGTATGTATCACACACACACTCGCGCGCACACAATATGCCATGCACCACCAAGGTCCACTTCCTCAGAAAGCAAGGTCATCTGAGACATGTGGACATTTGTTTAACAAATGACAGTCAAAGCTGAATACTAAGACAAACGTAATACTTTTTCCATTATTGGAGATTCCCTTCATTGATCACTGGTGTGACCTGATAAGTGTTTAAAAGATACCATTGAAAACACCTCCACAAAACAGAAATCACGCTTCTTGCGTATATTGCCTTAGTTACGTAACAAGCAGTTCTAAAGAGGTGGTGCACTTCACCATGACCTTGGGTGTACACACACACACACACACACACACACACACACACACACACACACACACACACACACACACACACACACACACACCATATTCATGCTTGTAGTAAATGGTGTCATTACTTTGCAGTTATCTCTCAGTGTGCACTCGGCTCTTTGCTGTAGTAACACTTCATCTCTGTCTCTCCTCTGCTCTGTCCACTCTGCCACTGAGGCTGTTTCTGTTTATGCAAATTCATAAATCTCAAAATCAGAAATTGCATTTGTTCACATTTTAAAACAATGGAAAGATACAAAGTACACAGAATGAATAATCCAATCACCAACTACCAACTTACAAAATCAGCTTTTATTACCTAAATGAACAGATCTGTGACCAGTGCTGCGAGTAGGCATTTTTGTCTGTGTCCTTACTGGTGACATGTATGACCCACACACACACACACACACACACAAACACATTTACTTTAAGGCCAAGTTGAGAGTTAACACAATTAGGCATAGGCTAATGGAATCTAGGCCTCTCAGAGATAAATGTGACTTCATTAGCACAAGCCTTGAGAGACTGTCAGAGCAGATCGCTGATGAAGAAATGTGGCTTTCTTCCTTCTCCCAAGCATACTCATTCACACGCGATCTGTTGTCCCAGGGAGCATGTGTCGCTGTCTGGCCTTGGGGGGAGGGAGGGGGAGACAGCTAACAGACAGAAAGCCTATTTTCCATACCTTTCATTTTATAAAGCAAACTTTAACTCCCAAGAGGTCAAAAACAGGCACCCGTATTGGATTAGGCATTCTACCTCCACCTCCAAACCAAAAAAAAAAAAAGAAAGAAAGAAAGAAAAAACATCATGGAAGTACATGAGCACTCACATAATAGCATGGCAGGAGACAGAACCTATCAGAGAGAAAGCTTTTACCCTCCTCAACAGAGATAACACACTTAGCAGAGGCTGCATGTTTTAGGGCTTCAAGAACTGAAAACAGTGGAACTAGATGGACGTTCTGCGCCATTTTGCTGATTGGAGGAGATCTCTAAAAGGCCCAAAGAGCAAGACGCCGTTCCGAGCTGGCTGTAACAGGTGATTTGATTTCATGTTCTTTTCATCTCTGTTTGGAAGCTAACGCAAACGTGTCAAGGCAATGCTTTTGCATCATCAATATAGCCACTTTGTAGAGTGAAAAATCTATGCTTATTCACTCACCCCAAACGGCATGGCAAATGGAAAAATGGCCTTCTTCCACCTACATCAGAAGTGAAATTAAAAGCCGCCAGCAATCTTCAGCCTGTTCCTCAATCAATGACGTTCTAGGTGGTGCTCCAATAGATAGCATTCAATGCTATGAGTGTGCATTAGAAACAGTTAGTCGTCAGCTCCCGCAGCAAGTGTCCTAAGAATGTGGGAACACTGTTTAGTGTTAAGTCAATTTTAAAACACAAAGTGATCCACTTAGCACTGAGTGATCTGACGATTCTATCTCGACTAATCTGGACACGTCTATGATCCATTTTGCAAGCAAATCGCAGAGACCTTTTATCTCCTCCTACCAACGTTTCTAAACTTCACATAAACCTTCAATGTCCAGTAATAACTGTGGAGCTATGTTCACAAACCAGCAGAATGATTGTCTGCTAGATGATGGTGCTGACTGGTCAAATTATGTAAACCAAAGTAAAGTGGCCCTCATACTGAACACAGCACAGCACAGCACATGGTGTGAACAATGTTAAATTCTTTCACTGCATTTAACCCATTCACCAAGTGAAGCAGCGGGAAGCCAGCAACACAGCGCAGGGCGTGGGGACAGTACCTTGCTCCAGGGTACCTCAGTGGAGCCACTGGCAGCCCTGGGATTCAAACCCACGGCCTTCCGATCACAGGGACAACTCCCTAACCACCAGGCCACCAGCTGCCCCGTTATCACGTGTTCATCAGAGAGTGTCTTTCATGTGGAATATATTTGGGAAAAAACTATTCAACATGAGCTTGCAGCATGGCAGATGAGGAGCTGGTGTCAAAAGTATGTGACATCAGTAGTGTGAAGGTTCTATGAGATATTTCTAAAAGCAAAGTTATTTGTCAGGCAATGGTCACAACTAATTTATTTCAGCCACTTTAAAAGGAAGCATTTGAAGGAGTAACAGAGTGTTTCACTCAGATCAGTACAACACTCATCTGTACCTCACAAAGTCCCAAAGAAAACAGTCATCGACACACATTGTTCATGTTCTAATACCACCGATGCCCAAAGAGGACTGCTGCACAAATAAAACATGATACATTTTTTACAACATCGAGTGACTTATGGACCAGTCTCACATATGAGCCGTACATGAGTCTGACTAGCCATTTTATTGATGACTGGAAGCTAGAGTGCATGTCTTCAAACAAATTACTGCCCTGAAGACCACAGTGGTAATCTAATTGCCCATGACCAGGAGGAAGCACTACAGTCTTGCAGTCAAATGCAGTCAAAAGTGAAGAGCAAATGGCCTGCCTGACAACAGCACTGATATGGTGAAGGCCTTGAAGCTCAACAAATGGACTCTCCTGCCAAGCTTCGGGCACAGATTGCACCTAGCTGTAGGTGAGTGGTGGAAAATAGCCTTAAGGCTACTAAAAGAGTAATACATACAGGATCAATGAGAGAACACTTTCTACCTTGTAAGACCATCTTCATTCTATATATTACAACATTATTTATTATATAACTATTGCTCAAATGAGAACAGTCCTCTTTATCTTTTGTTCATGAGTTGCTGGTATGAACTTGTTTTAGATACTTGTGCATGTGTTTCCCCCCATCACAGAAAAAAAATGCAAAGGATTCGCCAATTCGGTTTGCTACATCCCTATGGAAAAAAGTTGTGAGCACCTTCTCTTTCAGTTGGAAGAAGCAGAGAGAGCTCATGAAGGAATAAATCGAGCTCAACCTGCCTCAGCTAATAACAGAGACTCCAACACGCTTGGGCTCCAGACTCAGGACTGAAAAGTCCTTGAAAAGGAAGCAGCTATTCTGAAAGCTCATAGAAAAGCAAGACACCTTGTCAACGTGGCAAGATACTGATGTTTTGGAGTCTGTGAAGAAGGGCTTCGGTACACCTCAAAGATTTCACAGATACACCATGAGGTGAAGATTTGAGGTGGTAACCCTTTAACGCCAAGAGGGAACGGCTCCCATTCTGGTTTGTGAAACAATTCTTGAACCGTTTGGAGCATTTCGACCAAAAATTAATAATTGGTTTGGAACATGAAACGTTGGTTTCCAGCTGCATCCAAAACTGTGACATCAGTGGGCGTGTCATTCTATAGTCTGGAGAGGAAGCAGAATGCAATTGAAAAAAATAAATCTTTAAATATCTACAACAACAGAATAACAGCCAAAAATTATCGGAAACACAGGCTGGTTCGATAGAAGTCACCGATAATCAAAGAATCCTGAGTGTGGATGCTGAAGACACTGACTTCAAAACTATCTAGTATACCTCAGCCACAGGCCCAACTTTTCCACCTTTGAACTACTTTCCTTACTTGAAAAGCCTTGAAATTTTGTTTATGTTATCCGCTGATTACAACTGATTTTTTTTTTCAATGTTCAAGTGTCAACATTTGAAAAGTGAACTTGTGTTTACATTTTACAATTCTTTTATTCTTGAGCTTGAGTACTTAAAATCTGTTATTTAATAGGTGTTATATACTGATGTTATCTATTACAACTTTTTTATACATTTTATTACTTACTTATTAATGACCATTTTGAAAACAGTGTCTATCAGATAAATCAGATAAAAGAGTAGGCTTGTCTAAATATTTCAAAACTGGGAAGGCAGACCGCAAGTCAGGTCTTGGATTGTGATTGTGTGTTAAAAAGACTGGGATAGGATTTTCTGGGAACATTGTGCACCCCTAAGATCCACTCTTCATTTATAAAATCAAAACATTTAAGACAAATCTGCACAGAGCCAAGTGCTCTTTGCTGAAACAGAAACAGCTTTGCCGAGATCATTTGAGCTCGTAATTAGCACAAGCTGCCCCAGTTTCAGCACAGCTCGTAAAGGGCTCTACCATTTGAGCCGTGTGAGAGAGACAGACAGACTTGACACTTAGTTTCGGCTGAGTCATTGAGTTGCTATGGTGAAATCCAGTTACCTTGACGATACAGAGAAATCTGTGCTCTAAACATTATAAGGAAGAATCTCGGAGTAAAACCTAAGATAGATTATTGTGTTTTTTCAGGACTTGGTAAACTGTATTCTCTCTCCCCCCCCCCCGTATGTTTTTACTCTTTTTGCAATATATATTCAAAGACTCATCTCTGCTTTGACCAAACCCATCTGTCTCACTTAATACACACACAAACTGAGAGAGAAGTATCAGTAAATGGTTTTAAATACGCTTCTTCACAGTTTAAAGACATCAACACAGCAACCTTTCTATGTTCTACACTTCGCCCACCAACATTCTTTCATAACAACTGTTCAATTGTTGCAAAGTTGGACTAGCTCCAATTTTCCTTTTAATCTAATGAAGTTAGGCAGGAGTCATTAGAAATCAGGCAAGTGGGAAGCAACAAAGAATGTTAGCTCAATAACAGCAAAAAAAAAAAACTCACACCCCTCCATCCTAGCACTGTGGGACTTTTCACATGCAATGAAAGTTAATTTGAAACTATTAAAAATAATGCACATGATAAAATGAGTGGAGCTGAATTCGTTTTAGTTAAATGGGATTTTTTCACTTAACATTCTGTGAAGTTTGTCCAACCTTGCAACAGCTCCTGCACAAGTAGTGCTGCACAGATACTGATACTGCATTGGTACCCATACAGTATTAGTGACAGAGGCTGGCGATACCATCATTTCTGATTCACACAAGCTCTACTCAGTGCTGGTATCTAGGATTCATATCAGCAGACACTTCAAAGTCAGGTAGCTGTGTCAGCTTCACTATATGTAACAAAACACTTGTAAACAGGCCAGTTGTAGTGGTCGCAGTTTGGGCTTGTATCAACCACAGGGCACAAAGCACTTTATTAACCTGCAAACAAATAAGTCTGTAAATAGGTTATAATGACAACCTATTTATTGTTCAGTTCTGTTTTTGCTATTTTGCACAATTCAGACACCTCAGTTGTTAGATAAGGTTATTTGTAGTAAAACAAGCCTAAGCCACCAGACACCTACAAAAATAGGTGTAATGTTTTCTAACATTAAATGTCACTTTGCTATACCATGATATAAACTAAAACTCCAACATATATACCAAAATTTGAATTACAATTTTTAATTACAATCTCACACTGTTCGGTAACCAATCATATGCCTGCCAAAACTCATGTCCACACACACTGCACACAATGCATCTATGCTCAATTTTTATTTTGGCCCCAGGCACAATACTGACAAGCCAAGCGAATCAAGTGAAACTGATATATTAAAAGTAAACAATATAGCTTAATTTGACCCTACAATGTTGTTCATGCCTTTTGATCATTACAAGCAATAGTGCAAATTGATCATCTTAAATAGAAGACATACTGTCTCTCTAGAATCTCTAGAGTAAGTGGTCTCGAAGAGGATTCTCTTTCCCCTTCTTTTAGACTCGGTCGTGACTTGGACTCAAACCTTTTAGGACTCTATCTTGACTTGGGCTCGATTAGTCCTGGTCTTGGACATCAACAAAGGTGGTCTTGACTACAGCTCCAGACAGATTCTTAAAAAGGTTTTACCTAAAACTCCAACAGGGGCTCTGGAAAAACAGCCCTAAAATGAATCTATAGCTTCTTATTTATATAGACGTTGTGCACAGAGTATCAATTTTTTTTCCAATTATGAAATATGAATACATTCAATATTATTTGTTTAAAAAAAAAAACTAGCAGGAGGTTGGTTTTGTATTTTGCCTGTTAACTAAAAAAATCAAACCAACAAACATTTAATATTCATACAAAGATGAGTTTTTAAACTGTTTGCCAAAATATTCAATATGGAGTATAGTGATACTACACTTGGTATCAGTATCAATCAAAATTGTCTAAAGCAGAACAATGGTTACATCATGCAAACACAAAAATGCTTGCACACACACACACACAGACACACACAGACACACACACACACACACACACACACACACACACACACACACACACACA
>JBBPCZ010000163.1:11215950-11246161 GCA_037974445.1 Brycinus macrolepidotus | reverse complement strand
TCAGACCACCATTCTGATTGCCAAAAATGCCGGACAGGACAAAAAAAAAAAAAAAAAAAAGAATTCCACAATTTGTTTAAATGAGTGAAACAAAATCACACCACGCTTTTGTCACGACTGGTGACGTCTAAGGACAATATATTTTGCCTGACCAAAAACTCAGTTCAAGCTCAATTCAAAATTTCATTCTGAAGGCCTGAAGCTGAACAGGGCCTCCTGCTCCATGGCTGAAGAGAACTGTTTCAGTCAAATGACATTTCCACAATAACAGTTCACTCAACACCTTTTCTGCCATCAGCTGTGACATTATGGCCATTCCACCCGTCCACCCAATGTCCTCCCCCTCGTCAGGATGCCATGACGGAGTGACATTTTCCTTGTTAGGGGCCTAACGAGGGCAATGCCTCATTAAAGGTTATCTGTTAATTACCGCGACAAGTCAGGGGCAAAGGCTTGGGGAGAAGAGGCAGGCTTCTTATCACATCGGGTTTAACCTTTTCAACAGCCTCCCACTATTCACCCTCACCCTGCCCTCATACACAAACACAATGTCAACACACACTGGCTCTCTGAGGGGGAAACGCGTCATCCTGAGCGGCACACTGTTAATGTGAGACGCTTTGCAGAAGTGGCTGCGAAGGTCTGGCCACTTGAGGTTTCATCTGGAACAAGGACCCTCCTCACCGGAGGGTCACTGGAGAATTTGGCTGGGGACATGTGTCCTGACAAAGCCTTCCAAAGCTCACCCAAAAGTGCTGCTCTACGCTTTATCTTATGTATCTCATGCCAAAGAACGACATACTTATGTTCAGAGCCAATCAATGCATGTTTTAATGGATTGGGATTGGATACGTAAGTCTGAGTTCACTGGTATAATGTTGTAAAGGTTGAGTCAAGCAGGTAGTAATCGCAGGATTTAAAAGATTTAATGCTAAAGTAACAAACACACAAACAAAATGAGGGTCTGGGATACACGAAAATACAAGGAACTACAAAAACACGAGATGGTCCAAAGGATAACAAGAATAGGAGCACCACAGAAACAAAGGGGAAAATAAACAGGTTTACAAAAACACAAGCAAACCAACACAAACTAGAATTTACCAAAACACAGCTTCGAAAGCAAGTTTTACAAAGAATCCACCAACACAGACTGCAGTAAAAGGGGTATTTGTACTAATTAAGGAAATGAGACACCCGGGCAGGGGCGGAAACAGGAACTAGACACAGGTGAACAGGGACAAAATTGTTGGCACCCTTCTGTAAAGAAAGAAAAACCCACAATGGTCACTGAAATAACTTGAAACTGACAAAAGTAAGGCAATATAAAGATTTACAGAAAATTAACTAATGAAAATCAGACATTGCTTTTGAATTGTGGTTCAACAGAATAATTTATAAAATCAACCTAATGAAACTGGCCTGGACAAAAATGATGGTTCCCCTAGAAAAGATTGAAAATAAGGTGACTATAGGGACATGTTAAACTAAAGTGTGTCCTGTAATTAGCATCACAGGTGTCTTCTAACTTGTAATCAATCAGTCTGCCTATTTAAAGGGTGAAAAGTAGTCACTGTGCTGTTTGGTATCATGGTGTTTACCACACTGAACATGGACCACAGAAAGCTAAGGAGAGAGTTGTCGCAGGAGATGAGAAAGACAATTATTGACAAGCATGTTAAAGGTAATGGCTATAAGACCATCTCTAAGCAGATTGATGTTCCTGTGACTACAGTTGCATATATTATTCAGAAGTTTAAGGTCCATGTGACTGTAGCCAACCTCCCTGGACGTGGCCGCAAAAAGAATATTGATGACAAATTTAGGAGACGGATAATACAAATGGTACCCAAAGAGCCCAGAACAACTTCCAAAGAGATTAGAGGTGAACTCCAAGGTCAAGGTACATCAGCGTCAGATCATGCCATTCGTCACTGTTTGAGCCAAAGTGGACTTCATGGAAGACGACCGAGGAGGACACCACTGTCGAAAGTAAATCATAAAAAAGTGAGACTGGAATTTGCCGAAATGCATATTGACAAGCCACAAAGCTTCTGGGACAATGTCCTTTGGACAGACGAGACAAAACTGGAGCTTTTTGGCTAGTCACATCAGCTCTATGTTCACAGACGCAAAAATGAAGCATACCAAGAAAAGAACACTGTCCCTACGGTGAAACATGCCAGAGGCTCGGTTATGTTCTGGGGCTGCTTTGCTGAATCTGGCACAGGGTGTCTTGAATCTGTGCAGGGTACAATGAAATCTCAAGACTATCAAGGGATTCTGGAGTGAAATGTGCTGCCCAGTGTCAGAAAGCTTCGTCTCAGTTGCAGGTCTTGGGTCCTCCAACAGGATAATGACCCAAAACACACAGCTAAAGACACCCAAGAATGGCTAAGAACAAAACATTGGACTATTTTGACGTGACCTTCTATGACCCCTGATCTTAATCCTATTGAACATATGTGGAAGGAGCTGAAACATGCAGCCTGGAGAGGGCACCCCTCAAACCTGAGACAGCTGGAGTAGTTTGCTCATGAGGAATGGGCCAAAATACCTGTCGACAGGTGCAGAAGTCTCATTGACGGAAACAGAAATCGCTTGACTGCAGTGATTGCCTCAAAAGGTTGTGCAACAAAATATTAAGTTAAGAGTACCATCTTTTTTTTTTTTTTTTTTGGTCCGGGTCAGTTTCATTGGTTTTGTTTTTTTTAATTATTCTGTTGAACCACAATTCAAAAACAATGTCTGATTTTCATTAGTTAATTGTCAGTCATTTTTTATATATTCTTACTTTTGTCAGTTTTAAGTTATTTCAGTGACCATTGTGGGTTTTTCTTTCTTTAACAGAAGGGTACCAACAATTTTGTCCACATTTGTACATACTCGCATGGAACAGACACATAAACAAATGCTTACAACAACAGAACAGAGAACAGGGAGAAGACAGAACATTACAAAAAACCAAAACCGGGGAAAGGACAAGGAGAACGTTAAAACTGGAGCTCTACTAGGCATTCTCTCCCAGTTATGTAGGGCTGTCCACATGCAACACCTTTTTAAAGTTAAAACTTTTAAAACTGTATTAAACATTTATGGACACTGACACTGGTGGTTTCTTTACTTAAACACCCACCAAATCTGGCAGTTAAGAGAGTTGAACCAGGTGTGTTTAGCAGGTAAACCACCATGATGTGCTGGACACGGGCCCACCAGGACTGATGTTGTGCACCTCTGGTCTAAATGTTTGCTACAACTTTGGGAAATCATGAGTCTGAACCCCAGCGATTCCACAGCCGTCCATAATGGAGCCAAGATGAGGAAATGTCTCATGGGGTCTTGGGTTGGAAAGGGGCCCATGCAGGAAAATTGAGTAAAAAACAAAGTTTATATTGCGTAACAAACCAAGCAGAACAAAAAATGGAGAATTTTTGACTAAACTAATTAAAATTTGAGTTGGGTGAACTCTAATATCAACGTGAAATTTAACTTTAAAGAAAAGCTGTGCAATAAGTTCCCTTATTGTTTCATATTGAGCTCTAAAGTTTGCTTTTTACCTAAGCTACATTAGCCTTGTTGCACCAGTTCAAAACTATAGAAGCCGGATTTGGACACCAGACACTAATGGGGTATTTTTTTTTCACCAAACTATTGCTTTAATAAGAAGCTATGCTGCTTTTTCTAAAATCATTATTATGAGCTGCTATAAACAAATGAGGCTTTTATTTAATTGAACAATAAAACAATAAAAAGCAGTCTCTATCAAGTTCATACACTCTAAAAAACAGACTTACATAATCTGTCTCTCTCTCTCTCTCTCTCTCTCTCTGGCACTGCACCCAGAGCGAGGTCGAATTTCACACATACAGTATGACAATGCTTCTTCCTGGCAACTTCTCTCTCTTTCAGCAAATCTGCTGAGAGAGAGTGCCAGAGGGTGAGAGAGATGCAGCCCAGAACAGCCGTGTCTTCCTCCTCGAGGAATCTCATGAAATAATGGGAGCCAGTCAGTCTGAGACACTGTGAACATGTTCAGCTCGGTGTCGCCGGACACTTCAAAGAAACAGCTGCATAGGAGAAAAGGGAGTGCTGCAAAGGTCACCATCCAGCATGCTTTCAGAGGAGTGAAGGATCCTGCAGAACGTCCCTTAGGGTGTGAACTCTATCAGTGTCAGTGGTGCCTTAAAAGTAGCTTTGAGGGGATGATTTAAGATTAAGAAGTCAGATAGAGTGGAGCGAAGGTGAATGTACAAGTAGGTTTTGATTAACTAAATGCTTTGAGGAATACCTAATGGAATCAGCCAGCAGAAGAAAAAAAAATGTACACAGTTCTCTGGGTCAGATGCAGTCAATCAGCTATGGTTAGTGTTTGAAATTTGCTTCTTTAGTTTTACACCAGAGGTCAATGTACTTAACAAGTAATGGAAGCTTAAGATCATCAACTAATGCAGTGGCTGAATCAAACCATATCAAGTCAAGTAATCTCAAATGGACTTGCTTGTGTGTTTTCT
This sequence comes from Brycinus macrolepidotus, assembly GCA_037974445.1. Classification (NCBI taxonomy): domain Eukaryota; kingdom Metazoa; phylum Chordata; class Actinopteri; order Characiformes; family Alestidae; genus Brycinus; species Brycinus macrolepidotus. The sequence goes on along the minus strand of JBBPCZ010000163.1, from coordinate 11,241,650 downwards.
GAGATGGCAGGACACTTTTGTCTATAAAAATACACAATAGTATATACACTATATGGACAAAAGTATTGGGACACATCTGTTTTTCAGGGTTTTGTCCAGGCCCCTTACTTCCAGTGAAGGACAATCTTAATGCTTCAGCATACCAAGACATTTTGGACAACGCCATACTTCCAACTTTGTGGACACAGTTTGGGGAAGGCCCCTTTCTATTCCAGCATGACTGTGCCCCGGTGCACAAAGCAAGCTCCATAAAGACATGGTTGGATGAGTTTGGTGTGGAAAAACTTGACCGGCCCGCACAGAGCCCTGACCTCAACCCCATCCAACACCTTTGGGATGAACTGGAATGGAGATTATGAGCCAGGCCTTCTCGTCCAACATCGGTCCCTGACCTCATGAAGGTTCTACAGAATGAATGGGCACAAATTGCCACAGAAACACTCCAAAATCTTGTGGAAAGCCTTCCAAGAAGAGTGGAAGCTGTTATAGTTGCAAAGGGGGGACCAACTCCATATTAAAGTCTATTTTTGAATGCAATGTCATTAAATGTCCCTGTTGGGGTAATGGTCAGTTGTCCCAATGTTTTTGTCCATATAGTGTATAAAAACAGCAGTTGCAGCATCTCAAGGTCTGAATTTTGTCCTTTCTCACTTTGAATAAAAAGTTTGTCATACAGAGTCAGAAATTACATGCGCAGGTCTATTCGAGACTGTTGTAGTGTAGGAGCAAGGAGTGGGTAGAAAGAGTGAGACCGAGAGTGATTGAGTACACAGAAGAAGTTTGCAGCAGTTTGATCCATGTCGGTGTCAGTGGTTGCTGAGGCAGCAGAAAGCAGACATATTTACAGATCACTCACCACTAATGTACTCCACACCATTAAACCACTGCCGCCACAGCAGCCAGAGCTGTTGCCCCGGAGAACTCTCCTAACAACAGGCTGTTCCCCCACATTATAGCAGCAGAGGCTGCCATAATGCAGGAGTCAGTGGAGTACAAACACACAGATGAGGTACATGGGACTGAAGAGAATTGAATGTGCCCAGCTTGAACCAACTTACTGACAGTTATGGGTGGCAGTACTAAACTGCATTAAAGGGGTATGAAGGGTTTTTGGCTTTGATGAATGTTTTCAGGAAATACTGGGGAAAAAAACGGTATAAATGGTAGAACCCTTTACATCAGGGTTTATGAGCAAGATTTTTGTTGGGGGGGATCAACAAGATTTTTGTCAAGGGGGTGGGTGAATGGATTTTTTGTCAAGGCAGGGATGGTTCCTCAGTCGCTGTGCTATGTGTGTTAGGTTGGAGCAAAAATGGGGACCGTCTTGGGGTCCCTGAGGCCTGGTTTGCACTGCCTTAACTTTTAAAAGGTTCTTCACACTCCTCACACACCTTTCATGTACAAAAGCAGTTTTAAACTGGATCTATAAGACTGATGTACGTTAAAAAATGAAATCACTGCTATTTCTTTCAATCAGTTTTCTCTTGCTGAAATACATTCAGAAATCCATGTAACTGAGTGCGACTGAGTCAGTTGTCTTGCTGTATTCTTTGAGGTCTTCGTCCACCAAGCCTACCTTCCTTTGTATATGCTTGTTTTGAAAGTCCTAGCTGATCTGCCTAGCCTAACTGTTGATGGCTGTAAGAGTGAGTTACTATGTGCGCTGTAGCTGACTGTGATTCAATGTCAGCTAGATAGCACAGTAATAACCTAACTAAACAACATAGAGGTAGTTTAAACCTACTAACTTGTGTTTTTCAACTTTCATTAGTTGAACATAAAAAGTTAAACGCTGGAGTTCACTATTTACTGTTGTGTGATTTTCTTGATTTCACATGTATTGAGTACATATATTGTACTTTAGAAGCCGTTTAACACAGTTGTGCAGAACCATTTTTTCACAACATTCCCAAGTCTATCCAACTTTTCTTTTTTGAGTCTAGCAAACTTCAGACAATTAGAACAAAGATGCCACAAAGGGGTTTTTAATGATTCCATAGAATAACTACTTTTGGGACTGAACACACAGATGAGGTACATTTTTGTAAAAGAGATGTGTGAATGTGAATACCTTTTATAAACCTTCAAAAAAAATTGCTTTTTTAGCAATTTAATTCCTCTTCCAGAATATTTACATTATGTGGAGGTTCTTTAAATCTTAGGAATGTTCTTCACTCTCATACATCTCATTTACAAAAATGGTTCTCTTAGAACCATCCATTTAAAGGTTCTCTTAGGGGAACCAAAAGTGGTCCTTCTATCTCACCTTTTCTGGTTACTTTATTTTTAAGAGTGTGGGGTAAAAGGAAAACTGCATACATTTTTTTCCCAAGTATGATCCACTAAAAGGTTATATCTTCTATAGCAGAACCATTTCTGACCATTTTTCACTGTAGACAAACTCTGGCATGTGATCTGAAAAAGTCACAAAAAGGCAGCACTTGCATGAGGGTAATCCACATCTGTCCTGGAAATCTGAATGTGGTTTACTGGTGTTAAGTCTTCAAAGGATAGATCAGATATATATCTTAAACAGGAGATCAGATATCAGAAAAAATAAGTTCTGACTACCTGTCTAAATGAAATGAAAGCCCACGAGAAGAAGCTCAACGTTTAATGTGATCTCCGATGATGTCACATCTTTTAACCACACTTTTTTGATGGAACCAGATACTGGGAAAAACATGTTGCAAGACCCAGCACAATGGAAGGGAAACTCTTAATATCATGCTACTTGTGTGTGTGTGTGTGTGTGTGTGTGTGTGTGTGTGTGCTCAAGCCCCTCCTTTCGCCTGAATAAATCATTTGGTTAAAGGGTCCTTTGCAGAACCACTGAATGAGAGGCCTACTTAACTTTTCCCTTTACAACGTCACTCTCCACACAGCTGCCAAAAGCAAGGCCACGCAGTCAAGTCAAATATCGTGTTATCAGTGTGTGTGTGCTCTGTGTGCGTGTCCTGAAGACAAAGTGTGGTTAACAAAACCCCCCCGAGAGGCACATTTATTCCAGACATACGAGCTCTTAAAGCTCCCCTTTAGCTACGTGCTACTTGGACCTGAAATGCGCCGGTTTCGCCCCGTGGGCGACCATGTTTAAGAATAGCCAAATTGTTTCTGACCGAATCTGTCACTCCAGCTCCAGTCCCCACGCTGCCTACAGACACAGGGCGCAGCGCCGAATGGCAAACTTCATCTTCTCTTCGTTCACTCCTCCTCCGCTCAGCATCCCTCAATCCCTTGTCCATCGTTTCTCTCAGGGGTGAGCTAAGAGGTCCATCTGTCTGTAGCACTTCTTTGCATCATGAAGAGAAAGAAGCCAAGCACAGGTCACTAGTGCTGTACTGCAGGACTACTCCAGTGTTGCTGTACTGACCGTGAGGAAGTTTGGGAAGGGCCATAGTCTGAGTGAAATTAAAGTCTCATGCAATTAATTTACTGCCTGCCCTGGGTAACTAACAAGAAGGTGGCTATGACAAAACCCAAATTCTTAGGCACGGCTGCTTTATCCAGTCAGTTTCTGAGTAATGTGTTCTATCCTGACCAAAAACCAATTACCAACATAAAGCATAATTAAAATAAAGAGCAATTATGTACAGTCTAAAGCACAGAAGTTCAAGATAGCTGGCTTGTAAATTATCTGGACTCTACACACCTGCTCTCTGAATAGGATGCAGCTAGGACAGGGGAGGTGAACTGCGGTGCTGAAGGGCTACTGTCCAGCACAATCAGGTGATTCTCCTGCTCTAGCTTACCTAGTCAATCCGACAGCAGCGCTGCAATGTAACAGAATACCAGTATTTGGAGTGCGTATTCAGGATGCAGAAACAAAATACCTGTTTCTCAGTAAAAAGAACATGTAATCCATCAATAGTTGTTTATTAACTATCTACAAATCAGTGCATGGCATAACAAATATGCTTGGATGAACCCCAAATAGGAAATCTTCATATTACTTCTTTAAACACTCAAATTCCTGCTAAAGCCTGAGTATACTGATAAATCTAAATGTGAACTAAGTGTAAAGTGTCTGTTTGTCACACGTGAACACACCACAGCACAGCACACAGTGTGAACAGCACTGTGTTCCCTGCATTCAACCATACACACAGTACACAGTGAAATGAGACAACGTGCCTCAAAGACCATGGTGCAACACAGAGCAGAACAGAACAGAGCAACATCACAAGTTAGAGGACATGTTCTCTTGTGATAGGTTTAGCATTCATGTACTGGACTCATGATCAGGGGATTGTGGAAGCAGCAGTGCAAAGAAGCAGATGCAAGATAAAAAGAGACAATTTTAGAACTTAATTGAAATAAGCAAATCTTTTGTGAAACATGTTAACATATTAAGAATAACATGAAGAAAACTTCCAACCAACAACAGCATGAATTAAGTGAAATTTACAACAGCAAATGCCTTATGAATATTTGTTTATATTTTATTCTGAACATGTTACTGAATACACTTACTGTATTCAGTATTTAGTCATCGCTACTTTTTTAGTATATTCTGCCTAACTTGGCCAAACAATAAACTGTGGGGATGAATTAGGTGTGTCTGAGTAGAAAAATCACAAAACTGAGCTTTATCTAAGTAATGTGCTAGACTGTCGTCAGTGTGTTTAATATGGTGACACTCTAACATGTGCACCTAAGATAGTCCTTTTTTTCATAAATTAATTTGAGAAGTTGTATTCTGAGATAATGATGCGCCAGGCAGAAAGTTTACCTTGTTTGCATGGGTACAAGGGTGTTTTGCCAGTCGTTTTACTTATCTTAGCAAACTGATTTACAAACTGCTATAATATACATACAGTGACATCTTTTGTTACAGATTAACATTTTGTTAGTCTAAAATAAGAAGGCAGAAGTGGGCATATGAGGTTATGGATTAGTAAAACTTAAACTAAAGAATCGAATTTAAAGATTAATTCACTGTAGAGGCTTGGTTAAGAGTGCAAACTGCCTTGTGATAGGATTTTTCAGAACCATATGCTTTTAGTGCATCAGTTCAGTTATGGTTCATTCATCCTACCAATGGCTGATGAGTGGTGGTTTAAAAATGCAGATGAGATGTCTGAAGTAGCATGGTATGGTGTAGAAAGAAATATGTAAAGAGGATGAGTATGAAACCCAACAAAGCATTTTTCATATCTCTCATCGTGTAGCATTGTCAAGCTTCAATATGCTCTTCAACCTAACACGCAGCCATTAAAAGCAAAACTAGCTTAGGGAGGCACCATATCGTTCTTTTGTCAACATGCGGCACAGCTGGAGGTTAAAACCTGGATCCTAGCTGTAGGGAGAATCGCAGTTGTACTGAGCGCTGCTTTGAACAGCTACACCCTCTGGGCTAGGATGTGCATTATTGATCTAACACATACCATGTGCAGGAGCACACACATGGACCTCAGAATAATGCACTGAAAATGCAGTGCAAACTACCATGTTATAGTAGCAAGCTTTAAGTAGTAAACTTTTCACAGAAAACGAATATTCATACACAACCTTTTCTAATTCTCATTTCATGAGACCATGTCAATTTTTGTAAGTAATACTGTTATGTCTGTGGAAATGTGGCATATTAAATAACATAATGAAGTAAGTTCAGCTCTCAAACTGTGATGATAATTTGTTGTTGGCTCTCTGCACACCTAACTCTAATGAAGACAGAATATAGTTCAGATAACACAGAATAGTGGTTGTGAGCATTTAAAAAGAGCCTGTTAACAGCAACCAGGTTTGCTACATTAAAATTATTCACAGAGTTGCATTTGATGGGCACAGAGCTAACAACTACACAGAGAAAATCAGTCAGGATAGCCTAAATAAACCATGTACTAGCAATTTAATTCACCAGTCAAGTACTAGCAATCTAACTCACCAACCAAGCATTAGCAATCTAACTCACCAACCGTGCACTATCAACCCATCAGCCATGTACAAGCAACTCACCAACCATCAACTAGCTATCTAACTCACCAACCATGCATTAGCAACCCACCTACCAAGTACTAGCAACTTGCCAACCATGTACAAGCAATCTAACTCCCAAATCATGTACCAGTGGCAACCAAACATGTACTAACAAGATTATCCAAATGTGGACTAGCAACTACCAACCAAAACCAGGCTACTAACCATGCACCAGCAAGCAAACTCACCAACCATATACTAGCAAGCTAATGCACAGAAGTGCAGCCTACTGTAATAACCAGACACAGATCAGCATTCAAAAATATTCAGAGTCACATACACTGGCACACTGAGAGACGTGGGAGAGAGGGCACACATGTAATCACACAGTCACACAGTGAGAGGCTGGAAGCCACAGGAAAATCTGCTCATGTTCCCTGTTCACCTGATGAATCACCACACTCCCCCGAGAAACATCATCTACAATCTGCAGACACGGCCACTGACAGAGAACCATTTAGCTCTCTTCTCTCTACCTCACGCTATCCTTCTGTCTCTCTCTACTGCGCTCTCTCTGTCTGCTGTCTTCTCCATCTCTTTTCTCAGTGAATGGATGTTTCTGTCAAGCACATGTCTGACCACTACTAACTCATTTCTCTGGCTCTCCCTCTCTCTGTCTCTCTCTCTCTAACTTTGCTTCCCTCAAGGTCATGGTTGGCTCTGCACTCGTTGCCACGGCAGTCATCTGTTTCCCTGCCAGGCTCTTTTGGCACAGTAGCCTGGGTCAGACCCTGAATCTTGCCTGGCTGGGCAGCCTCTCTGACCCTCACTACTCCATCTCCATGGCACCACCTTGTCAATTTCACACCACAGCCGCTGCTCAGATGTGCCCAGAGTCATTGAGAACTCAAGGGCACATTGTAGAAGATATGGCTGATGCCACTTATGCCTCGTTTCCTATATTTTGCCTCTAAATTCAAACAGATGATGCATTACAGACAACTCAGAAAGGTTGAATATTCAGCCTCCTACTAGTAAAGGTGTAATGGAATGCCATTTCCAGTAAGCAGACTTAGCCAGAATTCAACAACCCCAACTTCCCTGAAAGGAAGTGATGCAAACTTGCTGTCACAAAACAACAATGCTGTTGATGTAAATACTCCTCATAGGACAATGTTCAGCTATTTAATTTACATTCCTCCATAGTATAATATGCTTTCAGAGGCAAGTGTGTATTTATTTTGGAATCTTTTTGTATACCTACGAGAGCCATTTTCTTTGTTTATGCATCATCTTTTCAAGCGCCAGACACTTCCCATATGCACACATTTAGAGGTAGCTGGAAAAGACAGAATGCTCCAGCAGTTCTTCAGAATGCTATAAGAGTACAATTGTATTCAACATTTCACATACCATGCTGGACTAAATCCAGTTAAACACATTTAATTATGCTCTCTTTGGAATAAAACATGCAGTCTTGGAATAAAACATGTCCACAATATGCTCAAAAAGTGGGTTGTGCCACATTGTGATGAAATCCAGACATAAGTAGACTCTCAATTTGACATCAGCATTATTATTTTATAAAGAGCCTTGTAACCTTGGTACGTATATTATGGAATATTGAAGTAACTTAATTAATGCCAATATTATGCGAATAATCGTTCTTTCGTTCTCTTTCAAGTGCCATGCCATGTGATTATTGTCATGTCGGGTGGTGCTGTAGAGACGCACTGCAGGACCAACCTAAGTTTTACTGACAAAGTCTTTAATGAATCCAAAACACAAGAAAGAGCTTACCGAGCTCCCAAACACAAATACGACAGTCCACACTCAGATACCCAGTCGTTCCAGGAGATTCCACACTTCTGCATGAATGAACACGAGCTGAGGTACTGTTTGGGGCTATCCAGCCTGTCGCTAACAGAGTGTTAGCTGTTAGTTAAATGTTGTTATGGGTTGGATCTGGGTGACCACGCGCCGTTCCTCTGTAACGGCGGTGCTTTTAAACCTAACTGCAATGTAAAACACATGGACATGTCATCAGGTGCCTAACAACCCAGCTAATGTGTTCACTACTAACACCTGGGTTGTAGACTCCTGATGACATGCTAAACAACAAATTAAGAACACATATATACACATCTAACATTAAAATATTAATATTGTGTAGGTGCCCTTCGTGGCACCAAATCAGCTGCGAACTATAGAGGCAAGACCTCTGAGGTATCTGGCACCAAGATGTTATCATCAGAACCTTTAAGTCTTGTAAGTTATGAGGTGGAATAGTTTGTCCAGCACATCCCACTGTTACTCAGTCAGATTATATCTGGGGAACTTGGAAACCAAGTCAGCACTCATGTTCGTCAAACCATTCCTGAATGATTTTTGCAGTGTGGTTGGGTGCATTATCCTGTTGAAAGAGGTCACTGCCATTTAGGGAATAGTGTTGTCATGAAGGAGTGTACTTGGTCAGCAACAATGATTGGTAGTTGGTAGCTATCAAAGTAACATACACATGAATGTCAGTAGCCAAGGTGTCCCAGCAGAACATTGTCCAGAGCATCACACTGCCTCCACCAGCTTGCCTTCTTTCTTTAGTGCATCCTGATGCCATTTCTTTTCCAGGTAAGTGACACGAACGCATGCATTTTGGAGATCCTCGGACACAGTCGTCTAACAATCATAATTTGGCTCTTGTCAGTGTCACTCAGATCTTTGCGCTTTCCCATTTTTCCGGCTTCCAACACATCAACTTCGCTTGCTGCCTAATAACCCACCCTTTTGACAGATGCCACTGTAATGAGATAATCAATGTTATTCACTTCACCTGTCAGTGATTTTAGTGTTCTGACTGATTGGTGTTCTTTGAACACCACATAGAGAGATTTAACATAAGAATAATGGAGAACAACAAAACCTCAGTATATGAGACCTTTACAGTACAAAGTAAAGACCAGTTTAGCATACTGAACTAGATGATGAATCTTTTGATGTGCTTGAAGTTGGGTAGTATTGCCACTCTTGCTAATAATCTGTTTTATTTACAGACCAGTATGTACCACTGTTATCTAGTGGTTTCCAAACAAAATATGGCCAAAATGGCATTTATTTTTATAAAAATAAAGTACCTCTTTTTCCTTCAAACAGGTGTTAAATTAGTAAGTAATATTAGGAACTAGCCCAGGTGGTATTCATATTGTTTAAATGCCAAGAAGTTAAAATACCAGCTACAGAGTAAAACTGTGAAACACAACTGAATTTTGCAGATTATAATTGTGTCTACATGTACAATATATCCCAACTTTAGAGTCAAGAGAAGTATATGGATCAGGCATGCATATGCTTTGAGTTAACACAATCTGTAGGATATGGGATTACAAGAATAAAGTTACGCTGTCAGTCAGAACAGGTACTTTGATTAACTAGCTCAAGTAACAAGGATATTCTTTCCCTATTTAAACAGAAATGTGTGTAAGTAATGACCCAAAATAGAGTTAAAACTGATTGCGCAGTTGTAGCCTAGATAATTAGTGAAGTTATATCGATATTGCCATAAACTTCATCATTCCAGCAGTGTGAGGACTCACTTTGAAGTCATCAGCAAAATAATAAAGGGCCTCATCTCTGTTGGCTCAATTTGAATCACTCTGACTATGTCTGTCCTGTTTGTGCTCCATGATTCTAACGGGCTAATTACCATCTCTTGTGCTAACTGGCTATCAGCATGCAATTTTATTTTGATGAAGAGATGGTCTAAAGCTGCACCTCATATAAATTAGTCTGAAAAAAAAAACTTTAGTTAGTGATGGGGCTCAGCAAGACAGAAAAACACGTCTATCCCCAGACCTTAGACTGTGCACCGAAGGCCTGGTGGGCCAAGCTAGATGAGCTCATTTTTTATGTTCCTTTGAGAGTCAAACTGCAATATGCTGTATAATATTTTACCCTGGCAGACCCGAACTGTGTCCAGAGCTATCCTTCCTTTCTGGACAGTAGTGAAGAAAGTGTGGCAGTTTTCCCTCCATCTTCATTGCAAATGAAGTGAAAGGATAAGAGGAAATATGGTAATGTGGCAGAACTGAGGTCCATAATAAAGCCTCAAGGCTGCCGGACTGTGAAATATGCAACTTGAGATCTGACCCCACATACTGGTCACTCTACCACTGCGGGGTATCAGTGAATCACTTATACACACACACAGACACACAAACACGCACGCACGCACACACACACACACACATAGAAGACATATATTGTATATCCTGAATACCTACATAGTGAACTTCTATTGATAAACTATTAATAATGTGTATTACATGTGGACTGGGAGTGTGCTCACTAATTTGAAACTTCATACAAGTGCCTTTAGAATCAGATATTTTTCACAGAAGAATGGGTGGATTTTCAGTTCATATGTAACTGCATAGATTTTCAAGATCCCCTCTTGCAAGATTCTACCTCAATGCTAAAAATGCCATCACTGGACTTTTAGGGATTTTTTGCACTTTGTATTAACATACAAAGTTTCAATGTTTCAATGTGTGAATGGTATCTGGCCATAGTATGGAAGGATTCCATTTGCACTTTTCATTAAAATGCATTCCCTCTGTGACCAAATGAGAATATCAGAATTTACTTTCCGTCATAAAAAATACATGAGTGGGCTGATAAAAAGTATAAAAAGCACATCAACTATTAGAGCGGTGACCATTTGGTGACCAAATCAGGACACCGAGAGCTTGGTCCTCAGTGATGCCACAGCCATCCGTGGCTGGGAGTCCAAGAGGGCCTCTCCCCCACCCCCTGATACCCTGCGTGATGTTAGCCAGTGTGGGAATGTGCAAGGAGGCGTGAAAGAACTGGTAGTTTGTTCTTCTCCAAGCATGTTGAACTGTCCAGTGACATTAGCAGCAGTTCAAAACAATTCATGGCTGATTTCATACCACTTAGAGGAAGCACATGCTAGCTTTCACCCTCCCGGTGTTGGTAGAGATAGGCTTAGCTAGTGGGTGGAAACTAACAATGAGAACTAGGGGGGAAAATGGTTAAAAATAAAGCCCACACTCACAGAGAAACTACATTGTACCCAATGTGAAGGACTGAACAAAAAAAGCTAATGCTAGTCGCAAAAATAAACAAACAAAGAGAAATACCATCATTTAGGCCACAGAAATAAAAAATTAAGATGCATAAAAGAATCATTTTATAATTACATCTTGGCAACCTGCACTGAAATCAAATCGAATCACCAACGGTGAGCTGAATCACACAACATGAATTCTTATGCGGCCACTTAAAGACTCCAGCAGAGTTATGGTCCTCTTCTATCGCTCCAGAGCAGGTCAGTTCATAATGAGAAGTTTATGAGAGCACTCCTCCACAGTTGGAGAGATAGATAGAGTGAGTGAGAGAGAGAGAGAGAGTGTTCTCACACGTACTTGGCCAAACAACAGGCACATTTAGAGCCAAAATGGCAGTATTAATTATTCATAGAGCTGGGAAAATAGGCCTTTGCAATATTTATCCGTGATATTGACTTGACAGTGAGCGACTGGCAGAGCAGTCACCCAGCCACACGCTGAGGAGGGCTCACGACCCCCGCAGCTGAGCGTTCCAGCCTTCCCACGGGCCAGATTCAATTAAAGAATACACACACAGACACATATACACACACACACACACAAACACATTAACCACACTCTTGCACAAACATACATGACTTTTAAACAAATATTCATGACTTGACACACACAAATGACTGCAGATTTGCAAATACACACAAACAGAATCACACACACACACACACACACACATTTATTAGATTACTGTCAATCAGTAATATTCTTGTCTGGAGTCCAAGAGAGCATAATTGGCCCTCCCTCCTCCCCCATCACACTGCTAGCCAGCATGGGTGATTGTTATCTGACTTAGAAGAATTGGCAGTTAGTCCTCCCTTCCACGCACACTGAGCTGTCTGATGATGTTAAGTTATAGGTTAATGTGATAGGTGGAGACCTACTTAGATAGTGGAAATGGGGAAAAATTCCAAAAAGTAAAAATGTTCAAGTGGAAGTGAAATGAAAGCTTTTAATTCGCCAGATCAAGCGTGGTCACTGAGGGTTATATCTAGGCAGCAGAAAAGCACTTACAGTCACTTGAAGATGACACAGATCTTGTGACTGGTATCAATATTCAGATGATGCCAGCAGAAAATGCTGGGAACGATGTCTGAGGTCAAAAATAAGGACAGCGATAGTTCTGTTTTTTATATTTTTTATGAAAAAAAAAAGTATTTCTCCTACCAGTATTCAGTACTGGTAGGAGAAGAGAAAAATTGGCACCATGCCATCTCTGCTATCACTGCTAAGCGTCCCTCATTAAAGGCCACACTACAGGAGCTCGCCTGCCTAAAGTAACAACATCATAACGAACAGCAGGCCTAACCCTGTGTTCAGAGGTGCAAAATAATGGTGCTCCTCGACGATCTCTGAGAACACACACATACACACACACACACACACACACACAGAATTTAACAGTATACAAAGAATACTGGAGCTGAATACACAAGTGAAAGAAACAGCAGCAGCTTCTGATTGCCCTGAGGAAACAGCCCCCTCCCCTTCCTTCTTCTACGATCCAGCTGTTTGTTTGAATTAAACATCATTTAAATGTAGACTGGGTTTGTGCATGTAACTGGAGCAGCAGAAAAAGTCACTTTGATAAATAATCAGCGGCAGCCCGAGTGCAGAGTGTGTATAGATTGTTGCTTTTGGGCCGTTTATAAAAAATGCCAGCACAGTGAGTTAGATTTGAAATGCCATCTAACCCATTGTGCAGTGGATGCCTTCTTGCCTGATCTGATTAGGGTGCGTAATGGAATTGAAATAACATTATTGTACATCATTGAACACTGGGGCTGTATGTCAGAGCAAAGGTGCAGGTGTGTGTGTGTGTGTGTGTGTGTGTGTGTGGGTGTGTGTGTGTGGGTGTGTGTGTGTGTGTTTGGTGGACAGCAGCATTTAGATCCTTTGAGTCCACTGCTTGTAATGGATGGATGATCAAAGCTGAGGACACCTTCCCAACCTTCTGAGCTCCCAGTTGAAGAGGAATTTTCTTTGATTTTTTTACTGGTCAGAGGTTGGAAATTTAAAGTTGAACTCGGCATACTGATAGCATATACAGCCTCACAATCTATGTGCAACACACATAACCTTAACAACAATGATATCCGGTTATCTATTTATTGCATACTTTGACCCATTGAGATTTATGTTGCAAAAACATTGATAGTAAACCTTTACATTGTTTTGGTGGCGGTGGTGAATGCTACACCTCATGCGTAAAATGATGCACTGAATGGAAACACTCGAGACCTGATGTTACAAAGACATTTGTAAGTTGGGCGGATGCACAAATAATTAGCTTGTTCAAACTCTTGTTAAGGTGTGAGCTACACAGAATGACAAATTGAAGCTAGTAACTGGTGAGCTAGATTTTAAACGAACATTTCAGTCTTGCAATAGTAAAGAATAATAATTACGTCTGCCTGTAGGTCTAGTTTTTCTTCTCTGCAATGTATTGTTCATTTCTACTTTTCGTTCTCTTTCCTCAAGCCAGTTTGAAGGCCTAGGAGCAAAGAGCAAAGGAAACACAGGAGGAGAGGGTTTGTAATCTAGTTTAGTGTGTGTGTGTGTGTGTGTGTGTGTGTGTGTGTGTGTGTGTGTGTGTGTACACGTGTGTGTGTGTGTGTGTGTGTGAAAGATAGAGAGACTTTCTGCTGCTTTATTCATGACTTTGGGCTGCTATAACAAAGACCAAACTCTGAGCACACTATAAAGAATACAACAGTCAGGCAACAGGTCACCCCACTGGAAGCAGAGAGGATGATATTGGGGCTGAAGGTTATAAATGTATAATGGAACGCCCTGGAAATCCATGTGGATTCTGTGAGAAAAACCGAACCATTGCAGCTCCATTGGCTCACATCATACCAAGAGACGATGGCCTGGGGAGTAGCGCAGTGTCTGGCAAATACTGTATCATATGATTCAGATGAACACAACAGACTTTGATCACCTTTTATTTGCCAGGTCTTATGCAAAACCCTCTCTCTTAGGCCTTCATATTTCAGCTTACAATTAAATAAATTACAGGGTCCAGCAAAATCAGTGAAGATGCACTCTCAACCCATCCAGTGGATTTAAAGGGGCAATGTCTTTTTTCAACCCAAAGACATCACAAAGTCCACTTGTGATGTTTGTGTGGGTTTGTACACCACAAACTTTTATAATTATATATTTTATAACTTTATAAAAAATTTTACATGACCATTTTCCAACCTCTCCTACTGTCAAGACTGAAATATGTGAATGACCAACGCACTGATTGACTGCCCTGTATTGTACTTCAATCAGGAAGCAGTCCAGGCTAAAACACTGCTTTCGGCCTGCTGTATATGTAGGTAGGTGTAACGTGTGTCAGTTCACCTGTGTCTTGTTGTTGTCTCCTCCCCTGCCCAGGTATATACCCCTGTGTTTCAGTATGTCTTTGTGTATTCCCTGTTAACTTTATCTCTAGTTGTGTCGCCTTGCTCAAGTCTTAGTAAACCTCTCGGATTATTACGGGTTTCAGTTTGACCCTTTGTTAGTGTTTTGTCAGTACCATTGGTCTTTGTGCCTAGCTTGTGTCTTTTTTTTAAACCATTTGGATTGTCTTGTGTTTCTATGGTCATTTTTTACTTGTCAATAAAGTTTAGTTTTCTATTAAATAAACCCTTTAAGTTCACAGAGATTGGCTTTTAGCAAAAGAGGGCAGTAGTGAGTTACAGGAGAGAAGGAGAGACCTTGTTTGTCTTGTGTGTGTTTTTTAGATCAGCTCTGTGTAGGGACAGGTTTGTTTTCACCAACAGAAATAGCTTTGCTGTTCCTGTTTACATCTCCTAATGAACTCCTCTGGCTGAAATCTCCATTCACTTAACATAATGTAATATAAACATCGCTGCACGCCAGTAAACACAGCACGGTTGCAAGTCCTTGCCGAGTGTAAGCTGTGGGATTTTACACCTTCCAGCACACTGTCACCTCACTGCTGATACGTGTTCTGGTAAATATAAGCATAGTGTAAATATAGTTTAAAGGAACTGTTTGGCAAAATAATTCTACATTGTTTTTCCTCTTACACCTAATGTAGTCAATTAGCTAAGACAAGTTGGTTGTCTGAGGTTTGCTTCTTTAGTTTTGTTCTGGAGCTACAAGGTTGCAACTAACAAGAAAGGGAAGCCCATGTTGACGTATTAAAGTAGAAATGTTTGTATTAATGAGTTTATGTGCAAAAATAGTCATGGTTAATTTGTACATGCCAACATGTACATGAGTTTCTACCTCTTTTACTCCTTGATATAAAACAGGCTGTTTTTACAAATGTGCCTTTATGACTTATTTATGGAAATGACCTCTCGTCTGATTGTCTGTCCTGTACTGTACTGTACTCAAAAAACAGTTTGTCATGATGGTGCAGTGAGGGAAATGTACAAGTGCATGACGAAAGTGTGCTTTTATTCCTCACAAAACCACAACAACCAGTTCAGTCGTGGCAGAACAACAGAGGGTAAGCAGGAGAACAGAAAACAGGCCAAAGTCCGAGGGGGTTAAGGAAAAGCTAGTACACAAGGAGGCTCGAGGAGCCTACTAGCATGCGACATGACCTGCCTGCAATACAAACAATCAAAACAGAGAACGGACACCTCTGGGTGTAGGAGTACACGTAATCAAAAGACAGCAACAAAAGATGGCTCAGTACTCCAGTCAGTGGAGTAGATGTGATGAAGTCTAAGCTGAAACACTCCATCAGTTTAAATGGGCAGAGTTAAACTGGTGCAGGCTGAATAGGCGGATATATGTTTTGTGACATCACAAAAACAATGAATCCAAATGAGTTGCAGCTTAGTTTCCATCTGGAATGGGAACGACTGGTATATTTTGAAACTTTATCAATGTTTCCACAACACATCAATCTCTCTCTTTTTTAAGTGAGTTTTTCATGATATAGGCCCTATAAGTAATTTCAAATAGACCTACTTATGTGGTTTCTGTTACTGGTATACAGCAAGGGTTACTGGTATACTGCCCCATTCAAGCAGTCTTTTTCTGCTCAAAAACATCTGACTCAACTCTGCTGAAGGAACAGTTTGGCAAAAAAACTAATTTACATAATTTCTTACTTGCCCCAGATGTAGTTGATCTGCTAAGACATGTTTGGTGTCCCAATTTTGCTTCACTGGAGCTACAAGGCAAAGTTGCTACAAGGCAAACACTAGAAGTCAGAAATCACCCAAATCTTTGATGTAAATGCACCCCCAAAAACCTCTATTAACCCATGTAAACCACAAACCACATCCAGCTCTTCATTAAGGTGGTGCAAACTGGTAGATGTGGTTTTGGACACAGTATGACTTACTGTGAGCAATAAAAATAAACAAAACTTCACTGCTACATTTCGGACCACACCAGGACTGATCTTGGAACAGATTTATTATGAGGGCGCACTGTAGCAAAAACTGATTCTAGATCAGCTCGCCTTTACAGTGCTCCTCCTGAGGCGGTTGATGAAAACAGTGTTTGAAACAGATGAAAACAGTTTTTAGCTTTTGAACAAAGCAAACCTGTATTCATTTTTACTGATATTTTTCATTCAGTGTCAGAAACCACTGAAGCTTCCAGTGCCAAATTAATGATAAAAACTCCAGACACTAAATGTGTCTTAGCTGATCCATTATATTTCGGGTAAAAGGGAAAATAGGTATTAGCTTTTTCAATTAACTATTTCTTTAACATGACATGATATTTTTCAGAAACCATCTCAGTCTCTATAGGCAGAAGGAGAGAAAGCTAGACCGCAGACTTTAAACAAAACAATGTAACCAGTGCACCATCTCTATCTCTGATCCAGGACTCTTAACACTAAACAGTTCTCATATGATGGTTCCAACATTGCATTATCATTTCCTCTCTCTTTCTTTGATACAAAGTGTATAGTAGATGATCACAGTACTGTCCGGTCTAAAATAAAGTCATGCTCACTTAAGGAAAAAGATGGATCTAGAAATGGACAAACGGATGGGTGGGTGGATGGATGGAAACATCTCTTTATTCTTCTCTGACTGTGACAAAGCGGTGGGCTCACGACCTTCAGGGAAACGCTTAACGCCTGTGTCAGTCGCCAAGATGTCACCAAGGGACGCGGTTACTATGGAAACAAAACAGAAACATGCCCTCGGACTCTGCTCCATGTCAGTGGCCACAATTAATTACAGAATCTACTAGCCCGGGTATAAATACAGTAGTGCTATAAAATTTGTGTGCGCGCGTGTGTGCATAAGTGTGTGACCGAAAACTCTAAGCTTGGCTACTGGCTTGAGGAAAGGAGATAAGGTGTTTAAAGAGTCCCGGTGTGTATTCCAGTCCCACCGTAGAGTGTATGTTTGGCCATATGTTATCCTAATGGCTACAGGAGCTCCCATAACCCACTCACACAGCTCACACACAAATGCACAAATGCACGCACACTCACACACACCTCTTCTCAATGATCGATATGTAATGATTAAAATGATTAATAGTGGGGCTTGGTATGCCCTGACTCTAATCCATCTATGACAGACAGTGTGTATAATGAGAGGCTGGATATAGCATCCATCCCAGTCTCCCTGCAGACACACCAGACACCCCACGGCCACCTTAACCAACTAACCCACTTTCACTGAGACGGGAGAGGAGGGTGTGTGTGTGAGAGAGAGACAGAGAGCAAGAGAAAGAAAGAAAACTAAAAAGAGAACACACGAGTAATGATTAAGGATGATCTATATAGTGAAAACATTGCAAAAACGGCATCCACTGTTATACCAACAGACACATATCGACAGTAAAAGAGTGTTTGTTGCTTTACTTGTTGTGTTGGAGTAAAGAGGCGAGAATGTATCATGTGTATGTTTGTACTAGCAAGTCATTTCTCTGAAAGGCAACAATGTGATAAACCCTGTTTGCTTAGTATGTTTTCTTCAGTGCATGCACAAGATTGCTGCCTCGAATTTCTTGCGTTTGTCTGAAACATAGATTATGCGTATCCTCTGAAATTAACACAATGCAACCCCAATCTGCAATACCAGCATAAACAGTAGAGGCAGTGTACCATAGTGTGATGTGTTGTCAGCAGCAGACTAAACAAACCATGAAAACAGCCAATTCTAGCATGTGTTTCTGCTGTTTTCTCACCATAAACAGTAATGCCGTCTCCTCATCTGTTGTCATTGTTGTGCTGAATCAGAAGAAGTCAAAAACAAATGGCATGCAGACATATACAGCGGTGAAGGGCAAGAATACTGCAGCCCTAATGTTACCTCTAGTTCACATACAAAGGTGCTGCTATTTCAGCTCAAAGAGATGTGATAGAGTAATGACTGTTATGTAGACGTTGTCTGCGTCGAATCTCATGGAACTCTGGGACTCTTAACAGACTTCTCTCCTGAAGCGGTTCAGTGTGCACAGAGCTTACGTCACTCTGACATGTTAGCATTTCAGTTCTCAGCTGGATCAAAAGATAATGTAAACGAGCTTAGCGGAAGACAAAGGGATTGAGGCGGACCGGATGACCTAATTTCAGAGACAATAGCATCTCCCCAAACATACTGACACATTGCTGAAATACACTGCAATGTGGGATAAAGTTGTTATTTAGAGTGTGTGTGTATGTGTGTGTATGTGTGTGTGTGTGTGTGTGTGTGTGTGATGGATTGACTCAGTACTAGCTGGCTATTTGTGGCTATCTGAAACCAGTGTTATCTGGTCAGCATGTTTGACTCTAGTGCCCCCCTATAGACAAATACAAACGACTCAGCTGCGCCCACACCCACAAACTTATTGAGACACATACATTGTAGACAAAGAATGGGAAACACCCGATAACAGGGGTGACATCTGAACTGATTACATCTCAGTTTAAAAACCATATAAACATTCATATTGTTTTCCTTTCAATCCTATTCCTTAAAAGCTTCTACTAATTGCTCAAATATTTAAAAAGTAAGTATTAAGAAGTAACTGGTGATAAGATGCAAAACTGTAAATAAACCAGATTAAAAAAAATTTTTAAAAAAAACCTTTCATAATTGTTTCTTGCTGTCTACTGAGCCGTTACTGTTGTTTACTTTTTTGGATGGGGTTTGTGTAGAGAAAGCCTAAGGAAGCTCAGTTATTTGAAAATCTTGGTGATTTCTACACTAAAAATAACACCAAACATCGAATTCCAAGAAGGAAGCTGTTAAACCCTCACCAATTTTTATTGCAAAAACTGAAATAAAGAAGGAACTAACAAAAATGCGGCCTTGGGAACAAGGCCAAAATCTGCTCATTTTATCCCCTTGTTGTGATGTCAGCGCTCTTATCAGCTCTTTATTGGCAAATTATTAGCAAAAAGCTGTTTTTATGTAATTAAAAGTATATAAACATTGCAAAGAATGACAAAGTGTTCCCAGACTCCATATGTATCTTACACTCTATTCAGGACTAGAACTTTAAATAAGGTTGTGCACTGGATTTGGCTGCCATTCTCATTCTCGTCCCAACCCACCAGAACACATGCATCACCCTTGTCAGGTTTAACCGCTACAGTGGGTCCTAGAGAAAACTGACTAAATACTTTCACACAAGCCGTCTTCAGAGTAAGCAGCCACATATTAAATAATGGATTTGGGATGAAGATGCTTTTTAAAAAGTCTTCAAAGCTTTGGCACATAAAACAGTTGTGATATCCATTTTACATCAGTGGAGACACTATTCAGCAGATCCACCAATCCACTGTGCAATTACAAATGAAGAATGAACAGAAAGCTCAGAGAGACTCTTCCATTTTTGTACAGCTTTCATTTCTCTTCCTCCCTCCATCTCTCTCTCTCTCTCTCTCTCTGTCTCTCTGTCTGTTTGAACATTGCGCTGTTTGATAGGGCTGACCTTTTCATGCCTCTTGAGTTTGAATAGATTTGACTCCTTTTCTATGAGCTGCCATCATAGCAGTGTTCAAACAGACACTGAGACAGATACAGGCAGCCGCATTACATACACACATATGCCATTTAGCACAAAGTGAAACTCACAGGCACACACACACACACACACACACACACACACACACACATACCCATACACACAAACATAGTCCAGTGCACTAAGCTGGACTGCGGGGAGCGAGTGAGCAGGAGAGGAAGCCAGAGGAAGGACACAAAGCTCTTCACACTCAGAGGCCACATCCATCAACTGGACAGCTCTGCGTAAAATGTGTGTGTGTCTCGGGGCTGGAAGGTAACATGGGTATATTAGAGCCAGTGGGGGCTTACGGGCTGAACAAAGATGACAGAAGGAGAGGTGGCTATAAACAATAGAAAAAAAATGTAGGCTACAAGTTCCTAGACTGATGTCTTACAGTGCTCTAGTTTAATTCTCCAGTATTCATTCAAGAATCTGACATGAGAATATACATACTTTGGCCACTTTATTGCTTGTAGGTCCACCTTTCTGAGGTACATCAGAGACTCTACATCTTCTTTATCCTCTAGCCTTTCATCAACGGTCAGAAACTGACCTCAGTCTAGAAAAGAACTCAGTCTAGCTGTTATGTAGCACCACATGCACTACTGTACCACTGCCATATCTGTATCACTGCTGTGTTGCATGTAGGGTGGCCATATGTCCAGCTTTTGGATGGACAGTCTGTCTTGTAGCTCTCTGTCCTGCCTCCAGCACAACTTCTGGATGGACGCCTATTTGACCTCGTTTTGATGGGATTGAAGAAAAACTATGTGCTCATTAATTCAGTTTTGGAGTGCTAGAACACAATTTAGGCACTTTTTCATAGGCATACAGTGCTGTGCTGTACCTAAACCATACTACGATGGCACTTTGATTTTCCAGTATATCTCAGCACGGCAATGGTGTTTGTGACGCGTCAGCACCACAATTCACTTCCCACAGTTTATGACCAGTCATTGTCCCAGAACCTGTTCAAGTTTGTCTGTCAGAGCTAGTCTTTTATTATTTATAGTCTTGTTTGAGTTTTTTTTTTTTTTTTCTCAGCATTGTTTAGCCATGTGATGAAAACCTAACCCAGCTAACTGGTTAGCGAAGTCCTGGTACACTTTAGCGTTTCTCACATTGTTAAACATACATTTGTGAGCGTATTAGAAAACTCACACTGAAATTTATCTTCATTATAGTAGGCCCCTTAGTTGCGGATGGTCCATCATGATCATCATCATCCACAAAGAATATCTGATCAGCTGTGGCCCTGGTCAGAAACAGAAACTAAATGTTGTGTGTGTAATTTTGAAATGGATTCATGCATTTCAAGTACATTAAATAACAAAAAAATGTCTTTATATTTGTTACCCCTCACTGCCTCCTTTGATCTCATTAATATATACATATTGGGAACCTAAGGCCAGAGCTCTTTGCAGTCCAGTCAAGTTCTTCCACAACAAACTCAGTAAAGCATTTCTTTGAAGACTTCATTTTTGTTTACGGGGGACATTGTGATGGTGAAACAGGACAGGACCCAGCTACCAAACGCCACCAAATATAGATGGGACTATGTATTCAGACATGTAGAGTCCTCCTGCTATCTCACCAGACCATCAGATAATGAAACATAATTAACGTGCACACTTCCACTGGCACCAATAATTTCTGTGTGTCGAACCCCTTAAACTCAACATATAGTACATTTCTAGTATTTGAGATGCATTACTTCAGAATTTGTAGTAATTACCAAATAGCAAGTCTTAAGATTATTAATTGAATAATAAGGGGATAAATATACACTGGGTTAATTTACAATAGTATAGAGTATAATTTATTCAGGGGCAGCTGGTGGCCTAGTAGTTAGGAAGTTGCCCTTGAGATCAGGAGGTCGTAGGTTCAAATCCCAGGACTGCCAGTGGTACCACTGAGGTACCCTTGAGCAAGGTATCGTCCCCACACACTGCTCCCCAGGTGCCCCTCATGGGTGGCAGCCCCCTGCTTCAGTTGGTGAATGGGTTAAATGCAGAGAAAGAATTTCACATTGTTCACACTGTGTGCTGTGCTGTGCTGTGCTGTGGTGTGACTATGAGGGGTCACTTTACTTAATCTAACTGAAATTACCTAGCTCCTTTGAGCATGGTGACTTTCATGCTTTCCTTTAGAACCACCAAAATGTCAAAGGCTGCCATACATCCTTAAACCCAAACCCATTTATATAAACCCATCCACCCTGGTGTATAAGGCTCACCAACATCATGTCTTCTCTTCTCTGAGATGCGCTTTAGCTGCTTCACCACTGAGGCTGAGTGCTGGTGGGTCTGGCATGTGTCAGCTCACACCTTCATAATTGAGATATATCCAGGCTGTTCTCTTCATAGTCACGCAAGCCTCCTTCAGTGTGTACAGACAGATGCACATGTGATCAGCAAAAAGGAGTTCTGTACCACAAACTCAACGTACAAACAAAAGTGTGCGAGTTGCAGAAACTTCTTGGTGTGGTGCACTTCTCACTGAGCCACTTCAACACGAGCGCGATCTACCGCATACATGCGAAGTAGATGGCAAGAACTTGGCTTTGACTGCAGCAAAAACATCGTTGTCCCATATCTCTCCATCTCTCTCTCTCCTATCCTCTGTTTACCTCTTCCCTCTCTCTTCCCTTTTGTTCCATCCAGCAGCTGCTGTATCTACAAACTCTTTTCCTTTTCTTCAGCTTTACTTTTTTTTCCTGCTCTGTTTGCTCTTTCTTGCTTCCATCTTCTGGGACAAAGAGAAGAGCTCAGCATCGGAGAGGGAAAATAAAAGAAGAGAAAATGAAAGGAGGAAGAGATAGAGATAGAGAGGGGGGTGTAATTGGGAGGCTTGAAGAAGACATGGGGTAGGTTAAGTTAAGAATTCACGAGAGATAAATAATGGAGCAGAAGGTTACGAGAGATGATAACATTGCTTAGATTTCCAAATTCTGCTCATTTGTCCACAGCAAATCCAACTTCTCCTCTCGTTGTTTCTTCGCTTCTCTAGATACATTTTCCATTGTGGCTTCAAGTCAGAGAGAGAGCGGTGAGCAAGATGCTAATCACAGTGCATGTAGGCTATTGTGTATGCAGTACTGTGAGTTATCCTCTAGAAATGAGTGTTATACCTCTGCTGCTCACAGGTACATACACTGCTCATCAAACTTTTATGGCGTATTTTGCACTGGCACAAGGAACCGTGGCGTACCCCGAACAAATGTTTTTTCCATTACAAACAAAGCAACCCATACCCGAGCCATACCCGTGCTGTCATGGCCCTGATCAATGGCAGGGCCGAAAGCGGACCGCAGCTGAACTGGCTGTGTCACTGCTTTTTGACTGGACGTGGAAAGTGGACATCGTTTTTATTTTTACTGTCTGTGCAAAAAATGACAATGGAGAGACAAACTAACTGGGAAGTTAACAAAGTACAAGCACTACAGTCTGTTTGGGCTGAAGATAAATTTCAGTGTGAGTTTTCTATGATGCTAACAAGTTTATCTTATAACGCTGTAAAAACGCGAAGGTGTACCAGGCCATCGCTAACCAGTTAGCTGGGTTAGATTTTCATCACACGGCTAAACAATCCCGAGAAGAAAAAAACAATACTCAAACAAGACTATGAATAATAAAAGACCACAATAACAAAAGCGGTTCTAACAGAAAAACTTTCCACTTGTTCTGACTACATGGACACAGTTTTGGGACGATGACTGGCCATAAACTGTGGGGAGAAAACTGTGCTGCTAATGCACCACAAACACTGTAATACACTGGAAAATCAAAGCGTGCTGCAAGTTCTGTGCCACTGCAGTAAGGTTTAGGGACAGCGTGGTTCCTGTATGCCTATGTGCCTTTAGAAGACCATTTCTCCAGAGAACACAGTTCCACTGTTCCACAGCTCAGTGCTCCCTTAGCTGTCACTTGTCACTGGGCAAGGTGACCTTAGGCTCATGTGTGGTTGCTCCAGAACATCCCATTCTATTGTCATTGGTTTTCCATACAAATTATACTGTATGAAATATATATACATATATAATTACATACAACCTTTCATTGGTTGGGTCTTGGTTCTTCTCTGCATTTAACCCATTCACCCAAGTGAAGCAGCGGGCACCCAGGGAGCAGTGTGTGAGGACAGTACCTTGCTCAAGGGTACCTCAGAGGTGCCACTGGCAGTTTTGGGATTCGAACACATGACTTTCTGATTGCAGGGTGAATGCCTTAACCACTAGGCCACCAACCAGTTTTGTAAATGAGATGTGCGACTGTGAAAAACTTCTAAAGTTTAAAGAATGTCCGCATAATGGAAAGGCTCTGTATCAATTAAAGATTTTTCTTAGAACCATACATCCAGGTGGCAAAAATAGTTCAAGACACACAATACTTCAAGACACACAATACAAATATCACAAGTTTCTAAGGCTGGAACAGACAAAACATTGATAATAAAATATCAGCATGCTGCCCAGCCCTGGTGGACTGTATTATATGTTGTACTCTATGTGTGTGTTGTATTTTGTAATTGCCAAAGGTGCTGTAAATCATGTTGTAACCAAACACTGCGACAAATTGCTAATACATGTTAAATATGGGGAATAAATGTAATGTGGGCACTGAGTGAAATGACCCATGGAGCTGTGTGCGCTCGCTTTCTATGTTCTAAGACTCACCAGACAGTCTGCAGCCCCTGAGCTCTGGGGTCTTTTACAACACACACACACACACACACACACTCCCTCTCTCTCATTCCTAAACACACACCCACTCTCATAATAGGGATCTCTCCTGTCAGCTGAACCAAAACTCAACTGCACGCGACACTGCGCGCCCTTGGAGGAGACGGGTGGCGGGCAGCAATTTTTCGTCGGGAGGGAAAGCAAGGAAGACACACTCTGGCCTGTCTTCCTTTTCCTCCACCATCGAGATGTTCCCTCGCTCTCTCTCAAGCCCCTCCGTCCCCGAGCACGGGAATAATGAGCGTCATTACCGGCAGCAGGCAGGCGCCATTGTCCACGAGGATATTACCAACCAGCGCACTCAGTCAATTATTCAACCCCTTCACACACACACACACACACACACACACACACACACATGTGTGGGGAGGGGGAGTGTGTGCTACTTACACTGCTTCTAAGTAGGCCAAAGAGACATAAAGGGAAAAGTACAACACAGAGACAGAGCTGAGACCGCCTGTGTGTCGGCTGAAACAAGCTGTGAAAGTACAAAGAAAGACTGGAGCCTTCAGAGCCATTTAGCCCTAATGCCAGTCCGTGACCAGAGTGATATGAATGGATAAATGTGATTAGCCTACTCCTGTCTTGGGAAGTCATAAAAGTGTCTATTCACCTACTGAATGAGCTGGCATTAACGAAATATGCTCTAGGAAGTTCCGAGTAGAATTAGTGCAAATTTATTAGAACTGCTTCTGCTTTTCCTACGACACTGTCATTGAAAGAAATTCACTTATAATATTGATGTTGTTTTAGGTGTCAGTTTCTCTTTTTGTCCCAAACCAAACAAACTAGTTACTGTGCCTTTAAAACTGTTATATCTAAATGACATCATTTAGATGTCTTCGGGGAGGGGAAAAGTGGGGGTACACATCCCCCCATGCTATAATGGTTCCGCCCCCCATGCTCTGGACTCTGAGAGGAACTTGTTTTTCTATAATAAACTAGATAAAACGTGA